>CM053037.1:172050755-172434695 GCA_028564925.1 Lithobates sylvaticus | reverse complement strand
ATCAGCAGAAATGGTGACCAAAAGGGAGAATCAGGAGCACTATGCCACTAGACCTTCCACTAGTGAGGTGGAAGAAAGACAACAAATTTTTAAACAGGTAAACATGTTAACTATAAGGGAGAGTTAACGAGACAATAACAATTGGAGTAAAAACTGAAAAGTGTAGATTACTCCATAACTAAGGACACTAGCGAATAAACTGCTGTGTCCTGTGCTGTATGATTATGATACAGTAGTTCTTGGACATTGGGGACATCCAAAAGAAATCCCACTGAGGAGTGGGCAACAGCAACTGAGAGATCCAATAGATGTGGAATTCTGAGTTCGGAGAGACTGGGTCACACCAAAAAGGCTGTTCTACGACTCTTAAACTGGAAAGCGCTCTGAGGATTACTTATACAGTATTCAAAGGACTGAGAAATGCCATAAATCAGAGTCCATTGCCCAAAGGTCACATACCGGGATACGTTTAACACAGAGACCAGCTCAGACAGAATGACATGGTTACACCAAAAGCTGTGGACCTGGAGAGTGCTCAGAGACTAAAAAACACAGTACACTAAGATGTGGAAAGTGCCACAATGCAAAGATCAGTGCCCAAAGGTCACATTCCAGGTTACCCCCACAATATTCACTCCAGCTGTATGGAGACCAGCTCAAGCAGAATATTTTTCTGTGTTTTACAGTATCTGCATTGTTTAATTTGGTGAAATGGTCTCTTCAGAAGGCATTTATGGTCTATGTTGTAATGTTTTATGATATATCCAGTACATGTGAACATAATCATGATGATTGATGACTTTTTTTTTTTATATCCTGCAAGCAGAAACTTAAAATGGAACATTGTTAGTAGGAAACATTTCGGGCTCTTTCACACCAGTAAGTTGTGCTGAAAGCATAGCCACTGGTGTGCGCGGGACACCGTGCTGATGACCCAATCCCGATTGTTTCCTTGTATTTCCACAGAACTTTATTGAAATTTCATGAATAACATTTAAATATACTTCTTTTCAGCAGAGCAGCCCTTGTGTGCTGTATATACTTGATAACAGTACCATTATTATTCCAGTAATACATGTAATCAGGCAAAGTTTATTACCTGTATGTAGTCCAAGACTTGCTGATGCCTCTGCTTAGCAGCTGCAACCTCATCATCTGAAATCGCTTCACGCAAGGCCTGCTGGGAAATTAAGGAGTCCAGGTCTACTATAGCAGACAGTCGACAATACAAGCTGATAAACTTCTCTTTGTAGCAGCAAAAGTGAACTGAAATTTAGAGAAAAGACTTATGAGTGTTTTTGATCATTTACATTGTTTAGGTGCATGTGATATAGACACATATATACAGTACATACACATGCAGTGCAGAGAGGGTGTGGCACACCCCATGCAAAGGCTCTCAAAGCCATGTAATAAACCCAAGTAGTTGCAGCATTATGCAGTTCATCTTCTCATTTATTTTGTTAATAAAAATTTTAACAAATTACAGATAGTTTCAGAATCACCAACCCTTCATTACATTTATCATATCTATATATATCTACTGTATATACACACTATTATTTTTGCGTAATATGTTTTCAATTTGAAGTATGAATGGCAGACTTTCAATTTAAAAAAATAAAAAACAAAACAATATAAAAGGGCATGTACAGTTACCAAAATGTTTTTTTCCAGTGCCGTCATTGTGTAGCGCTACTCCAGTGCTGTAAGAATACTGTCCAGGTCTTCCCCACTAGCTTTGCCCCGCAGCCAGGCACACAGCCTCATCCACACATTTCTCCAATGACCAGTCTAGGGGATGTTGTTTTTATTTTTGGAGAACTTGGATGGGGTTGAGGGAATTGAGCGAAATACTCCAAAAACAAGAACTTTGTACACTGAGGACTAAGTATTCTCTTTAATGAAGCCCATGCTTGCAACAAACAGTGGACTTTAGCTTTGAAATAGCAGTGGTAGTAGTAACTTCAAACTCTTTTCTTAAAGCCACAAGAGCAAAGTCCCTTAAAGCAGAAGATTAGATGGACAAATCTCCAAGATTCCAGCCAGTATCCCCTTTAAACAGACCCACAGCTGACTCTCTTTAGTACCAGAGGGGTGGCAATAGCACAAAGATCCCCAAGATCTTGCAGAAGTGCCTGTACTCACACTAGGCCCAATGACAGCTTGTGTTAGGTACCTGGGTGGAGAGCCTGACTTTGCTGGGAGGAGGCCTCTCTTACGGCTCTGGTTCAGGGGCCACTGGAATGGGGACAGTGGACCCGAGAGCGCAGCGGGGTAGGAGTGCCTGGGCTGGATGCTGTAGCAGGTGCTGGAGATAGGCAGAAGTCCTCTGGTAGCAGGAACAGCGGGGCCTGGTAGGTAGGAGCCCAGCACCCGGATGCAGGATGGTCCCCAGATGACAGCAGCAGCTCTGGAAGCACACAGCATGTGTGGGATCAGGCAGAGAATCGTCAGGCAGGCCGGGTCTGGTACACTGGGCAAGCAGGTGAGAGGGAGCAGACAGAAGCAGGGTCAACAAGCCGGGATCAGCGTTCAGATATCAGTATAAGCAGAGTCAGACGAGCCGGGATCAGGGTTGGAGAAGGCAGCAGAGTCGGGAAGCCGGGTCAGAGATCAGAGATACACAGACTATAGAGCAGGTTAAAGGCAGGGTACAGCTGCAGACGGACAGCACCGCTCAGGTGCGACTGCCATTTCTTAAAAGGGGCCACTGGCGCCAAACGGCGCCAACGCGCTCACGTGTGCGCCCGCGATGCGTGCGCCCGTGCTTGCCGCGTGCGCGCACGCGCCTGTGACTCCTGCCGGCGCGCACACCAGCGCTGATGCCTGGGCATTCCAGCGGCGCCTGTGCGCATGCGCACATGCCGATTAGTCCGCGCTGTGCGGGCAAAGCCCTGACAGCTTGTTGCCTCCTAACTTCCAAGTGACACCTTACTCCGGTGATATAAGACTAGATCTTTAGTGGACAGCCCCCTTTGCAGTCAGCTCTCTATTCTAGCACCAGGGTCTCAGCAACCAGGCCCACAGGTCGCCCACCTGAGGCCTTGCAACAGCAGACATTTGGCAGCAAAGCCCTGGAGATCCTTTCATCTATCTAGGAGGGTACTACAATTAAATAATGTAGAATTTTCTCAATGTGGCCAGGGCATTTATTCCAGCACAGTGGAAATCCCCTTCCTTGTCCACAGTCAATGGATTAGCCGAGGTAACAACATTATGTGCATGGAAGACCCTTGCTGCCTGCATAAACCAGAAGAAAGCTTGCTTTCATTAAATGTGGTTTTATTGGACCCAATTTATTTTCTATGAGAAATACCAGGACCTCTTTGCATTCCACTCTACCTAAATGGAAAAACTGCGCCCTGGAATAGTCTGTTGCCTACCCCTTACCTTCTAGTCCCAATGCCCCACATATTTGTCAGACTTACCTGGTAGCACACGACTACGGCCCTGTTCTGTTGTTCATTGGACCTAAAGTGCTTGTAAGCCTGTTTAGCTACAGTCTTCTCTACATCCATTTAAAGTGCAGAATTTATAAAACTTGTCCGAGCTTTCATAAAACAGGGTTTAGAGCTGAAGTTACAATTTGCAGAGCTTAGTGAAAAGAGCTCTAAGAGCTGATTGGAGGGAAGGGACACACCACGCTTCACACAGGAACAGAGCTGAGGCTGTCAATCATCTGGAGCTCCCTCCCCTGTCAACTTTTTTCTCTTGGTGTCAGGAAAACTTGTCAGAAGCGACTCATGCTGATAGCAGAAGAATGAGGCAGCAGACAAAAATGACACATAGTGCTCTGGATTGAGACAAGTACACACTATAGAGGGGTATGCTTTTTCATATTTCATGTCTGAGGTTTACAACCACTTTAATGTTAATGTTTAAGGCCTCCCTAGCACTGTCATTCATTTCAATGTTATTCTATGTCATGTATATTGCTCATTGTTTATGGGCCTGTATGATTACTCTGGTTGTTTGACCCGTGTATCATTTATTCACAGAGTAGCTATAATTAATTACAAAAAAAGTCATGTAGAACTTAGCCCTAAATGATAAAAGTTTATAAAAGGCTAGACGTAACAGTAATGCTGATTTTACTGAATTCAAAGGAATGCCTATACTCATTATTTTTCAATACAGCCACACAAGCAAATTACTGAAAATAATCAATAAACTTAAAATACTTTGACAAAGTAATTTAGCAGAAAATAACATTAGCCACGTGGACAATCCGTGAGTTGTAAAGGTCATACAATCCCAAATGTTTCCCGTGTGAGTTGTACTTCAATACCAATTTCAGATGCAATCGTTTTATTGTGCTGGTCAGATCCCAGATGAAGCACTGAAAGAGTACTTGGAAGTGCAGTTGCTGTAAATTTGAGGGGTATATCTGAAATCAGGGGAAGCTCTGCTGATTTTTTTTTTCCAATCATGTGCAAGCTAAAAGGCTGTTTTTTATTTTCTTTGCATGTCCCCCTTGTATCTACAGTGACTGCACTTCCAAGTGCACTTTGCACTTGTAGTGCAAAGTGGATTATTTGCCTTTCGTAACTAACCCCCATTATCTTATTTGCAGGAAAAAAATTGAATCAAGCAAAGTTTGTCCATTCTGGCAAAAAATGCCTTAACATGATGTCTAAGGCTACGTTCACACTGTGTGTGTGTCAGAAACGGGCAAAACTGCATGCACAGAAACGGCTGCCCTTTAGCAGATGTGCATCAGTTTCATTCTAAATGGCACCCCCATGCATCTGCTAACGTGCGCACCAAATTGCAAATCGATTGCAAAAGTGTCAGACGGCTTTTGTGTCTTTTCTATGTGTAGGGCAACCTACTAAAATGAATGGGCTGCCCCACACATGACAAGTGGAAACACACGCACGCTCTATCGCACCTGCATGCATAATGCCTATAGAACATCTTTAAAATTAAATGCATAATGTTTTATGCAAGGATTTTTAAAGGTTATCACACAACAAAATGTTGTTTTGAATACGCCTTGGTAACAGAGGCCTTAATAAAAGGAATGTGGTGAGTTTTAAACATGATTACACCCCTCTAAAATAGCAGACATTATTGTGACACTGATTAATGAATCTTTCATCCTAACTATAGCATCAGCACATAATCTACATACAGACACCCACACTCATGAGCAATAAAAAAAAACTAACAAAAAGGTCTTTGTTACTGGTTACATTACCTACACAAGACGTCACGCTAATGTAAAGATATTAATACAACATACCATGGGCCTCCTCTGTTTACATCCGTTGATGTACATTTTTATATGCGTACCGATGTGTGACATGAACAGAAAGGTGTAAATGGGCTCCCAAAGAAAATTATAGCCTTTTCAATAATTTTTTAAATAGATGTTAAAGAAATCACCTTGAAGTATACAAACTTAATGTATCTTAAGACCACAAAAAAAAATAAAAAAAATTAGATTCTATGTATAATTTGTAATATAGTGCAGGGCTCAAAATTTCAAGTCCTGAGCTACTAGCCAGGCCTCAAGGGTTACTCGCCACCAGTTGCCCCGCCAAACCCCTGCCCTGCCCCGCCCCTAATTCCACCTCTAAACACGGCCTCATAAATTATATCATGAAATTGCTCTTAAATGTTTTATGCAAATTAAGCAACTTTATCCATGCTCATCAATGCAGCCTCACCCGTGTCCGCCAGTGCAGCCTCACCCGTGTCCGCCAGTGCAGCCTCACCCACGTGTCCGCCAGTGCAGCCTCACACACGTGTCCGCCAGTGCAGCCTCACACACGTGTCCGCCAGTGCAGCCTCACACACGTGTCCGCCAGTGCAGCCTCACACACTTGTCCGCCAGTGCAGCCTCACACACTTGTCCGCCAGTGCAGCCTCACACACTTGTCCGCCAGTGCAGCCTCACACACTTGTCCGCCAGTGCAGCCTCACACACTTGTCCGCCAGTGCAGCCTCACACACTTGTCCGCCAGTGCAGCCTCACACACTTGTCCACCAATGCAGCCTCACACACTTGTCCACCAATGCTGCCTACCTGTGTCCTGAATGAAGGGGAGCAGAGAAGAGCATTGCTGGCTGGATGATATGAGCGCCGAGGGACTTGCTGGAACAGCTTTGATTCAAATCGCCGTGTCTTCCTGCCGCTCGGCGTCCCATACAGCCCCGCCCCCTGGCCAGGGAACTGTGATACACATCACTCGTCCCGGGTTGGACGAGTGATCTGTCTATCAAATTCCCCGGGACCAGGGGGCGGGGCTGTGTGTGAAAGCGAGTGCAGGGAACACACGGCGATTTAAATCAAAGCTAGCGCCGCTAGTTATGTTCCCTGCGCTCATATCATCCGGCCGGCTCTGTCCTCTCTCTTCCCCTTCATGCGCACTGGGAAAGGGACTCGCCGGCCGGCAGTGCTTGCCCCCCCTCGCTACCAGACAGCCCTTCCTCGCCAGCCCTCAAAATTTACTCGCAAAATGCGAGCAGGCGAGTGTAAATTTTGAGGGATGATATAGTGTATATGTGTATGTGGGCATCGTATTACATATGTAGGTATTGCTTCCTTATTTTCAGTTCTATACCATTGTTATATTCTATCACTTCTTTTCACAGTGCAAGTCTGGGTTGACATGATCACTGAAAACAATACAATTCTGTGGGCAGCTGTTACCACCAACATTTTTTTTACCTTTTCTGTGGGTCTCTCTCTCCTGCTCATTTTGTCTAAAGGATGACAAATAATTTGATATACTTACCTTATTGCTTGCTCCCACAGGCTTCCTTATCTACAGTGGTGTGAAAAAGTGTTTGCCCCCTTCCTCATTTCCTGTTCCTTTGCATGTTTGTCACACTTAAGTGTTTCGGAACATCAAACCAATTTAAACAATAGTCAAGGACAACACAAGTAAACACAAAATGCAATTTGTAAATGAAGGTGTTTATTATTAAAGGTGAAAAAAAATCCAAACCATCATGGCCCTGTGTGAAAAAGTGATTGCCCCCCTTGTTAAAACATACTATAACTGTGGTTGTCCACACCTGAGTTCAATTTCTCTAGCCACACCCAGGCCTGATTATTGCCACACCTGTTCACAATCAAGGCATCACTTAAATAGGAGCTGCTTGACACAGTAAGGTCCACCAGAAGATCCTTAAAAGCTACACATCATGCCGAGACCCAAAGAAATTCAGGAACAATTGAGAAAGAAAGTAATTGAGATCTATCAGTCTGGAAAGGGTTATAAAGCCATTTCCAAAGCTTTGGGAATCCAGCGAACCACAGTGAGAGCCATTATCCACAAATGGCGAAGACATGGAACAGTGGTGAACCTTCCCAGGAGTGGCCGGCCGCCCAAAATTACCCCAAGAGCGCAGCGACGACTCATCCAAGAGGTCACAAAAGACCCCACAACAACGTCCAAGGAACTGCAGGCCTCACTTGCCTCAGTTAAGGTCAGCGTTCATGCCTCCACCATCAGGAAAAGACTGGGCAAAAATGGCAGAGTTCCAAGGAGAAAACCACTGCTGAGCAAAAAGAACATCAAAGCTCGTCTCAATTTCTCCACAACACATCTTGATGATCCCCAAGACTTTTGAGACAACATTCTGTGGACCGATGAGACAAAAGTGGAACTCTTTGGAAGGTGTGTGTCCAAGTATATCTGGCGTAGAAGGAACACTGCATTTCAGAAAAAGAACATTATACCAACAGTAAAATATGGTGGTGGTAGTGTGATGGTCTGGGGCTGTTTTGCTGCTTCAGGACCTGGAAGACTTTCCGTGATAAAAGGAACTATGAATTTTGCTGTCTACCAAGAGATCCTGAAGGAGAATGTCCGACCATCTGTTCGTGTACTCAAGCTGAAACGAACTTGGGTTCTGCAGCAGGACAATGATCCTAAACACACCAGCAAGTCCATCACCGAATGGCTGAAGAAAAACAAAATGAAGACTTTGGAGTGGCCTAGCCAAAGTCCTGACCTGAATCCTATTGAGATGTTGTGGTATGACCTTAAAAAGGCTGTTCATGCTCGAAAACCCTCTAATGTAACTGAATTAGGACAATTCTGCAAAGATGAGTGGGCCAAAATTCCTCCAGGACGCTGTAAAAGCCTCATTGCACATTATCGCAAACGCTTGGTTGCAGTTGTTGCTGCTAAGGGTGGCCCAACCAGTTATTAGGTTTAGGGGGCAATCACTTTTTCACACAGGGCCATGATGGTTTGGATTTTTTTTCACCTTTAATAATAAACACCTTCATTTACAAATTGCATTTTGTGTTTACTTGTGTTGTCCTTGACTATTGTTTAAATTGGTTTGATGTTCCGAAACACTTAAGTGTGACAAACATGCAAAGGAACAGGAAATGAGGAAGGGGGCAAACACTTTTTCACACCACTGTATGTGCAAATAGCTCTGAGGTCTCTTCCCTTCACTGACCAACTGGTTTCAGCTCTCTGATGGACCATCAATTCGGCATTTTACAGGAGAGGATGCCATGGGCAAATCCACATTTTGGAGCATTAGATAGTAGAGGAGAGTGCCAGCTGCCAAGGAGTGATAAGTATATTCTTTTTTTTGTTTGTTTTTTGGAGTACATTGAGTCTTTAACGTTTGGGATATACTGACATCTAGAGACACTGGCAAACAAAAAAAAATGTAGGTCAGCACAAGATAGGCAGTACCAACAGTATGATTATAAACACATGGGGTGGGACCTGTGCCTCTTAATGGACTACAAAAAAAGGATTTTATAGTGAGTACAAAAATCCTATTTTCTTTCAAGTCCAGTAAATGACACAGGAAGTCTTTAACCATCAAGATGTCCAAAAGTTGTCCAACTGAGGGGGTGGGCAACCAATCGCTAACTTGCTCAAGTACAAACAACAAAGAATTGGGGACAGCCTGTTACTCAAAGAGCCACCTGAAAGACCTCATGTTAGAAGCTATCATCAGATAAGACAGAAAAATCCACCTGGTGGAGAGCGAACAAAGGACCAGGTGGCAGCCTTACAAATATGGAAAAAAAAGTAGCTGGTGCCGAAAAAGTCCAAGAAGCACTGACAAATCTAGCAGTGTCCCCCTTAACAGGAAAGGGCGGAACCTGATCCATAGGGCAATATGCTTGAATGATGGTCTGTCTGAATCACTTAAAGATGGTAAAACCAGAAGCCAGGGCACCCTCCTGGGTTCCACCTGGAATGAAAAAAGAAATCCAGCTTTGAGAAAGCAGCAATGGCTGAAAGGTAAACTTGCGCAGCCTAAATCATATCTAGTTTATGGAGAGAAATTTCATTTTTTATGAACCACTGCTGGACAGAAGGATGAGAGAATAATGTCCTGGTTGAGCTGAAAGAAGAACATGCCTGTCCCTATTTCAAGGCCAAAAGGTTTTTTTTGTTACAGATTCAGACACTTGGCCTGTATTGATGATGGCTACAAGGAAAGCCACCTTGTGAATGGCAGTAAAGCAGGAAGGCCTTGAATGGATTCAAACAGCACTTTATGAAGCACAGAGTGAATCATTTTCATATTCTAATGAGTCACTGGGGAATAAACGGGTGGGGTGGAGCTTAAAGCTTAAACCCCTCATACAAGGGCCCTAACCAAGGAATGAGAGGCCAAAGGTATTTGAAACAGATTGTAAAGGGCAGACACCTCACCTGTGCTGAGAGCCAAATGTTAGTTCCACCCAGCTGAAGAAAGGAGAGGTTTCATCCCACAGAGAAGCTCCTGGGGTGAAAACTATGAGATTCACACCAAGTTAAGTATTGCTTTCCATGTCCATCAATAGAACCATTTTAAGAACAACAAAATCAGGGATGCCCCTGTCCTTTAGAACGCAGATTTCAACATCCAAGTTGCCAAAGCCATCAACCGTCGAGCAGGATGGCCAATCGACCTTTGGGACAGAAGCTCAACAGACTGATCCTCTTGTTTCAGAGCAGTGCTAGTTGCATTATGAAGTGACAAAAGGGTCACCTTCAATTTAGCACAGACTGCCACGTCTCAGGGGTAAGCCCATTACTCAAGGACTTCCGTGACTCAAAATCAGCAAAAATCTCTGCAACTGATTGCTAAGAAGCACACCTGTGCCTTCTGTAATCTAAGTCAGCTAATAACAGGGTAAGTTGTGTCATAAACTCTTGCATGAACATGGTAATGGCCTCAGTTGAAATAACAGAGGACCCAGCAACACCAATGCCACCAATTGCCAGTGTCCAACCTTCCGATATAACCATTAGGTTAAAGAGTTCCTGTGGATGAGAAAGAAATCTACTCTGTCTTCATTGGTTCATCTACTAATAATACGTTTAATACAAATGCTGATTTAGCACCCTCTACTGTAATTGAGACTGGGTCTCCTAGCCCAAAGCACTTTTCAGGTTTAGCCTTTGTTTGGCGTTCTGAAATCCCCAACAGGGTCATTTACTTTTCTTGCACTATTTTCAGACTGGCCAATGTATAGACATTACCAAAAAAAAAACAAACAAAGCAGTAAGATAAAATGAGATTGCAAAAATATTTTTTAATTTTGTAAATAACTTTTTTTTGTTTTGGATGGAATGGGGAAGGGTTTGAGCTTTTGTCAGTTTATTTATTGCTGTATGTGTCCCTAGGAGAGGACATACTGTCCTCTTTAAGAAAGCACCTATACCTGGCCATTTCTCATGTCTTCCCTCAATTGGCCATCAGTTAACTTTACTGATAAACCATCATAACTCTCCTGGTAATTTTAGAGCACAACATGTTGTCCCCAGACATGCCAACAATTCAGCATCTTTAAAAGTTAGGAAGCTTATAATCTAGGGTTCTCCTTTTGTCTTTTCAGCATTTCACTTTACAATCAAATTTCAAAAGTTTAATTATTGAAATGGTAACACAAATTGTAATATTTCATAACTACAAATGAATTAAAGTTACTAAAGTGAAATTTGATCAATCATATTAAAAATGACGTTGGTAACACAGTATCAGTACGCAAACGTTTTTCAAAGTGTGAAATAACCTTCTACCCTCTACAGTGTTTATTGGTCCATGTGGAGCTCTTTTTCCTGACAGTTGTGATACTTTGAAAACTGCAGCAGTGTGGGATAAGGCATCCCTTCCAATATATCCATCATCTATTTGTGTTGTTGAATAACGTCTCATTTCCTTAGAGAGGGAATACATGTCAAAGGTCCTCTGCCCCGGGAGATGCCCTTAATATAAACTGTGTTATCTGCTTGTCCATATCAAGTGGAGGCTTCACCATACTCTCAGCCGACTGTCTCGGTATTGTCTGCGGCTCTTGTGTTATGGCAACGTTCCCAGGGTCGGGATACATTTCATTTCTGGGCTCTATCTCGTGTGAGATCTGAAACAGAGGCAGACTTGCTTCATTTTCCGCTTGTCCTTGTCTAACATATTGACAAGTTATTGGTAGGATAACAAGCCTGAGGGAATCCATGATTCTGCTACTTAGAAATTCTCAAGTCCTTGTTCCATTTCAATACCTTTGCACAAAAGAGGGAGTAGAATGTAATCAAACGAGAAGGCACTATTGATCCACAGAACACTTCACACTCAATCTAAAGCGTTAAACAGTTCAGCCAACTGCATTGAGTATTAAGATCATTACAGATTATTTCTAAACAGGGATTATAGGTAAATACGTCAGTCTGCAAAAGTGTGGTCACACCATAACCACAGCAGTTCCTATCTAAACTTTTAGACTGTGGGATCTGGACAGTGGGAATATCCCATGTTTTCAGACTAAACTCCTATAATGATTGTCAATAGGGAATATCAGTATTAGCTTAGCAGCAATGCTCTAAAGATTAGAAAATAATTTCTCTCCTAAAGACAACCATTGATGAGGCTTTACACTAGGAAGGGCCAGTGATAGACAAAGAAGAACTGACTTTTTTTTTAGGACTAAACTCTGAAAGCTGTGCTCACAAAAGGCATGCAGAGGGCAAAAGACTAGTCGCTAGTATTGCCTGCTGTGCCCCTGCAGGCTTATCCTTCCTTATTAGTCAATTACAGTGTATTATTCTGCACTGTCTGTATGTGGAGGTGGACATATTGGTAGAGGCAAGGCTTTGCTTCCTCATGTCAGATCCTCCAGCAATGACAACAGTAAGCAGTGTCTCACTCCAATTCTTCTGAGACTAACAGTCAGAGATATATTATCTTGGATAACACAATTCAGATATACAGCTATGAGACTCTAGGGGTCTAGGCACCCTCATGTACCAGCGAGTGACTATTGCCCAGGTAGATTTAAAATGTATAGATGGTCCCTATAACATAACAAATCTTTTTGAGTTAAGCCCCTTTCACACGGGGCGGACTTCACCTGCAATACGCTTGCTCAGCCGGAGATCTGTCCGCTGATCCCCGCTGAGCAGGTGGAGGACAGGTCAGCTCCGCTCTCCTCTATGGGCGGTTGGATGTAAATGGACTGCCTGTCCATTTACACCTGACTGCAATCTAATCCAATCTGCTAGACAGAAGTATTTTAGCGGATCGGATTAGACGTAGGTGGGTGTAAAGGTACACATGTCCATTTACACCTGCTGCTCCATAGAGGAGAATGAAGGTTCTGATCGGGTTCGCTTGTCTTTTTTTGAGAAACATTCATGTGAAAGGGGCCCAAAAGTCCTCTGTAATTAGGATTAACACAAAAAGAGGAGATTTCTGTTTATTTATACATAGTTTTTAAACTTGTCTTTTTTTTTTAACCTTTTATATGAGCTTGTGAACAGGTCTAAAGTGCCATTTGACTACCTAACGGAGGAAAGGATATCAACCCATTTTTTATGGCTTACCTGAGCTCACTGGCAGATGAGTCTGGTAAATTTTTGATTTCTTTAAAAAAAAATTACAAACTGGAAATATGCAATCTACCTGCTTGAAGACTTAGTAAAAAAAAAAAATGCCCCATTGACAAAACCTGAGAGATACTCAGAAGAGTGCCATAATGGTGGTGCATAGCCAACATCTTACAGAGTAAGAAGGAGCCACTGTTCCTGACCTCTAATCCAACCATTCCAGAGCTTTAGGATTCCATCATCAATAAATTAAATGCTACGCAACTGAGGATGCACTTTGCTTTGGATGCTATATGAATTCAAGAGTGGAATCCCACCCAGCTTTAGGGACCTACTAGCAAATATTCTCTACAGTTATACTAGATATGTGTTAAAAGCTCTAAAATCTCTGCACCAGTGCTCTGTCTAAAACATTGAACTAAAAGTGAGAAATAGGAATATCACAACAACTTACTGTGTGCAATAAACTTTGGTGATTCTTACAATACTTTTTCTCCTCTTCTTGTTAATCAATCCACCTTATTGTTAATGTATGTGTAACACTGTAAATATTGTTGCTTCAGAATTCATTTTGCTGGCTGTAGACTTGATTTATGGAGCGCAATATGATTGATTAATTAGACGTGTACTTTTCCATGTTTAGAGAAGGTATAAATTGATGAATGTTTTTATAGTCTGTTTTAGTCTTGACGACGAAGTCAGGCTGACAGGCTTATTTTGCAACTGTAATACATTATTTAATGAAAAAGGGGTAGGCTGTTCTTCTTTCATGTAATAATAATAATGTTTGTTTTGGCATGCGGAGTCCAGACCATGGTAGCCTGCTGAAAGAACAATTCATTTGAGGAGACAACATGTACATGTCTGAAGAAGTAAATTTACATGGAACAGATCATCTAAATTGTAGGGTTAGGTACATGATTTAGACAGTTATATAAAAAACTTTGCACGTCAGTCTGCCCATTTGTTGTTCAGGTGATTTCAGCTTTAATAAATTCTGAATGCAAGTTTTATTTTGAAATCAAGGGAACATCCACCTTTGAGTATTGTTTTGGGAATCCTCAAAATATCAATTTAATTATTAAACAATAAAATAATTTTTCATGTTGTTTTAGATTTTCACTTGGCTGTAGATGTGTCCTCTCCCCAACAGTATCTCTGCGGTTAATAACTTGTGACCACACATTTCCCTTGATATTTATGCTTCTGTACTAGCTCAGGGGTGTCAAACTCAATTTCATTGTGGGCCACATTAGCAGTAAAGTTGCCCTCAAAGGGCTGATTTATCCGGGGTGCGCTATGTACAGAGTGCAGGGTTCAGGACTGCACTACATACAGATTGCAGGGTTCAGAAGTGCATTATGTACAAAGTGTAGGCTTCAGGGGTGCTCTATATACAGAGTGCAGTACCAGGGGTGCCCCATGCGCATAGTTCAGGGGTGGGCTATGTACAGAGTGCAGTTCCAAGGGTGCCCCAATGCGCAGAGTTCAGGGGTGGGCTATGTACAGAGTGCAGTTCCAAGGGTGGCCTATGCACAGACTGCAGTTCCAGGGGTGGCCTATGTACAGAGTTCAGGGGTGCGCCATGCACAGACTGTAGTTTCAGGGGTGGCCTATGGGCAGAGTTCAGGGGTGTGCTGTGTACAGAGTGCTGGGTTTAGGAGTGCTTCCTCGTATCTTTCTCTCCTACCTGGCACGGCTCTAGTACCTCCAGCTTTAAGACTGGCTGCGAGGGCAACATAGGGCCTTGGGGGCCGGTTTGACATATGTGTTTGACATATGTGATCTAGCTTATAGGTTCAGCTGATGCTGATTAACGTTTCTGAATCATGGTGCAAGATGGAGCTGACCTCCACATCATATGGCAAATTAAACATTTTTTTGTAGCGGTAGCTCAATGATATGGTGTGCTCTGAACAAAAAGATGGGCGATCCTTTAAAACACAAAAATCTGTCAAGGTTGCCTGACAAAGATATTAGGTTTATTGGGGAGCAGTTGTTGACGATCGTAGCTGGAGACCAATAGTAAACACTCTTCTATTATAAAGCAGAACACCAAAATACATTTTGCAGCAGCAGTAGAAAAAAAATATATAAGCGATGGGCTTTAATATTATATTTCAAAATGTATTGTGTAGCAATTTTATATGTTATATACATTTTCATGAATGCAAAGTTACAAAACATCACGTGTTTACTAAATGATTTTTTTAATCACAAAGTGTTATCATTTTCATAGTACATGTCTTGGTTATTTATATATATATATATATATATATATATATATATATATATATATATATTTTTTTTTTAAACACTATAATACAGAGGAAGAAGAATCTCTGCATGACTCGCAACCCTTAATGGAGTCACCCTATCTTGTTTACAAAGTGATGAACTAAGCATGTCTCTGCCATTAGAACTTTCTGGTCACATGGAGGCTTAACCCCTTGGACATGTCACTGACTGTTAGTATACATAGACTTATAGGATCTGACCTTATAAACATGTCACTGCCACTAAAACACTGTGGTCAGTGCTGCGATTGACCCTTTGCACATGCCACGGCTATTAGTAGACTTTTAACACTAGGAAATACAAAAAGAGACCAAAACAAACTTGGAGAAGAAGACGCTTTGTCCTTATTGTCTGCTTGTATCTGTTAGGGTAGATTAACAGCAGAGAAGACTCAAGAGAAAGACTGGCAACTTTATAAGGTTTATTTTGAAACTTAGTGCCCAAAACAATGAGCATTAGTCCATTGCAAGAATCCCAAATCAGGTTTCATATTCTGGGATTTTATCAGTTTACTAGTCAGAGGAGTGAATGAATTCCGGGTTGGCTGATAAACAACATGGAACTATGTACATTTGCCCTTTGCTAAATTATACAAAAGTATCAGCTTTTAAAGAACAGGAGATTGGCTTTGGCCAGTTTAATCACATACTGGTGTGCAAACCAGTCACCAAGGCTTCAGTCCTGGAATATCTCCCCCTTAAAGTAACTTCACTTTCGTGGGGAAAAAAAAATAGCAAATAAAGAAAAAAATAATATAGCTCATATGATTGCGACACTAATCATTTTGTAATTGAATGCTATTAAAAATTGCCTTTCCTTTTCAATCTATAATTTTCTGAGAATACATTGAAATATGGCTACCTGGAGTTTTCTGTACTGACCACTCCCCAGAAACATAATTTCCTGTTTGTGTGATTGGCTCACCAATTTTCCCAGAAGTCTGCCAAAGATACAAATAAGATTTCAGGCATCCCTTGCAACAAAAATGTAATTTTTTGAGAGATACTCCCAATAAAAGCATGTCTAAAGGGATGCAGGCCCAGCAGATTTCCTCATTAGTGCTCTTCAGCTGCACACCTGACAGTTAATTATGAAACCACTCCCATTATACCTACTCAGCACAGAGGCACAGACAAACACACATGGATCACTTCAGAATAACAAAAGGTAGGAATCTGCGACAAAGGTTGTTATAATCCTTGCAATGTACATAGTTAACCCAGAGGAGAATGTTTTTTTTTCTCAACAAAAGTGTTGGAGTTACACTTTTAACAATTTATTGGAACTCTTTAAACATAAACTTCATCCTCTGGGTTCACACCTAATACGGATGCGGCTCACAGCAGGGGTCCGGTGTGTCCCTGTTCTCCGTTTCGGGACCAATCGGCCCAAATTTTTGCCTGAATTCAGACCAAAAACTGAGCCAAAGATGCACATGACCTCTGTGCAATCCGCTCCGTAGCCGTCCCGGAGATGTGTGAACTGGCTCCATTGAGAGCCAGTCACACTCTCCTGTCATGCGAATTGGATGTGGAGAAAAACCTGCCTCCAATTCACATAAGTGTGAACCCAGCCTAACTCCAGTATTGCACAGTAGTATGGGAAGCTCGTCTGTACTGAAACTGCTTACTCTGATTTTATCGCACTCTGTAAGATTCTTATTAGCAGCTGCAACAAGTCAGAACACCCCCACCCCCACATTTCCTGAGCGAAGGATGGTAAGCATCATCTAGCCCCTTCCTCCTCAGCCTTACTGTCCCTGACAAATATCTATTATTGCAAATGCAGACTGCCTTTAAATCCCCTCCATACTGACAGCGATCCATGAAAGCCTTTTAATATTTGCATAACCTTTCCTGAGAAGTATCGGAGCTGGGGTCATTCGAGAGAAGTGTTGAAGCAAGGTGCTGTGATGTTTTCAGGAAGCTATGTAAAGCATCTTACTAGCCCCTCCCACCAGCCACGATCCAACGTCATTGAATAGAGACGCACAGAGTGCGAGTGATGACACTGGGTCTAGAACAAGCTATGCAATGAAAACAGAATATTAATGGGGATAGACCAAGGAAGGCAACATATAAGCAAATTAAACTTCAACTTTAAGCTCTGTGGAATGTTTAGTTTTTTATTGTTGTCCATGCCCCCATTGGGGAGCTTCCTTCTCATAGGACTGGCTGGAGAGGATTTAGGTGGAATCTCCCCAATAGTGATAAAGACAGCAATAAAAGCAGAAAAAGTGGGTTAGGTTTGGAGCCTGTCCTTAGTGGGGAAATTTCCCTCTCAATCCCTGTCCGTGTGACAGTTGTCATTTTGATAATAAACAATAGAAATCTACCACTGACAGCAAAAGAAAAAACCTGAAAGGAAAATCTGACCCTTAGCATCTCCATCCACTATAACTAGAGACATAGTTTAAAACACGACTGACCAGCCCACGAGGATTCTAAGGCCAATAACACACTAGAAATCCTAAGAAAGACACAAACACTGAAAGAGTAACTCCACTCCCCCTGTTTGTCTGTCTGTGTCCATGTGCATCTGTATGGGAGTGGTTTTATAATTATCAATCAGCTGCTGCACATTCAATGCTCTAATGAGGAAAATTGCAGGGTCCGCATCTTACTAAAATGACATTTTTGTTGAAAGGGGTGCCAAAAATTTGACTTGTATCTTAGTGCAGACTTCTGGGAAAACCAGTGAGAGACAATCACACAAGCAGGAAATTACATCTCCTTGGGGTTCTGTGTACAGAAAGCCTCCAGGTAGCCATATTGCATTTTACAGAAATTACAGCGCTGCAGATTGAAAGAGAAAAGCGATTTTTAATAACATTCAATTGCTATAGGACTTGTTCTGAAATTGTATATGTTTTTTTTTTTTTTTATTTGCTATTTTCCTGCAAAAGTGGAGTTACTCTTTAAGTCTTTCTATGTAATGCATAGAAACATTATACTGTGTGTGTAAAATTATATATATATATATTATATATACATACACAGTGCATATAAAAAGTCTACATGCCCCTGGTAAAATGCCAGGTTTCTGTGATGTAAAAAATATGAGAAAAAGATATATAATTTCAGAACTTTTTCCACCTTTAATGTAAACCTACAAACTGTACAACTCAATTGAAAAACAAAGAGGCCTACAGCAACATTAAAGGAGCTGCAGGAATATATTGCAAGTACTGGCTGTGTGGTACATGTGACAACGATCTCCCATATTCTTTATATGTCTGGGCTATGGGGTAGAGTGGCAAGATGGAAGCCTTTTTTTTTTAGGAAGAAAAACATCCAAGCCCAGCAACATTTTTCAAAAACACGTCTGAAGTCTCCCAAAATCATGTGGGAAAATGTGTTATGGTCTGATGAAACCAAGGTTGAACTTTATGGCCATAATTCCAAAAGATATGTTTGGCGCAAAAAACGACACTGCACATCACCAATAGAACACTATATCCAACATGAAGCATGGTGGTGGCAGCATATTGCTTTGGGGCGGCTTTTCTTCAGATGGAACAGGGGCCTTAGTCAAGGTAGAGGGAATTATGAACAGTTCCAAATACCAGTCAATATTGGCACAAAACCTTCAGGCTTCTGCTAGAAAGCTGAACATGAAGAGGAATGGCCCAGCCAGAGCCAAGACCTGAATCCCATTGAAAATCTGTGGGGTGATCTAAAGAGGGCTGTGCACAGGAGATGCCCTCGCAATCCGACAGATTTAAATTGTTTTTGCAAAGAAGAGTGGGAAAATATTGCCAAGTCAAGATGTGCCATGCTGATAGACTTATACCCAAAAAGACTGAGTGCTATAATAAAATCAAAAGGTGCTTCAACAAAGTATTAGTTTAAGGGTGTGCACACTTATGCAAGAACATTATTTAAATTTTTACTTCTCTCCACCTACAAAATTTCAGTTTGTTGTTCAACTGAATTGTACAGTTTAGAGGTCACATTAAAAGGTGGAATAAGTTCTGAAATTATTTATCTTTGTCTCATTTTTTACATCACAGAAAGCTGACATTTTAACAGGGGTGTATAGACTTTTTATATCCACTGTATGCAGAATATTTCTCTGCCTTGTAGTAAGATTTATATTGTTGGCAATCTGGTGGTGCCAGGAACAAGTTTGCTAGTGTGCCATGGCCCATAGACACATCAGCAAATACCAAAGATGGCCAGTCTGGGTCTGTGTGGGCCTTTTCTGATGCTTGTTCTCCTGAAGTCTGTAGCTGCCAGATGTGAACCTTGATATCTCATTTGTACTTTTAAGGAGGATTGGGTAGCCACCAGGTATGCTTTGCCCAGGTTTCCAGATTGCTGTAAGGGAATAGTGCTGGTACTGCCATAGATTAGATAAGGGTGATAAGGAGAGAGAAGTGATTATTGCCAAACCCATGAAAATAGCACCACATTATAAAGTTAAAAGCATTGTTGCCATTTGTTCTTGATGACCCATTCAAACTGCTGGATTGACTGATTATTCAGACAGACGTGATTGTTCACAAAGAACCTTGTATAAAGAGTGTGTACTGGAGGAATCGGTTTGGAGAGCTATTGCAGATTTTGCCTACAAAGACCCGGGAGGGAAAACTTCAGCCACCAGGACTAGTGTTCTCGTACGTGGGGATTGAGAGTCAAAAAAACACAGGATTCCTAGGAACGTTCATCATATGCTTAATACGTAGAATTTGAAACTCACTGTGATGTGGTGGCCATTATAGACTACTAGTGTGCATATAGTACAAGTTGAGCATTACAAACCTAACTTGCACTAACTGCATTTCCCACTTGAAAAATTATAATTCTTTTCACTAGGCAGTGAAGACTTTTTGTAGATAGGAGAAATTAAAGATTAAGTACCACATATCATGGAGGTACCCTGAGCATGGCTAGTGGCTTCACAACTACAAGTAAATGCAATGGAGGCTCCCGTTATTAAAATGTAAATCCGCACCTCCCACAACCACACCACTATAGATCATTTTTACTTGATGGAGCTGCTGCCACATCTTGGGAAACACTGTTCATTGCAATATTGTTGGTGGTAAACGCATGCTTTCCAAGAATCAACTGTACCTCCATATATCAGGAGAGAAACAAACTACATCAGTCAGCCTAATAACAGCGGTGGTAATAGAGAACACGCTCACTTTTATGCCAAGTTCTCATTCCTAGGGCATAAACAAAGGCTTGTCACAATATGGACAAATCAGGAGGTGTATAATTTACTTATGCTCCATCACCCACAGAGACAGCGTGTCTAGACTCTTAAGTGTATTTATTTTTAAGTACGGCATGGCAAATTCCTCATGTTAGTATCTTCTTAAGGCTCATTTTAAAAAATTATGCACGGCCCGGGTCGGAAGGAACTGATGCATGACATGACTGGGACACGACGGTGTTGTTTGTAGAAAGTATTAAGGTCTCTGGGGACAGGCCAGTGTAACACCTGCATTACACAAATATAAAGTGCTGCTGGAAGGTTGGTGTATTCAGGGACGTTATGAAAATAGCACAAATTGAAATAATGGAGCCTGTTATTCAAAGTGAATAATTTCACATTCATTGACTTCATGGCGCTGCATTTTGCAAAGTGCCTACTGTCCTGAAGTCAGAAGTAAGATATTTTTAGCGAGATCTTACTGTAAGCTAATAATCTAAAAAGTTTGTCTAAATAATTCTTCCTGTGGTTTATTTTTTTCTGTACATGATTGCTTGTTTTGCCTAATTTCAAGATTGTGCTTCACTAGCTTCCACTGGCTAAACACACATTGGGATAAGTGTCCTTACAGGCTACAGCAAGGAAACCCACTTCAAGATAATCCACCAAATATATCTCCTTCAGTAAGAAGAGTGAGAAAAGGTCTGATGCTAAGCAGGTAACACAATATAATATATACGGTATATGTAATGAGTAAATAGTGACATTCACATCTCTCTCTCTCCCTCTCTCTCTCTATATCTATATATATATAAAAATAAATCATATGCTTTACATATGCTTAAGACAGGGATGACATGGTTTGTAAGGTTCTGGGCGAAGCAAAAGTTAATGATTTGCAGGATATACAAGGTGGGTGAGGCTCTAACCCAGTTGACTGCCAGGAGTCTCTAGGCCACATCTATCCATTGTTGGTATTTTTTGTGCAGTAGTTTATAAGTGGGCATGCCATGGATTAAGTGGGCATGCCATGGATGTCATGGCAGTGCAGTGTTGCCATGTTTTAAGATCTTGGAGGGAAGCCTTATTGGACCTTGCAAAGCTCACTTATCTTTAACCCTGCCCCCAACAAGTTAAAATTTAGTTTTAAATTAAAAAAAAATCAAGCATTAGGAGAAAAACTATATATAAATATGTATATATATATATATATGTATATATATATAAATATGTGTATATACATATATACCCTAAAGCCCAGGCTTTGGCCCTTGGGGTGTAGGCAAGGGTAACCCCTTAGTGGGCCTTATTGTGAGATCCTGGGCAAGTTGAGGAACCCAAATAAGAGGCCACTCCAATGCACGAGAAGACACTTCAATGGGTGTCTTATTGCAAGATTTTGGATCCTCAGCTTTCCCAGGATTTCACCAGAAAGCTTAGTGATGTCACTCTTACCTAGGTGCCAAGGGCAGAAACCAAGGTGTAAGGTAAGTATATTTATAATTCTTCTTTTGTGGCTTTTTATATACAGTGGGTGGCTTTGTGTGCCAATGAGAAGGTGATTAGCTACATCTGATTGAGTCATTTTTAGGACGGTGTTTATCCTTTTTCCAACTTCCAAGTGATTCTGTTTTTTTATTTATTTTCTCTGACATGTTGGTATTATATCTTCCACTTGGATGTTATAAGTTTCACTGAGTAAATATAGCGGGATAAAACAAAAACTGTGTCTGTCTTCATTTCAGTCTGCAAAGCAAGAACATGTGATTATTTTAAAAGGGGGTGATTCTTTTCTATACTCACTGTATATGTTTTTTATTGGTTTCTGCATTTTATTTACTATAGGTGTTGGTGATCAAATCATATAGATATGAAACATTTAAAAGAAAAAAAAAGCTGGTGACTGCCAGTCACTGGCCCTCTGCTCAGCCCCTCCAGCATTTACTGGAGGGGCTGAGCTACCAGGCTTGGCAGGGGACGGGAGCGACTGGCTCAGGCTTTCAGGAGCGTTCTGAGAGGCTGAGCCAGCTGCCGGTTAGACATCTGGGTAGATCCCAACATTAAAGTCGGCTGAATAGGAGTGGAGAACAAAGTGCACTCCTGTGATCCTCAGGAGAAGTAGGGCCTAAAGAGCCTTGGCCCTACTTTTCCTTTAAATGTAATTCTGTATTTGAGTAAGCTTCCTCCGATCATCACAATATATGTTTCTCCAATGTCATGGTTTTACATACTTTTGTACTTCTCTTGTAATTCTAATCTTTGAGTATCTGCACATAGTCTTTAATGTGTAAGTCCACCCTAACACTAAAATCCCTGTAGCTATAGAAATCCTCGATCTAACACTAACCTATCTAGCCCTGTAAAGAAGAAATCAGTATACATACCTTTTTTGAAGCCGATCCGGTCTCCAGTGGCGGAAGCTCTGCAGAGGATACAGCCGACAACGGCTGTGAAATGAATGGGACGTGACGTCACCCATAGAGTAACTATGGGACTTCCGTTGTCGGCTGCCTCCTCTGCACCCAACTCCACAGCGAAGCCGCTGCTGACAACTCAGCGTGGGATCTGGTCAGATCAGCTTTAAAAAAGGTATGTATACTGATTTCTTCTTTACAATGCTAGATCATGGATGTCTGTAGATGCAGGGATTTTAGTGTTAGGGCAGACTTATCCTTTAAAAAGTTGAAGAGGGAGGTGGAGCTGGATCTTTTTTTGTTATAGTAGATGTTTCTTGGTAAAGTGTTAAATATAGTACAGAGAAATAATTATACCTTTATACACCTCTACAAAGGAGACATGGTCATATGGTTGTCAGGTACTAGCTGGGTCTTCATTTTTTAACTACAAACTTTTTTCTCTGGTCTGTAAACCACAATAACCATTCTCCTCTAACTTCCCTGTATCTGGTAATGCATATTTTACTTATACGGATGTCTACAGATAGGTCAATATTGCACGAAACCGCAAACCTGGCACACAGGACCCATCCACAGAACCTAGCCTTAAAGAGTAACTCTACTTTTGTTGAGAAAAAAAGTCCCCTCTGTGTGATCAGTGTGCATTGCTAGAATATTTACAAACTTGCTTACAGCTCCCTACTGTTTCCCCCCTTTTGAAAGAATAGTGGTTTGTTTCTTCATGTCTTTTGAATACTGATTCTCTAAGGGAGTAACTTTTATTGATCAGCTGATACACTTTCAGGGCTCTCAAGAGAAAATCAACATGCCTGCGTACCTATAAAAGTGATTAACCCTTTATGAGCATCTCAACAAAAATAGAATTTTTAGAGCAGAGGGTATCCCTCTATGTTATGGCAAATAAAATTATTAAAAAACTTAAGTTACACCCAATCACATAAAATTTTCCCCCAAATGTATTTTTAATCAACCACCCCTACATAGCGCATTTGAATATAAATGCATGTGTTGGGGGTGCCTACACACAAAAAAGTTACATATTGCTGAGCATGCTAGAGTAATCGCAATCATTCTAGGCCCAATACAGTTATCTACAGTTAGTGATGACCTGTAGGGGCCTTTAAAGTAGGGTAATAGGGTATAGAGTAGTTTATTGCTGTTTCACAGGCACACATAAGGTTTTACATGATGGGTATCTATTCACTCAGCGCAACCTCATCTTTATTTTATCAAAAATTGTTTGTGTGCCCTAAAATTAACTTTAGTGTATTTTTTACTAACATTTTGCATTTTATTAACTGTTGAGCTAATATTGGGCAACATAAAAAAATGGAACTACCACTATTTTATTTTCTAGGTTGTCTGCTTATAGTAAGTATATGTTTTATGTAATCTTGCAGCCTCAAATAATTTTTTAAAAATGTATGCAAAAAAACCCCGCAAAAACAGATCTGGCAGCAAAAGAGTTAAAGGAAATTTGTATGGTAGGAAATATGAAAGCTAATTTTGCCACTCTGCTTCTAAAAATGGTGGGTGTCTGACTGTCTCTGGTGTCAGTGCACACTTTTTCTGCATAGACCAAAGAAAATAAAAAAGCCTCTGGATTACCATGACAGCCACACAAGTAACAATGGCAGCCTTCATATTCTTTCAGATCAGGTTTCCTTTAACCACTTCAGCCCCGGACCATTTGGCAGCCAAAGGACCAGAGGTCTTTTTTCAATTTCGCACTGCACTACTTTAACTGGTAATTGCGCGGTCATGCAATTTTGTAACCAAACGAAATTTGCGTCCTTTTCTTCCCACAAATAGAGCTTTCTTTTGATGGTATTTGATTGCCTCTGTGATTTTTATTTTTTGCGATATAAACGGAAAAAGAGCGAAAATTTTGAAAAAAAAAGAGATTTTCTACTTTTTGTTATAAAAAAAATCTAATAAACTCAATTTTAGTCAAACATTTGGGCCAAAATGTATTCAGCCACATGTCTTTAGTAAAAAAAATGCCAATAAGCGTATATTTATTGGTTTGCGCAAAAGTTATAGCGTCTACAAACTAGAGTACATTTTCTGGAATTTACACCGCTTTTAATTTATGACTGCCTATTTCATTTCTTGAGGTGCTAAAATGGCAGAGAAGTACAAAACCCCCCCAAATGACCCCATTTTGGAAAGTAGACACCCCAAGCTATTTGCTGAGAGGCATGTTGAGCCCATTGAATATTTTTTTTTTTTAGTCCCAAGTGATTGAATAAAGACAAAAATAAAAAAGATTTTTTTTTTTTTCAAAAAGTTGTCACTAAATGATATATTGCTCACACATGCCATAGTTATATGTGGAATTGCACCCCAAAATACATTTTGCTGCTTCTCCTGAGTATGGGGATACCACATGTTTGGGACTTTTTGGGAGCCTAGCCGCGTACGGGGCCCCGAAACCCAAGCACCGCCTTCAGGATTTCTAAGGGTGCAAATTTTTGATTTCACTCCTCACTACCTATCACCGTTTCGAAGGCCATAAAATGCCAAAATAGCACAAAACCCCCCCAAATGACCCCATTTTGGAAAGTAGACACCCCAAGCTATTTGTTGAGAGGCATGGTGAGTATTTTACAGCTCTCATTTGTTTTTGAAAATGAAGAAAGTAAAGAAAAAAAAAAATTTTTTTTTCTTTTTTCAATTTTCAAAACTTTGTGACAAAAAGCGAGATCTGCAAAATACTCACAATACCTCTCAGCAAATAGCTTGGGGTGTCTACTTTCCAAAATGGGGTCATTTTGGGGGGTTTTATGCCATCTGGGCATTCCATGGCCTCCGAAACTGTGATTGGCAGTGAGAAGTGAAATAAAAAAATTACACCCTTAGAAAGCCTGAAGGCGGTGATTGGTTTTTGGGGTTCCGTACGCAGCTAGGCTCCCAAAAAGTCCCACACATGTGGTATCCCCGTACTCAGGAGAAGCAACAGAATGTATTTTGGGGTGTATTTCCACATATGCCCATGACATGTTTGAGCAATATATCATTTAGTGACAACTTTTTGTAAAAAAAATATATATATTTTTTTTTTTTCATTATTCAATCTCTTGGGACAAAAAAAAAAAATATTTAATGGGCTCAACATTGCTCTCATCAAATAGCTTGGGGTGTCTACTTTCCAAAATGGGGTCATTTGGGGGGGGTTTGAACTGTCCTGGCATTTTATGCACAACATTTAGAAGCCTATGTCACACGTCACCCACTCTTCTAACCACTTGTAGACAAAGCCCTTTCTGACACTTTTTGTTTACATGAAAACATATTTTTTTTTTTGCAAGAAAATTACGTTGAACCCCCAAACACTATATATATTGTTAAAGCAAAGGCCCTACAGATTAAAATGGTGGGTGTTGCATTTTTTTTTTTTCCACACAGTATTTGCGCAGCGATTTTTCAAACGCATTTTTTGTGGAAAAAATACACTTTTTTTTATTTTAATGCACTAAAACACACTATATTGCTCAAATTTTTGATGAAATAAAAAATATGATCTTAGGCCGAGTACATGGATACCAAACACGACATGCTTTAAAATTGCGCACAAACACGCAGTGGCGACAAACTACATACATTTTTAAAAGCCTTTAAAAGCCTTTACATGATACCACATTAGATTCACGGAGGAGGTCTACTGCTAAAATTACTGCCCTCGATCTGACCTTCGCGGTGATACCTCACATGCATGGTGCAATTGCTGTTTACATATGACGCCAGACCAACGCTTGTGTACGCCTTTGCGCAAGAGAAGGGGGGCAGGGGTGCTTTTTTTTTTTTTTTTTGTTTTTTTTTTTATTTTTTTAGCTTTTTTATTTTATTTTTAAACTGTTCCTTCCATTTTTTTTCTTTGTTATGATTTTTATTGTTATCTCAGGGAATGTAAATATCCCCTATGATAGCAATAGGCAGTGACAGGTACTCTTTTTTTGAAAAAATTGGGGTCTATTAGACCCTAGATCTTTCCTCTGCCCTCAAAGCATCTGACCACACCAAGATTGGTGTGATAAAATGCTTTCCCAATTTCCCAATGGCGCGGTTTATATCCGGGAGGGGGGACATTCCCTCCCACTGCTTGTAAAAGCAGTCTAGAGGCTAATTACCCGCTAGAATTGCTTTTACATGAAAGCCGATCACTGGCTGAAAAGAATGATACCAAGATGATACCTAAACCTGCAGGCATCATTCTGGTATAACCATTCAAAGTCCAGCAACATACTGGACATATATTGTAATCTTTTTTTTTTCATGCAGCCTCTTGGCTGAACGAAAAAAAGAGATTGATTGGTGGGTATGCCCACCATTAGAATACCTCCCTTCATCCACCCACTTCTAATGATGGGCATACATGCACCATTTATATATGCTGATGCATGGGGGCATCCTCCCGCAAAAGTTATGCCGTGTACACACGGTCGGAATTTCGACCGTATGTACGTGGCATTAGGAGCCAATCGGTCCTCCCCCCCCCCCCCCTGCTGCCCCCATGCTTCGGCATATATGCTCTTTTTTTTAACTGTGGTGGTGAAATCACCTCCTACAGCGTTGGAGTCGCGGCTTTATGTATCGTGGGAGCAAACGCTGTTGCTGTCAAGATAAATAAATCCGCGTTGCAACTGAATGGCGCACCTGAAAACAAAAAAATGCTCAACACTAAAACACACAGTAAACAAAATTACATACCTGAAAAGCAAGCATGATAAAACATAATAAAACATAATAAAACATAATAAAACATAATAAAACATTGCAGAATAGAATGGAGTAAAAAAAGAGCAACAATAGAGAGAGAATAGAGTGAGAGAGAGAACAATAAAAACGACAACTATTTTATTTTTTTTTTTTTTTTTGAGATTCACAGGTAAAAAAGCTCCTGACTGAAGCGACTGAATCAAAACGCTACCACAAAAAAAATGTTAGCGATCGCAGGGATCAGGCCTGACTCTGCGAACGCTGCAGTTATGTGTGCTTAGTGTTTTGTAAGTGACAGTGATCGATCGATACTGCACTTGGGCTGGGCTGGGCTGGGCGGAGGGGGAAAACGCAGGTGCTAGCAGGTATCTGGGCTGATCCCGCTAACAATGCGTTTTTTTTTTGGAACCCTAAACTGCTGGGACGCTAGTATAGATCTGATCAGATCAGATATTGATCTGTTCAGATACTGTGCCACTAAGGGAGGTGTATGCTTTGCGCGTGGGTGTTTGCGGTACTGGCACTAACCTGGGGCGACGCAGACCTTATTTGACCCTAAAACCTAATTGATATCACCCGCCGGGCGATCAGGGGGTTAAACCGTTATTGGGTAATAAATGGCGGGTGCCCTGACAGTATAAAAAACAAGCTAACTAACCAGCGTCACCCGTAACAGTAATACAAAAAAAAACTGGTTACCTAGCGACACTAATGCAGCGATCAGAAAAACGATCGCTTAGTGACACTGGCAAAAGGGGGTGAAAGGGTTAACTAGGGGCAATCAGGGGGTTAAAACCTTTATTAGGTAATATATGGGGGTACCTGACGCTATATAAAAACCTGACGGGGAACCTAAATAACGAAATAACTAACTGGCTAACCAGCGTCACCAGTGACAGTTATACAGTGATCACTGGTGAAAGGGTTAACTCTAGGGGCAATCAGGGGTTAAAACCTTTATTTAGGTTGTAATATGGGGGTACCTGACCTATAAACCTATTTATGAACCTATATAAACATGGCGGTTACCTAAAAAAAAAAAATGGTTACCTAGCGACACTAATGCAGCGATCAGAAAAACGATCGCTTAGTGACACTGGCAAAAGGGGGTGAAAGGGTTAACTAGGGGCAATCAGGGGGTTAAAACCTTTATTAGGTAATATATGGGGGTACCTGACGCTATATAAAAACCTGACGGGGAACCTAAATAACGAAATAACTAACTGGCTAACCAGCGTCACCAGTGACAGTTATACAGTGATCACTGGTGAAAGGGTTAACTCTAGGGGCAATCAAGGGTTAAAACCTTTATTTAGGTTGTAATATGGGGGTACCTGACCTATAAACCTATTTATGAACCTATATAAACATGGCGGTTACCTAAAAAAAAAAAATGGTTACCTAGCGACAGCAGTGACACTAATACAGCGATCAGAAAAACGATCGCTTAGTGACACTGGCAAAAGGGGGTGAAAGGGTTACCTGGGGGCAATCAAGGGGTTAAACCTTTATTAGGGGGGGGTGGGGGGCTACCTTGGACCTAAAACTAACTGCACTGACAGTTATTACAGTCACACTGACACTAAATGCAGTGATCAGTAAAAAAATGATCACTGCAATTAGTGACACTGTGACTGGGGGGGGAGGGGGTGATCTGGGGGGTGATCTGGGGGTGACAGGGGGGTTTTTGTGTGCCTATGTGTACTGGTGTCAGTGTACTGTTGGTGCACTAACCTTTAGATGTTCACAGCTCGGCGTTCCGGTCACATAGACCGGCGCACCGAGCGTGACATCACTTCCTCTGCCTGTGTTTTGATTGACACAGACAGAGGAAGCATCTGATTCGCCAGGAGCGATCGCGAGGGGGTGGCCAGAAACCACTGGCCGTCCCCTCATCCCGGATCGCTCCTGAAGCGATCCCGACCGTCCCCGCCGGCCGGGGGGGGTCCGATCGGACCCCCCACCCGCCGGAAGAATGGCACGTACAGGTACGTGGTTCTGCCTGTACGTGCCATTCTGCCGACGTATATATACAGGGGGCGGTCGGCAAGTGGTTAATGAAAGTCTCACTAAACATAGAAGTTGCATTCTAAGGTATTGTGGAACCATCCACACCTGAACCTTGCAGTGTGCTACTGTTCCCTTATCAAAAGCTTTTTGACACCTTTCTTTCGGTAATATTGATATCTGCAGTAATACCAAGGTGTCATTAGGTATAAAGCAATTAAGCCTCTACCAATAATTTTTGTCAGCTGGCACCCCACTGCAAGAAATGAATACCCTTTTCATCACTAAAAATGGAATGCCTCGGATTCCATCGTCGTGTTGTGTAATTTTCCTAAGTGGAAAACAGTCACATTCTCATTAAAATCACTCTGGTCTATCTGTCAGGCTTCATTACCCTGCGTTCTGTGACACATGTCTCACACACGGATCGCTTGCATCAGCCAGGCTTATGCTGCTGCTGGAGATGTTGGTAAGCTCAGCATCAGGCTGCTCAGCGGAGAGCATCTATGCGCACGCACAGTTTCAATTAGCCAAAGGACCATTGTTCTTGAGTGACAGAGATGACTTATGCAGGATCAGCTCAGTTTACACACACTGCTAGCCTATACCTGTATACATGCTGTAGGAGCACAGTGCTTCAGTGTGTGCCTGCCCATGACTTGCCAATATTGGCCCTGAAAGGCTAGCTGTTGAGTTTAAAAGTCGTAATTATGGGGAACGTGTGGGAATCATGAGCTATTTTTTGCTGCCGAGAGTAAAATTTAACGGGGCGGCCCACTCTCTACCACCCTCAACAACATTTCTTAAAATACGAATTTAGTATTGCTTTGGAAAACAAATCACTAGATCTTTGCTTCATAAACTGTATTTGTTTTTTAGGGATTTTTATTTATTTTTAATGCAGAGAAGATTCTGGTTTGAGGTCACGCAACTCTCAATCATTTATGGCTGTGGTAGATACCATATTCTTTGAAAATCTATTACCAAAAGTTTCTTCAGTTTTGTACGGAGAGTACGTTTTTATTCTCTTTGTCCCCATTGGGGCGATTAATCCTATTTTATCCTAGTGACCAATGTCATAGGAACAGGAAGGATTGAAAAATCAAGAGGGATAGAGATGAAATCCTCCAATTTGTCTGGTGGGATTTCACCTCATTTTCTTATGATTTCCAGTTTTGTGGTTGCAGGATAGCTAGGAAATACTGTGCATTAATGCATATTTTAAAAAGCGTTTTTCTCTTTCAATACATTTTTATTGATAAGATTTACAACGTGTGACTGCAATCAGATGTACAGATAGAAGCTTGGTATCGATAACTTACAAGTCGTAGGCAGTTATAAATAAAATATAGAAAACGTAGCAAGTGACAAAACATTTAGCATGTCAAAAAATACCTTAAAGGGTAACTCCACTTTTGTGGGTAATAAAATTGCAAAGAAAAAATAATATAGCGTATACAATTGCGAAACAACTCATATTGTAATTGAATGTTATTAAAAAATTACCTTTCCTTTTCAACCTGCAGCCAATGTAATTTTCTGAAAATGCATTGCAATATGGCTACCTGGAGGTGTTCTGTAGACAGAATTGATAATTATGAAATCACTCCCATTATTCATGTTCCCACACAGAGAAACACACAGGGATTTCTTCAGAATAACAAAAGGTAGCAATCTGCAACAAAGGTTGTTATTATCCTTGCAAAAGGTACATAGATCACTCTCACCTTGCAGAGCAGCTTGGGAGGTGGTGCTCCCTCAGTTGGGATGATCTTTGGGAAATGTATTTTTCCAGATTGAGACCATCTCATCCAATACAAATTCTTGCATGGCAAATACCTTACTCCAGCCAGATTCGCTAGAATTTTCCCCTCCCAGTCGTCCTGCTGCTGGTGGTGCACCTCACCCAGAGTGGATTTTATGCATAATTTTTGGGACTGTGTGGCTATACAGAGGTTTTGGTTGGAGGTTACTGGATGTATAGAGGAAGTTACTACTCTCTGCGTTAGACCCACTGTTGAAGTGTGTCTCCTGGGACTAGTTGATGCCCTGGCTCCTAAGAGAGTAACACGTACCCTTTTGACATTACTATTCTACTATGCAAGAAAGATGATAGTTCTCTCTTGGAAAAAAGCCTACACCTTCTGCTGCTCCAGCCTGGAAGCCACTTACTAATAAATCCCTTCCCTTCTATAAAGTCATATATACCAGTAGGGGAATACCCAATACATTTGATAAAGTGTAGGGTGGGTGAACGAACAGTGCATCTAGAGTTTCTGAGTGAGTTGGTATATTCTGCTGGCTCCTGGTAGTTGCCATATTGTATATCAGTATAGTTCGATATTGATATTTTGGGAATTTGTATGGTGTTTTCTTTTGATCTGGGCAGGGTAATCATGTATTATCTCCAGGGTCTGTTTACTACTATAGACCAGTAGACAGTCATCAGAATTGGGAGTCAGTAAAGTAATTTTATAGCATGTTATGCTTGAGTTAAAGATGTAATAGACTTACTGTTATCACAGCTATACTGCTGGGGTCTTGTTTGTTATGTGTCACCTGCTTGTCAGGCTGTTCTTAAATGTGTATGTGTTTTCTGTTTCTGTATTGTTCTCAAAACTGTAATAAAAAAAAAAGAATCCCCTCCCCCCAAAAAAAAAATTAACAGTAGTGCTAACACTTCCCTACTTTGCTAATTAAAATAATATTGTCTTCAAAGTAGGGATTTTTCCCTTACTTCTTGTGCTATTGACAGAGGGTTAGAGATGAGGGGAAATCTACCAAATGGGATTAAAGACTTAAGTGGTGCAGCCAACAAAATAAATACAAAGTGCCTTAATGGAGGCTTTCCATCTTCAGAGTGGACCATGTGACTAATGCCGTGGTACGGACCTTAAGGCAGGCCCCTGTGGCAACACTATTTGGAACCAAATGGGTGTGGGAAGGAGGGGAAGGGCCCAGTGCAAGCTCAGGCTCAAACTATGTTAATACGGGATTTGTGTTGAGGTGCCCCATGTTACTTTCTAAATGTGAGTGTGACATGTAACGTGGTGCTAAAAGTGTAGTTAGCCTTTAAAAAAATAACTATATATTGAAACAAAATCAGTAAGAAAAGCTATGAACTAATATGCCAACTGTCCTGCTTTGAGAAACAATATTTATTAATCAGTTGTTATGCATTATGGGCTTAATACAGGGGTGCCCAACCTTTTGAAGAGCGAGGGCCACTTAAGCGACTTGGCAAACGGTCACGGGCCACAATGAGCGGACGGGTGGATGGCATGTCCATGTCCACTCTGCATTTGCAGAGCGGACACGGACGCAGCCCACAATACTCTTTAGCGGATTGTATTGGAGGTAGAACACAAGTCGGTTTATGTCTGCCACTACTTAGAGGTGAATGGAGGGTCCAATTGGTTGGACTGTCGGACTGACCATGTGAAAGGGGTCCAAGGCTGCTTTCATACTGATGCGCTGCGGTTTACCCGCACCACGTGTGCAACGCAGTGTACCTTTGGCTTTCCTGCAGTTTGTAATAGACTTCTATTATATTCTGCAGGTTTGGTGCACTTTCAGAAAGCTCACCAAACTCACAGGTAATAATAAGTCTATAGCTCAGTGCAGGTAACCCGCAGGTAAACTGCTCTGCACCTGCGGATCAGTTTGAAAGCAGCCCAGTAACCACTGCCGAAAAGATATGCCCATATATACACTGTGTATATTTTAGTAATAAACTGACTTTTAATAACAGTATTCTTTCTATTCTATCCCAGAGCAGGAGGTCGCGGGCCACAGCAGAGGGCTCTGCGGGCCACATGTGGCCCCCCGGGCCACTGGTTGGGCACCCCTGGCTTAATACATAGATCTGCGTCACAGATGCCACAGCGCTAGACATGGAAGAAAAAAAACACAGAGTTAAGAGAATAGTGTGGTTTAAGGTCATTCAGGCCAAGAAGTGAATCTCTCCATACATTGCCTCATCTTGGCACTGCCTGGAGGGCTGCAGACAATCAGCACATGGCACTGCACACAGCATGTTCCACTAAATTAAAAGTTTAATTAAAAGCAATTAAGTCGGAAAAGCAGGAATATGAGGTAATGTAATTAAACATTTTTGCGTGCAATTTTGCAGTCTGGAAAAGTTGTTTTGACTATTTGTATTTATGCTCATTGTTTAGGCCACCTGGCTCCCCTCGGAAAAAGAAGGCTTAAAGGGAATTCCCATTTACCATCCCTATATATGTAAAGGAAGAGAGGCTGATAGCTAGAGGTAGCCAGAAAATTCTTCCAAGATTAATTAACAAAATATGACAGACATTTTCTCAAGGCCAAAAGCATACCATCATGTTTTGGGGCCTTGTGCAGTCATGATGTTGTCAAGCAAATCATCATACTGATAAGAATGAATATAGAGGTCACCAAAATTCTAATTGCTGCCTAGTCAAATGTCTGACCTCACTAATAACACAATGCTAAGAATGTGAGTGTGCATAAGGCAGGCCATAGGTGGTGCAATTTTCTTTCTTCCAACCATGGGTTGCAGGAAAGAAAATCACTCAGTTCCCCCATCGACACAGTCAGTATTGATGGGGGAATCCCTCCTGCACAGCTATTGTGTTCTCCGAGCAGGGGGAGCATTCACTGCCAGGAGAACACAGTTATTATTGCTAGCGGTTATAGCTGCTGGCAATAATCGCATACTGAAAATCCGACATGCACCCTGGATGGATCAAATTGGGTACATTGAGCCTGCCCATAAATGGTTCAAACGTCGGCCGGTTCAGCAGATTCGAACCATCTATGGTCAGCTTAACAGTATCACATAATAGAGCTTCCTAGTTGATAAGAATATAAACTTTTACAGGGTTCTGTGTTTGATATTTTTATGGTTATTTAGGAGCTGGAAGACAGGCTGGGGAATTATTAAAGGACGTCACAGAGATCCCTTTACAATGTCTTTGGGATACAGCACCAAATGTACACGGCTGCAGAGTTTTGTACTAGAGGTGGGAGAAGCCTAATTGTGAACTAAGAAACTAGTTCTCCACCTTACTTTTGATTGACAGCACACGGAAGCCGCTAATCAGTTTAAGAGTGGCTTTCAAATCTACCTACTGCCATGTGCTTACAATCACAGAAATGGAGGACCTTATCGTCCATTATTTTCATTAGATCTACCCACCCAACACACACCGTGATTTTAAGTTTTCGGGTGGGCAGATGCCTGATGGAGAACTCTGAGACTAGCTTCCCATCCTGGTCCGCTTTGCCTGTGATTAACAGTGGATGGTAGTGGGTATATTCCAAAGCCACCATTGGACCAAATATCGGCTATAGAAACCGCCCACTACCTACTGTGGTCAATCACAGGTAAAGTGGTCCTGATGGGAAACTAGTCTCTCAGAGTTCTCCATCAAGCTCTGCCCACTGTCAATTTAGTGTGATGCATCATTGGTTGATAGGGATGGGCAGCCTTCTATCTAGCAACCAATGATGTAAATGTAAAACACAAACATAGTAAGAAAGTAATGAACACATAACATCCCCCTCCCATACTAGTTTGATTTGGATATGGTTACCGCAGTTTGCTTATCTAAGAACTGGAGAGCTGGCAGTAATTCTCTTAGAACTACCTAAATCTGGCACATGTGTCTGTAAATGTACTGAAACCGGTACAAGGCCATGTTAAAGGGGCTATACCACCAGAAAAGTGACATCACTGCTTTATTGAATTTCCCTGAGGCTGAAGATGGAAAACAACTGTCAAACTTTAGAGAAACTCAATTTCTGACTCTTAGCTCCAAGAGTGATCCTTATTATATATTATAAATGTATATTAGGATAAATAAAACACTTTCATAAACAAGTCTGCATCACAGTACCACGTAACTGTGTGGGAGAGAACAAGGCGAGACAGAGGGGTTGATTCACTAAAACTGGAGAGTGCAAAATCTGGTGCAGCTCTGCCTAGAATCCAATCGGCTTCCATTTTTTTGTCAAAGCTTAATTGAACAAGCTGAAGTTAGAAGCTGATTGGCTACCATGCACAGCTGCACCAGATTTTGCACTCCCCAGTTAGTAAATCAACCCCAAAGTACCTTTGTTATAAACTTGGAGAAACTCTGGGGTCTTTGGCTTTAGTTGATGATCTTAACCAATAAACATTTCAAAAAGATCTCTGAGTGATATGAAATGTTGTACTAGGCGCGCCTCATTAACTGTAGTTTATCATCTGCTGAGTGCTTTTCCAAATAGGGGTCATTTGGGGGGTGGGGTGTTATTTGTACTGTCCTGGCATTTTAGGGCCTCAAGAAATGAGATAGACCTTCAGTATATCATGATTGATACATTTTCAAGTATATATACCATTGTTTGTAGGCTCTATAACTTTCACAAAGGGCACACGGGCGCCGCCCCCCTATCCATGTGCCTGTGATGCCGGGTGCATGAATTCCTATGGCGCGGGTGTTTTTTGAAGCACTGATTAGAGACGGAGGCTTGAATAGGAACCATGGGGTGGGCTCGGGGCGCAGAGAGTGCATTCACAGCCCACCCAAGTGTGTTAAAATAGCGAATGAATATTCGCTATTGTAATACTGATCCTCCCGGCCAATCAGCAAGAGGGTCTGAGACCCTTCACCCGATTGACTGAAAGGACAGGGGATTATTGGACGCCTAGAGGGGGTAAGTGCTGGACCGGCAGACAGCGAGCAGGTGGGCCACCACTGGTACAGTGTTGCATGATCACGCAACAGAATTGGCAGTTAAATTAGCACAGTGCAGAATAGCAAAAAATTCCACTGTCATGAAAGAGGTTAAAACCTTTGAGAAGTCAAGTGATTAACAATGAATGAAATAGCATTTTTGGTTTGTGGTGCTTACATGCAGTGCAGTTCCAATTTACTTTACACTAAGTTCCCCATTTTAGTATATTGCTGTTATAAGGGATGTGGAATGGGCATATAAAAGCGCAGGAGGAGATTTGTCCTCGAGAGTATAAGCTCTAGAGAACAGATTTTTTATCCATCTCACGATGGTAGACTTGGAAACAGGTCAATTAGGGAATCCGCCTGTCTGATTGAAGCTGTAGGGTGTGTTAAACTCTAATGGCTCTGGCTACATCCAGGCAATGAATAGAGATTTATATTGGATGCTTTGAAGCAGGGCAGGGCAAACCTAATAACTGGTTGTGACATCATTGGCGGCAACAACTGCAATAAGCATTCGCGATAACTGGCAAGGAGTCTTTCACGACACTGTGGAGGAATTCTGGCCCACTCTTCTTTGCAGAATTGTTTTAATTCAGTCACTTTGGAGGGTTTTCCAGCATGAACGGCCTTGTTGGTGTGTTTCTGGTCATTGTGCTGCGGCATAACTCAAGTGCACTTGAGGTCACAAATGGCCTGATGGCTGGACATTCTCCTTCAGGATTTTGTGGTAGAGCACAGAATTCATGGTTCCATAAAATATGGCAACTAGTCTAGGTCTTGAAGCTGCAAAGTATCCCAAGACCATCACACTACCACCACCATGTTTGACTGTTGGTATGTTCTTTTTATGAAATGCTGTGTTAGTTTTATGTCAGATGTAACAGGAGGCACACCTTCCAAAAAGTAAAACTTTAACTGTCTCATCAGTCCTCAGAAAAATTGCCCAAAAGTCTTGGGGATAATCACGATATTTTTGGCAAATGTGAGATGAGCTTTGGGGTTCTTTTTGGTCAGCAGTGGCTTTGGCCTTGGAACTCTCCCATGGATGCCATTTTTGCCCAGTCTCTTTCTTATTGTTGAATCATGAACACTGATCTTACCTGAGGCAAGTGAGGCCTGCAGTTCTTTAGATGTTGTTCTGGGTTATTTTATGACCTCCTGGATGAGTCGTTTTGCTCTTGGAGTAATTTTGTTAGGCTGGCCACTCCTGGGAAGGTTCACCACTGTTACAAGTTTTCTCTATTTGTGGATGATGGCTCTCACAATGCTCCACTGGAGTCCCAAAGGCTTAGAAATGGCTTTGTAACCCTTTCCAGACTGATACATGTCAGTTACTTTGTTTCTCATCTGTTCTTGAATTTCTTTAGATTGTGGCATGTGTTGCTTTTTTTAAAATCTTTTAGCATGCTTCACTTTGTCAGACAGCTTCCATTTAAGTGATTTCTTTATTCAACAGGTCAGGCAGTAATCAGGCCTGGATTTGGCAAGTGAAATCTAACTCATGATTCAGCAACGAGGGGGCAATTACTTTTTCACATAATGCCAGGCAGGTTTGGACAGCTTTTTTCCCCTAATAAATGAAATCATCATTTGAAAACTGCATTTTGTATTTACTCTGGTTATCCTTGTGTAATATTTAGGGCTGTGGAAATTAACGATTAATTCCTTGATTATTCTTACATTTTTTTGATCGATCAAAAGAATTTTGATTGGTACTCACCTCTCCGCCGGCTTCCGGGTCTTCAGGGAGTTCCATATGAAATTTTGTTTGCATCGCACGTATTAACTGTCCTGAGCACAACTGCACATTACAGCCCCAATTGTCTCTATTCTCAGGACATAGCCCAAAGAAATCTGTGGGGCACTAATGCACAGGTGCAGCCAGGCAGTGAAGACTTAGGTTATATGAAGAGAAGGGGGCAAAAAGAGAGAGAGCTGAACCCCAGGTAGATATAAATGCCAAAAACGAATGCAGCTCTGTATTCGTTAATACCTCATTTAACATCACTTGTATTGCAGTACAACACAACGCTGTAGACTGAGGTGTGCTTTAGCCTTACCTGTACGATCCCAGGGGACCCAGGGAGACTGCATCATGGATCTGCAGGCACTGCATGACCTCTCTAGATATGGTGCTGCAGAAGGGAAGGCATGCAGTAGAATGTGTGGTGTTGACAGCTGTGCGAGCCTATATTGATTGGTCAAAAACATTTTTGTTTGTATTGCTAATTAAAATGCTGATGTTTTTTAAGTGAGAGAGTATGCTATGACCATAGATTTACATTAACCGCTTCCCGACCGCCCCATGTAGATATACGTCTACAGAATGGCACGGGCAGGCAAAACCACGTACCCGTACGTCCCCTTTAATTTGCCTGCCCGTGGGTCGCGCGCAGCCAGCGGCGCGCTCGCGACCCGGTCGGGAGCTCCGTGACCCCGGCCGCGGGACCAGCGGACCCGATCGCCGCTGGTGTCCCGCGATCGGGCTACGGAGCTGAAGAACGGGGAGAGGTTTGTGTAAACAAACCTCTCCCCGCGCTTCCTACTCTGCCTGTCATTGATTGGCTGTTCCCGGTCATCGGGAAAGCCGATCAATGACGTCAGACGTCAGCCCCGCCCCCTAATGTAAAAAAAAACACACATGTCAGAGCCCATAACCCCTCCCCTCCCCCTAGTGGTTAACTCTTTCACTACAACTGTCATTTATACAGAAATCAATGCATTTAAATAGCATTGATTTCTGTATAAATGACAATGGTCCCAAAAATGTGTCAAAAGTGTCCGATGTGTCCGCCATAATGTCGCAGTCACAATAAAAATCGCTGATCGCCGTCATTACTAGTAAAAAAAAAAAATATTAATAAAAATGCTATAAAACTATCCCCTATTTTGTAAACGCTATAACTTTTGGCAAACCAATCAATAATCGCTAATTGCGTTTTTTTTTACCAAAAATATGTAGAATTATACGTATCGGCTTAAACTGAGGAAAAAAAATTTTTTTTATATATTTTTTGGGGATATTTATTATAGCAAAAAGCTAAAAATATTGCATTTTTTTCAAAATTGTCGCTCTATTTTTGTTTATAGCGCAAAAAATAAAAACCGCAGGGGCGATCAAATACCACCAAAAGAAAGCTCTATTTGTGGGAAAAAAAGGACGCCAATTTTGTTTTGGAGCCACGTCGCACGACCGCGCAATTGTCAGTTAAAGCGACGCAGTGCCGAATCGCAAAAAGGGGCCTGGTCCTTTGGCTGCCAATTGGTCCGGGGCTGAAGTGGTTAACTGTAACTTCTTTGTGTATCTGATGTCTGGTGACAGAAGTGTTTCTATACTATTTTAATCTTACATGCACGGTGCCAGATAACTCTGTGCTGCTGTATGTGTTTAGTGGTCACCTTGCAGTATATTATTAGGTGACCCTCTTTATTAAAATAGAGTTTAATTGCAGCTCCCATTACCTTAGGTAATTGTTGCCCCTTCTGTTCTGATTCTTTAGCAAAGGGCTTGACAAATTTGCTTTGAATCTAGCTAAAAAAGTTAGGAGCCAGTTTTTTTTTAACTAACAAAACTTGCACACAATTTAAAAATCATCAAGATTACATAAAACCCCCAAAACATTATCTATTTTCTGAAAGCAGACACCGTAGAGAATAAAATAGTTGTAGTCCCAATATTTTTATGTCACACGTTAACTTTCTTTTTTCATCACATAGGGGACAAAAAGTCCCCTGTGTGATGATTATTTTGGTGACAGGTTCTCTTTATTGAGACATCCAGGGTCTAAAAGCCCTGCAGGTCTCTCCTGTGCTCCACTGAATGTAATGCAATGCATATCGCACTGCATTACATTCTTTTCCGGCCTTGATGGCCGGGGGAAACTATCAATGGGGACCCGGAAGCGACTTCACACGTCATTTCTGGGTCAGCAACAAGACGGGAAGGAGAACAGATGTGTATCCACTCTCCTCCTTCCCCTCTACCCGATGGCACTATGCCGCTATGCCGGTCCTGGGCCCACAGATAGGCAAGCAGAGCCCGGGATACATATCGGAGCATGGGCACAGGGCATGTGCACCATTGCACTGCAGCTGCCCAGACTCCAGGGCGCAATTTGTCACCATAGGGACCTGGGATTTGTCGAGCCTTGCTTTAGCTAGCTTTAGCCCAGAGCTCAGTAAACAGAGCCAGGTTAGGTATGCATAGGTATCTACACTATGTTGTCAAAAGTATTGGGACATGAACTTTAATGGCATTCCAGTCTTAGTCTGTAGGGTTCAATATTGAGTTTGCCCACCCTTTACAGCTATAAAAGCATCAACTCTTCTGGGAAGGCTGTCCACAAGGTTTAGGAGTGTGTCTATGGGAATGTTTGCCTGTTTAGCACAAACCTAGCAACAGGGGGCTCACTGTGTGTATCCAGAAGAGGATCTGGCTGATTATAAATGTATTTGCCAAAAACTTGCTCTGCATCTGTAATGTCAGTTGTGAAATATTGCTGGTCGGGACAGGTTCCCTTTAAGACCATGTTAGAATTTCAAAAATTAGTATGGCATAGGGCTGTTTTAGTAATATCATTATATATATATAATATCATTAAAACATAACACAATTTCACTGCTGTAAATCAGACTTCAGAGTATTAGGGAGATGTTTAATGTTGTCATGGTGATGCCACCGATTAAAGTTTTTAGCTGTCTGTCTTTTTTGGACAGTTGTCTGTACAAAAAATAAATAAAATATCTGGCAACCCTGCCGTTAAGTCACACTTATTAAACAAGCCCTATAATATGTTCTCTGGATCCAGTACTTTTCTCCTTTTCTTCTCATCCTAGATAGAGGATTGAGCTTTTTAGAGGAAGCGTACTAATCAGGGCAGTGTACAATAAACTTAAAGTGGAACTTCACCCTAAAAGGGAATTTCCGCTTTAACGCCCCCCCCCCCCCCCCTTCTCTCCTGCTTTTGGAGGTTTGTTTTATTTTTTGGGGAGTGGGTACTTAGCAGGTACCCACTCCATCTTCTGCTCTGATCACCCACAACCTTCTGGGACACATCACAGGTCTCAGGAAGCTGTGGGTCCATTCACAAAGCTCAGCGTGACTCATGCATGAAGCCGCAAGGAATCACAGCCGGCTTACCTTACCAAACATACTGGTGCTGGGGACTGGAGAAGAACCAGCCCCGGTGAGCATGGCACTGGATCTTTGGACAGATAAATGTCTTTTTTTTTAAAAAGTCAGCCGCTTCAGTATTTGTAGCTGCTGACTTTTAATACATGGCTCCCAGTTTTCTATGCTTAGTGTAACGATGAAACAAGATCCTCTAAGCCAGCCTGACGAACACTCAGCAGACTGGCTCAGGGAGAGTTAATATCAGTCCGTGTTATTGCAGCAACATTGTAAGTGCTGAGCAGGTCAGGACAGCGTGTGTGACATATCACAAGGGGACTACAATTCCTGGTTCCATCCTGGCTGGCTCCATACACCCTCAGGCATGTCACCTTATCTCCCTCTTGTGAACTGATATTTCTCCCCTGTCCGACATGGTAGAAATCAAACAAGCAATCCACTGGACTCCCATCTATGAGACTGACAATGGGTTAACCATGACTAGACAGGAAGAGATGCTTTCTAGACAGCTCTACAGATCATCCAAGTTTAGATTTCTGTTATGTGGAACCTCGTTCATTTTTAAAGTCTGACAAAACAAATATTTCAGTGCTGAGTGGGCATTATTTAATTATTATCCACTTTATTTTTTGCATTTTTTCAATGGGAATTCCCTGTGCCCCCAAGTCAATGTGGTCAAAGGTATCATTTTCCGCTACTTTCCTTAATCAAATGTTTATTCCACATTATGAAGATTCTGTCTGGAACATAATGTTATTATTTGCTTTTAGTTAAAAATGAACTCCAGGAAACTTAAAAAAATTCTCCCTTGCAGTGGGGCGGCCCCCACACTGCAAGTATTAACTGCTTTCTTTGGTCGAGTTGACATGGAAAAGTAGGTCTACTTACCAGATCCTCTGCGCTGCTAGACTGGCACTGCCAGTGTCTTCTCTCCTATGCTCCAGCGGTCTAAGGTCCTGATGTCAACAAGACTGATGCAGGGTCCACAGCTAGACGTGATGACCCTAAATGACAACAACTACCAGAGCATAGGGGAGCGACAGAAAGATCCTGAGTGAAATGTCCCTTGAAGACCTTGTGTAAATGCACATAAACGTGCTATAAAGGATGCCAGGGATGGTTCCTGGAAGGCAGGTATATTTCTCCACTATTTGCATAATGGTCCCTTTAAGGGGGACAGTTTGAAGACAATGTTGAGTACTCGGGGGTTCTCACTCATGTGGGGTGAGGGGTAGTCAGGGTAAAGAGTAGGGGACTGACTTTCAGTACTCTCTGGATTGCCAAGTCCTTTTTAGTGACCTGGAATTTCAGGGGTTCAAATAGTTTTGGGTGGAAAGAACCTCCAAACCCTGATTACATGGACTTTAGTCCTTTAGGCGTTAACCCAGATACCCCAGAGTCCAGAAAAGACAACAGTCAGCATCTGGCTGTGAGAGAGCAACCAGGGTGAACTTAGCTTGGGATTGGGCCATGGTTGCTGAACTGACCCCTGAAGCGAGTGGGATAACCCAAAAACCCAAGTGTGGGACTGAAAGATTGGCGGTGAGCCATTACCATGCTTTTGCCATTGAACCAGAGTTGTGGACTATTTTGTGTTTGTTTTTTGCTGATGTAGCGGGGTCGTTCCCCTTTTAGGGGACAAGACTACAGTTCCCATAATTCCCCAGGCTCCCGGGAGGCTGTTTGTTTCCGCCCGAGAGGCTGATGGGGGAGGTGATAAAAGGAAAGAGGAAGGACCGCCTATTCCTCTTCTGACGCAGGCATCACAGGGAGAGGAGACACCTGTGCGGACCGGGACTGCTGAAGGCCTGAAGCCTGGGCCTTGCAGCAGACAGAGAGAGACTCTGATACCTCATTGTCAGCAGCAGCAGAGCGGAGACTTTTCCCTGAGAACAGTCGGTCGGAGAGAGGACCGGAACGCAGGGGCTGTGACGAACGAGGTCGGACGCCGCCAGTGGAGGTCCCGGAGCTGAGGACGGTATCCGGAGTGGTGAGCGAGCTGAAAGGCTCATCCTACATTGTTATTTCACTTTATGCCTATTGAACTGTCAAGGCACATTTACCTCAGAGCAGAAGATTGTTCTTTCTGTGGATTACAAACACACCATTTAAAGCTACATGTGCACCACCTCTACAGTTCTTGTGCCGGTGAAGAATACTGTGTTCCCTCAAGGACTGAGCTCTATTGCTAGGGATCAGGCCTGGTCCGTTAGGTAGGCGCAGTTAGATTTGTGGCACCTCAGGGGTGCATAGCAGGAGGTCGCTACACTTGGCGTTCCGTTCCCCATTGCTGTCCAGACCCACATATGTGTACATGTTTATAGCACATACTGCAGGGACCTGTTCATGTGTATTGTAAGTCAAATGTTTAGATGCATGTTACCATTTCTTTTCATATTACCAAAGTAAAGACAGTTATTTCAGCTAGCAGTCTGCCTGTGAGTTTGAGTCCATTACACTTAAAGTATAAGTGATATTTATATGTGCATACACATACACCTGTTGATTAACTGTGCCAGAGCGGGTAGAGCAGATTGCCGGGGGGTTGGTGGAGCTGTACTCAGGGACCCAAAACAAACTTGCGGCCCTCTTAACTGGGGGTATCGCTACACTGAAGTATGCTGTTTGTTTTTCTGGACTATTTAAATATACCAATACCAATGTTGGTGATGATCCTGGGCTCACATAGGGCAGTGTGCATGTGTATACATGCATAAATTATTCTTCATCCTTTTCTAGTTGCCAGTGTTGCTATATATTCGCTTGTAAATTTTCTATTTTTATTTTACGGCTATGTACATATCGCTGTATTACTGATCTCTATGCAGCTGTGTTCACATCAGTAAAAAAGATGGCATTTTTTACTCCCATGTGCATGAGGCATTAAGCAGTTAGTCAAGTCTCTGACAGGTACATGAATTGGGTGCAAGTGCTGAAACTTTAGGTGCTGCTCCCCAACGGTATCATTAAGGGTGTCATAACAAAATGAAATACGAGCACACAGGCTCATGGTGCAATAACAGGTCTCTCTTTTCCTTCAGTGTGACACTGCCCCACACAGTTAGTAAGCACCTCCCTAGGGAACATTTAACCCTTTGATCGCCCCTGGTGTTAACCCCATTCCCTGCCAGTGTCATTTATACAGTAATCTGTGCATTTTTATAGCACTGATCACTGTATTGGTGTCACTGGTCCCCAAAAAGTGTCACTCAGTGTCAGATTTGTCCGCCGCAATCCCACTAAAAATTGCAGATCACCGCCATTACTAGTAAAAACAATAAAAAAATATAAAGCGTCCCTAAATTTATCCCCCATTTTGTAGACGCTAAATTTTGCACAAACCAATCAATATATGCTTATTGGGATTTTTTTTTTACAAAATATATGTAGCATAATACATATTGGCCTAAGAAATTTTAATTTAACATTTTTTTTTATTGGAAATGTTTTATAGCAGAAAGTAAAAAATATTGTTTTTTATTTAAAATTGTCTGCCTTTTTTTGTTTATAGCGCAAAAAATAAAAAGCGCAGAAGCGATCAAATACCACCAAAAGAAAGCTCTATTTGTGGGGGGAAAAAATACATTATAATACAATACAATTTTATTTGGGTACAGCGTCGCGCAATTGTCAGTTAAAGAAAGGCAGTGCCGTATCGCAAAAAATGGCCTGGTCAGGAAGTGGGTAAAACCTTCCAGAGCTGAAGTGGTTAAAGTCAAACTCCAAGCAGCCATAAAATACACAAATTAGTTACAGATCCAAAACCTATTTAAAATGTAGGTACTTGAATTTGATCTTGTATCCCCTAATAGTCCCACTAAATCAGAGCTTATATTAGCAGCACTGCCGCACAAGCAGCCAATATACTGTGCTTAGTGCAAGGAACATGCTAATAGGAGGAGACAGCAGAGTGAGCTGCTTCAACTAAAACACTGTCCATCCACAGGATGGGGGAGGGACAACACATGCGAGTGCTACATAACTGCAGCGGAGAAAAATCAGGTTTCCTTCTCTGTCAGACAGAGCTGACCTGTCTTACAGAGCTGTGTAAATCTCAGGACTGGATGAAAAGAATGCAATTTGTTTGGCCGGTAAGACAGCTAGCTCTGTAATATGTATTCATATGTGTATTTACCTGTTCGCATGGAGTTCAGACCTTTATATAATAGTAAACATGCTCCATTTATGTATATAAATCGACCTGTGTGTGTAAAGTGATAAAACTGCCAAAATAATCCAAAGGAGGCGGCTTCAGGTGCTTATAGGCAACTTCTGCTTTTTACTAGAAGGTTTCCAGATCTTAGAAATCAGGGAAATTCTAAAATGTAACTATCAACTTCAGCTATCAACATAACACTTTGACTCATTCCCTCCTATGCTTCCATGGTTCATCACTACGAAGGCCAGTCTTGGTAAAAAGAACAGGAGGGCATAGGTGGGAGGTACAAAGGTGCCACATTTCTAGTTGAATTTAATATTTACCTAAAAGAGTACTTTTGGGCCTCAGAGCTTCAAAAAAAGAAACCAATGTTATCTATAGGCACTTATAAGCCTGTCAAAATTTAGAGCAGCAAAATGGTTATGTGATCTCCACGCTTTAAACAGACAATATACAATTATAACCAATGTGCAGTCACTCCTCTTCCTCAGTTTGTTCCAGATAATCAGGAAGAAACCAGGAAAAATCTCATATCCCAATGACTGTGCTACCAGACAGCAGAATGTACTAGAGAAACCAGCACAGGCATAACACCTTTCTGGCAGTCTCAAACTCTATATTAGCCACTATGCCACTGCAAGGAAATTAGTAAAGAGCGATTTGCGAAGCACTGTTTATATCTAAATGGTCCCACATCAATTTCAATAAAACCACCACTCTTTCTGTGGGAAAAAACTTTTGGTTGGTCCCCATGACTCCCAATATGATATGGAAGAATTCCCATTGTCTGCATAGATCCCCCTCTTCCTCCATAGAATACACCTAGCATATCAGTCATACAAAAATATGAAATCCAGCATCCCTTGCTATCCTTCTAAGGATGCTCTTCCTATTCAGTGGTACTATACTGTATATAAAGAAAGTATATGGTCTGTAGCACCAGCAGGAAAGTCGTTGTAACAGTAGCTGTGGATACTAAAATTAAACAAATTGTCACCTGAAAGACGAGCAATGATCCATTCACCAACAAATAATTAGGGAAATCATTTGCATATTGCCACTTTGGAAAGATATCATATCTTTTTTTTTTTTTTTTTTAAAACTGCAGTACATTTGCCTGTATTTACAACATGGTCATACAAATGTAAACTATATTATCAAAAGTATTGGGACACCTGCCTTTACATGCACATGAACTTTAATGGTTTCCCAGTCTTAGTCCGTAGGGTTCAATATTTGTAGCTATAACAGCTTCAACTCTTCTAGGAAGGCTGTCCACAAGGTTTAGGAGTGTGTCTAAGGGAATGTTTGACCATTCTTCCAGAAGAGCATTTGTGAGGTCAGGCACTGATGTGGCTGAGAAGGCCTGGCTCCCAGTCTCCACTCTAATTTATCCCAAAGGTGTTCTATCGGGTTGAGGTCAGGACACTGAAGGCCAGTCAAGTTCCTCCACCCCAAACATGCTTATCCATGTCTTTATGGACCTTGCTTTGTGCACTGTCCAAATCATTTGGTGGGGGGGTGGGATTATGGTGTGGGGTTGGGCTTTGCCCCTTAGTCCCAGTGAAGGGAACTCCTAAGGCGTCAGCATACCAAGACATTTTGGACAATTTCATGCTCCCAACTTTGTGGGAACAGTTTGCTGATGGCCCCTTTCTGTTCTAAGACAACTGAGCTCCAGTGCACAAAGTAAGGTCCATAAAGACATGGATGAGCGAGTTTGGGGTGGAGAAACTTGACTGGCCTGCCTCAACCCGATAGAACACCTTTGGGATGAATTGGAGCAGAGACTGCGAGCCAGGCTCTCTCTCCAATATCAGTGCCTGATCTCACAAATGCGCTGCTGAAAGAATGGTCAAACATTCCCATAGACACACTCCAAACCTTGTGGACGGCCTTCCCAGAAGAGCTGAAGCGGTTATAGCTGCAAAGGGTGGGCCAACTCAATATTGAATCCTACGGACTAAGACTGGGATGCCATTAAAGTTTATGTGTGTGTAAAGGCAGGCGTCCCAATACTTTTGTTATTATAGTGTATATTGCACTTTTGGCTGATTCTGAAGTTCTTCTTTAAAGTGGTTGTAAACCCTCACATGTACCCAGTAAAGTGGCTAGCATTAGGTGATACACAGAGATTAAACAAATCCTCCTACATACATTGTAGCTGTTTATCTGCAGCATTTTCTTCTATAGATCATTCTTAACACACACAGAAGAAAGGATTTCTCTTTAGTTCTAGGTGCAGGGGGGCTGGGATCTAAAATCTTCACAAAACCAATAGCTTTGAGCCCTGATTGGAGGGAAGGGGCACACCCCCTTCACACAGTACACAGAACAAGCACAGCTGTGGATATGAGTCACAGGCTGAGTGCTGCAGCTCCCTCCCATCCTTTTTAACTCTTGGTGTCGGGAAAGGCTGCCAGAAGTGACTCATCTTGATAACAGAGGAACCAGGTAGCAGAGAGAAATGACACTCAGAGCTTTGGAGAGAGACAAGCACACAGTATAGAAGAATGTGCTTTTTTCATATTTCATGTCTGAGGCTTACAACTTAAAAATAGTACATATAACCATTTCTGTAGCTTCCTATTTTAAAACACTGTTAACAATTCATATGGCATTAAACCAAGTTTCTGCCCTTCCAAGGTTCACTGTTCCCTCTGCCGGTGACACTTATGTGTGTGTGTGTGACCGCATAGTTACAGTGTGTCTGCATCCCATGCAGCTCACACACCAGAGACTTGTGGCTATAGATTTATTGAGCCACGATGGGACAGAAGGTATGCTGTGATCAAGAGATTACTTCATGTACAGGTTAGAGCTAATACTTCTAGGCAAGAAAACAAGTTTGTGTACCTAGCTCAAACATCTGAAGGGGGAGGTGAAGAAATCCTGTGTGTGGGGTGTACGGATTACTCTGTCCTGGGGCACTGCAGACATCGTCTGAGGCAGGGAGCAACAGAAGAAAGGAGACATTGTGACCCAGCTCCAACACCTCCTGTGTGTAAAGACGGAAGTGCTTGGCCTGTGAAGGGACAGAGAAAGAAAACATAGGTTACAATGCGTATACACTGGCAGGTAACAATAACAATTCATAATACTGTAATCACTGGCTGGGTGAGCAATGAAAACACTATTCAGCACAAGGTGTGTGAAGACATTCATTGACACTCTCCCGATTGGTTGAACATTTATTTAAGGTGCAGTGGCATGCAACGCCAGGTGGAGCTTTGGAGTGGGGGGGGTCAACGGGATCAAAAAGGTTGGAAAACCTTGGACGGGTACTGTTGCTTTCTCCTGGTGGTGTCAGTAACAGATCTCCGTCTTCTCATTCTCAACAGGCCTAAAAATACGTTTTTACTTAAATAGCTGTTCACGTTTCGGGTCCTAGCATCAGACTCCTGTGCCTGGGGACAATCAATGTACATACTATCATTTAGAGACCAAGGTCAGCTTCAAATTGACATTTTCTCAATATTCTCCTTCTATATATTCTCAACAAAACCTTTTAATGCTATACCAGCCAACTCTGCTGCCGAACACCGCTGCCGCTAAAGAGAAATCCTCCTCTGAAGGAGCAGACAATTCCTACGAGTGGCGATCTTCTGGTCTCCTACTGAATTCTTCTGGTTACTCCCATAGCCCCCTATGGCATTACAGGACACAAAAGTGATATTGAGGTTGGTGGGGAACCAGAAAATGGACACTGTCGGATGTGTTGACTTCTCGAAGAAGACTTCAATGAAGGATTTATCAAGATCAGATCTGCATTTGTTGGTGGGTGTCAGAAGAGGTAAATATAAGCCGTCTTTTTTACATGTAAGGGCTTTTGATAGAACCAAGACAGGGATGATTTAAAGGAAAGCAGTACAAAGAAATAACCAGGACTGCTACTGCTGACATCCTACTGAACATGCTTGTTGCCTTGCTTTCTCTTCATGCATTCTGTGTCACTGAACCATAACAAACATGCAGTAAGTCAAAGAGAGAAGCCCCCAACCTCTGGTCTGCATACTTGATCCTGGATAATGACTCAAAATACCAACAATACTACAATTTCTATGGCAGTCAGACAACTAGCTTTTTCACATAGCAAGGTCATCAGTGGCATCCTAGATATGTCCTAGATAGATATGTCCTCAATACAGATTTGCTTTGATGATCCAGATCAGGACTAGCTAAAGGCCCCTTTCACGCGGACGGACCGTCTATCAGTTTTTCTTCCGTCAATGGACGACAATGCTTTCCTATGGGCAAATGGATGATCATCCGTTACCATCCGTTAACCTCCGCTTCCGTTTTTATCCGTTTTTTTTTTTAACGTACAAGGCTACGTCCAGATCCGTCAAAACGGATATTAACTGACAATGTCCGTCAATGTCCGATCAGTTAAGATCCGTTTTAAAGAAATAATTCAAAGTTCATACTTTGACAAATAAAAAAACAAGGCGAAAAAACCTTTATTTTAAACGGGTTATGCAGAATAATAAAATTAATTAATTAATACATTTAAATTTGCACTGCAATATTTATATATATTGGTACTGCCATGGAACTTCTCCTGATGGAGATAGACAGTAGTCGGCAAATTATTCACGCATGGCAATGTAGGATGGGAGGAGCAATGCTTTTTGGGTATTTTCCTTAAAGGCACAGAAACTGCTGTAAACGGATACAAAAACGGATGAAAAAAACGGATGTAAACGTTTACATTAACGGATGAAAACGGATATTAACGGAACAGAAGATGGATGAAGCAACGGATAAGAACTGATACGTTTTTAACGTGGCTAAACTGATGGTGCCCATGTGAAAGGGGCCAAAAGGTTTTTTTTTTTCTAGGGGAAATAGCACTTATCATTTAAAGCACATATGTGCTGAGATCGCTTTGTCCTGGAGGTGATATTACCAAACATTCAATTCTCCCAATAACCAAACAGTGTTTTTTTTTAAAAGAGGGCAAATTAGTGTGGACAGCAATTTGTTATGCAATTCTGCTGTAAATAGTGCACAAGTATAATTTGCTTGGCCTAAGACCTTGGGCATCGTGAATCACAGCTAATGGCAGAGCCTGCCTTGCGAGCCATAATAAAAATATTTCATTCTGATAAATCTCTCCACATACAGAGCTCCTATTTATGCTAATGCCCCTTATAGATGGGTGCCTTGTGTTTTTACTAGGAGACATTCCTGACACTTCTCAAACGTCCACAGATTAATGGCCACCTTTATGTATACAATGCAGCCACACGGAGCTCTAGGGACACAGCTTGTGTCCTACTTCTGTGTTGTACGCTGCCTTCTATAAAGGCAGTTATTATGGATGGGGCAATGAAAGGAATAGAAGAAGCTGACTTTTTTGGTTTTACAGACGTATTTCAACGGTAGAAGCTGCAGACCACCCTAAAAGTTGATAATATGTTTTTTTCCATGTAGTTGACTTCATAAACATATTACTATAGTTCCTTTAGATTAAAATCAACAGACATCTTATAAATCAGAGAGCAGAGAAGTGAAAAGTAAAGGCATGTGAAATAATTTAGGTTATACGATTATTATGACTCATTAAGGACCATATAAATAGATATATATAACAGAACGTGGTAGCTAGTGTGCCTAAAAGATATTGTAAATGTATGGCCAAAATTTACCCCCAAACCTCACTCTCATCCTCTAGAGCACACATGCCAAACACAAGGCCGCCAGGCCATTTTTATGTGGCCTTCACACCTCTCTTACAGCTGCGGCACCCCCCTCATCGCCAACCCCCACATTGTCTTAGCAGTCGGGTAACAGAGAGGATGACAGAACTCCTCCTCCAGATCCTGCACGTCTCCGTGCAGCTGCAGCACCCCCCCGTGTCCACCTCCCCTGGTCTCAGCATTCAGCAGACTCTGGCAGCTGACTCCAGCTTTCCTCCAGACCCTACACTTTTTGCTTCCCAGCTCCCCGCAGCAGCACAAGGTAAGGGGGTGCACTGTGATGTGAGGAATGTTGGGACTCTTGACTTCTGATGCTAGGGGGCATTTGACATTTGATGCAAGAGGGAGTGGGGTGCTCTGGACATCCAGTCTTACTGATACAACCGGCCCTTTTGAGGGCAACCATAATGCTGACGCTGCCCGGAATGAAATTAAGTTTGACACCCCTGCTCTGGACCTTGTTGCTGTAGTGAGAAACAGCTGTTCATTATCTAATTTACATCACTACCAGGGTTGTAAAAACTATTGATGGAACAGCTTGTTCCTATTAATGTAGGCATGCCCCGAAACTACATCTCCAAAGCGCCCCTTTCCTACATACAGTGTGTGAGCAGACTCATGGGAGTTAGCGCAGAAGCATTGTTTTGTTGGGAAATAAATCAATGTATGCATTGCATTTAGGAGGGAGAGAGAATGGAGGTTATAGGTGGAGTTCTGTAGTCTATCAAAGGAGAACTTGGTAGGCTGATAACACTGCTTGGGATTTCAGTGCCGTAGAGGCAGTATTGCCAGTAAACAACAGGAATTTTGGAGCTCACTGGATTTTTGGCAGGGTGATCAGATAATTTTCTGCACTTGCAAAGAACATAGGGAAATGTGTATGTATTCAAGAGATGTACTGAATATATACACACACACACAGTATATATATATATATATATATATATATATATATATATATATATATATACACACACACACAATATATATATATATATATATATATATATATATATATATATATATATATATATATATATATAAATAATTTATAATTTTTTTTCATTTTGCCCACACATACACTTGTGAATTAAGTCTACGGCAATGGTCTTGCTCTAAATTTCCATGCATAGATTTTCTTTACCTGGTGAAGAGGTAGATTGATCTGTTTGAGTAGGGCCTTCACTGCTATCTGGAGGTCATAGAGAAACAAGTGGGTATGCGCATCCAGGGAGAGCTCCATGCTGTCCAAATTCTCAACCATTGATAGGTTTTGAATCCATTCCCATTCATCTCTGCCCATGAAGAAAAGACAAACAATGTCAAAAAGCTAAAAAAGGTAATAACAGCAAGCAGCCACATTTGCTTCTTTTTTCACAGCCACCAGTCAGGCTGGATTCACACCTCAGCTATGTAATTTCCAGGCATTACAGTTTATCTATAGCTCAAAATGTTTGCTTGTTACGGATAGAGTAGGGAAGGGAATGTTTAGAGCGGGGGCATAGAATTTTTTTGGAAAAAATGTACCGGGCTCTGGTTTTCCCAACACAGAACCATTGGTCTACAGGCTGGGCAAAGTTAAGGAAAGGAAAACCTGTGCAAGGTAATGGGGATATTTAAAATAAAATATAACGCAGTGTGATTTTACTTCCAATGCTCTATAAAACTATACATAATTTTGCTAAGGTTTAGCAGGATAATTATTGTCTAAGCATTGTATCAAGCTGTAAAGCAGAGTTGAAATTCGTCCACTTATGTGCAACCTTTATGCATATAAAACAATTCAATCAAATCTTCCACAGATATTGGAGCTATTGGATCTTTCACTCATTTCTGTTTCTGCAGTAATTTTAATACCTTACAGAACAACATATACAATCTAGTAGCCTAAAAGCCAGACAGTTGGTGTTAAAGCAATACTAAAAGGAGTTGTAAAGGCAGAAGTTTTTTTTTTATCTTAATGCACTCTATGCATTAAGATAAAAAACCCTTTGTGTGTAGCAGCCACCCCAACACCCCTTAATTACTTACCTGAGCCCCATCTCGCTCCAGTGATGTCTACGAATGTCTAAGCCGTCCGGGACACTCCTCCTGATTGGCTGAGACACAGCAGCGGCGCCATTGGATCCCACGGCTGTCAATCAAAGTCAGTCAGCCAATCAAGGGGGGGAGTAGGCGGGGCCAGGTCAGGGCTCTTTGTCTGAATGGACACACAGAGCTGTTACTCGGCTCCAGTGCCCCCATAGCAAGCTGCGGACTGTGGGGGCACTCAATAGGAGAGAGGGGCCAGGAGCAGCAAACAGGGACCCAAGAAGAGGAGGATCTGGGCTGCTCTGTGCAAAACCAACTGCACAGAGGAGGTAAGTATAACATGTTTGTTATTTTTTTTTAACGAGACTTCACAATCACTAAAAGGCTTAATTTTTCTTTAATAACAAACATGTCATACTTATCTGCTCTGTGTAATCTTTTTGCACAGAGCAGCCCTGATCCTCCTCTTCTTGGGTCCCCCGTCAGCACTCTAGGCTCCTCCCCCCCTGCCAAGCTGTTTGCGATGGGGCACTCATACATACTCGCTCCCGAGCCCCGCTCTGTGCGTCCATAAGGCACACAAAACGGGGGTCTGCCTGCCCCACTCTTCCTTCTCACTAGCTGTGATTGACAGCAGCGGGAGCCAATGAGGACGCAGAGAGCCAGGACAGCAGGCGCTCTCAAGCACATCAATGGATCAAGATGGGGCTCAGGTAAGTATTAGTTGGGGCTGCGGGGGGAGCTGCATACTGAAGGTTTTTTTTACCTTCATGCATAGTAATATAAGTAAAAAACCTTCAGCCTTTACAACTATTATTTCTAAAAGAAAACGGTGAGCGTTGAAAATGGCCTATTTCTTATCAGTGCCAGGCAGTATATGACATGAGTAGGACTTACTCACTTGGAAATATTACTGTTGTCCCGTATCTTGACATGGCACAGCATATTTGGAACTCTCTGGGAAACAAGAACTTTGATTTGATCAACAGAACTACACAGCTTAAGATAACCCAGATACAGTCCTGGGGACAGGCGTTGCTGACTCCGTTTTTGATAATTTAATATCTCCTGGTGAAGCAATGAAACAATAGAATGATATTGGTTGTTGGTTGATTGATATTGTGGAAATAATCAGATCTGTAGCTATATCATTGATATTACCTAATGACAACAAAGCAAGCCATAAACAACCAACAAAAAAATTATTAAGCCACTTGAAAACACAGTAAGATAAATCATAACAATTATTATAATCTATTCATTTTTAGAAGTTAAATACATTGGTGGTTACATAGTTTGTAAGGTTGAATAAAGACACCAGTCCATCCTGAGTGAGTGTGCATGTCTACAATTATCCCTATTTATTTAAGGTACCCATATAGCGCCATCAATTTACGCAGCGCTCCACACATATATTGCACACCCACATTGGTCCCTACCCTCAAGGAGCCCACAATACAAGGTCCCTGACTCACATTCATATACTAGGGCCAATTTTGGACAGAAGCCAATTAGCATGTCTTTGGAGTGTGGAAGGAAACCGGAGCACCTGAAGGAAACCCACGCAGGCACAGGGAGAACATACAAACTCCGGGCAGGTAGTGTCATGGTTGGGATTCGAACCAGTGACCCTTTTTACTGCTAGGTGAGAGTGCTAGCCACTATACCACTGTGCTGCACTATTGATTACTTAAATCCAAGTATGATAAATGCAATGCTGCATCTGAATATAACAGGGATCCAAAGATGGACTTGTTCATCCATAGGCAACTTAAAATGGATGTAAACCCTCACATATACCCAGTGAAGTGAACAGCCTCAGATGATACACAGGGATAAAACAAATCTCCCTACATAAGTTTTACATGTATATCTGCTGTCTTCAGATGTATATACTGTTTAGAAAGTTCACATCCTGTTAGGAGATTTTTCTCTTCCTGTTCAACATTGCAGTGAAGTCTGGGCATACAGCCAAGACAGCTGATTGGAGGAAAGGCACACACCCCCTCTCCTCATAGGTAGAGACTTTCAGAGCTGATCATTGATTAGTTCAGGGCTCTGCTAATCTATTTATAGAATCCTCCCCAACACAAAACTCAGTCTGCTTTTATCATATGTGATGGAGAACGTGTCAGGAGTTATCAGGCTGATAACAGAAGAACGGAGCAGGAGAAAGCCACGGGACATAGTGCTTTGAAGAGAAAAAGGAAAACACTGCAGATATATGTGCTTAGCTCAAATTTCATGAATCGGGTTTACATCCACTTTAAAGAACCAGAACACTCAAAACTAATATCTTGGTTCTGGTTGGATGCTGAATGGAGGGGAGGAGATACTGTTTCCTTTAGCTGTAGGAAATGTTAGCTTTAAGTTCTCCCCAAGTGAGTTTCAAAGTTTTTCCACTCCACCATGGTCCCCAGCTGTTGCTGCTAAAGAAGTTTCAATATTCTGCTGAAATGCAAAATGAATGAGGCTATGTTTTTTCAGCTGTAGTCCACAAGTGATACAATAAGTATGTCAGAGATGAACGTTTTCATATTCAACCAAATAACAATATCAGTTTTAGCTGGAATGACCCTTAAAAGGATACTAAAGCTTTGTTTTTCTGTTTTAAATAACAAACATGTTATACTTCCAGAACCTGCTCTGTGCAGTGGTTTTGTACAGAGCAGTTCTGATCCTCTTCTTTTCAGGTCCGCTGCCAGCGCTCCTGGCTCCTCCCCCTCAAGCAGTGCCCCCAGAGAAAGCAGCTTGCCCTGGGGTCACTGCTGCGTGCTTGCTCTCTAGCCGCTGCTCTATGTCCAAAAGACACACAGAGCCACAGTTGGGCCACCTCCCCGTTCTCTCCTCATTGGCTCACTGGCTGTATTTGACAGCAATGGGAGCCAATGGGACAGCCGAGGCTATAGTGAACATCAATGGATCATAAGGAGCTCATGTAAAGATTGGGGGGGGGGGGGCATAGAATGCACAAAGGTAAAAAACCTTCAGCCTTTAGAACCACATTATGGTCTCCGGCTCACTGCAACTCTTCTAAACCCCTTTCTCCTAGCAGGAGAAAGCAGCGTTAAAAAAAAGTTGCATTTTTTTTCAAACATGTTTAGGTGTGTTAAGTGTTTTGGTGTTCATTAATTTAATTGGCCAGAAAATGTATTTACTCTGGTCACTGAAATGAATGAACACTCAAGCGATAGACGCGTCAAGATATTTTTTGCGGCAAAATTCTCCTCTCCTGAAAGCGCTGCCCCAGGGCTTTTTTGTTTTGCCTCTAAACTCCTGTAAATGCCTATGTGTGCATGGACACATAGGATAACACAAAGGGGCGTTTAAAAGAGAAACAGTCAGACACCCTTAGAAGCTGCATTTTGATGCGTAGTGTGCATGAGGCCATAAGAGGAAGTTACAGAGTTAGGGAAGTTGTGTTTAATTGGACTTTATTGCTTGAATGTAACAAATCATCATTTATTCTATGCAACAATACTAATACTAAGGCCTTGTTCACATATCATGTAGTTGGAATGCGGGTTCCCACTCGCAACTTTAAAAGCACAATTCACACATTTCCCTGTGTCGTGCATAGGCCAGCTCATACACTTGAATGTGCTGCCATATGTGCCTTTGTCACGCCAAAGAACTCAGGGACCAAAATTGTGGCCCTGAGCCAGGTGCGAGAATAGCGGAAAAATTGCACTATGGGGTCTACATGTACCAACAGTACATTGCTGTGACTGTTGCAAAAAATAAAATAAAACAATCTCTAGTATTATTTATGTATCACCAATATAAGTCTCCTTACAATATCTATCTACTACAGCAACCAATCTCTTTACACTAGTATCTAGTCTACTATTTATCTGATAACTTTTATATCTGTGAAAATATATCTTTCACAGAAAGACAGCTGATTGCTTCTACATGTTCGATATATTCCAGAGAACCTTTGATTTATTTCACAGTTCCAGGGAATGCTGTGTTCGGAAAGTGGGCAGTGTGTGCGATAGCTGTGTACAGTATGTATAGCGCCATGGCTGAAACTCTTCCATCATCATTGAGAACGCCAGACTGCTATGTTCAAACATTACAGCCTCCTATATGCGTGTTTATTAAGTTAGAAGTCATCAACGGCATTACATCAGCTATTTTGAAAGACTCCCAACTAGAAGATATTAAATCAAGCTTTTGTGTGGGTTTCATTGAGAACATAAGAAAAAAGACGTTTGTTTAATGGAAGCGGATGTCATGTCTGGTCTCACAATGCAATTAATTTCTGCGACTCCCGGGCATGCTGTCCTGCTTTTCCACTGGCGTGTGCTGAAGGGATTAGTTCACACCAAATTATGGCATTACCTGGATGGTTATGAGTAAGATGTCCAGGGCTGTCGGTTCCTCGGGAGTTGACAGGGATTTCCTCTGGCTTTGCAGTTTTGATATTTGCATCCATTTACCATTGAAAAAAGAATACAAGGTCTCGACTTCTCGAATGGTGACGACCAAGACATTGCCATGCCTGTCCTTTATGGGCTCATAATATACCCGGCCTAAGTTGTGAGTGCCAAGTAAGTTCTGCAAAATGAAAAAACAAAGATATAAGGCATTATTTCAGTCGATGATAAATCACTCAGTAACCCAAAGTAAATATTTCAGATTTTCTTACTCCAACTCTTCTCCAGTACAGGTTTGCATCTGCTTAGTTATTAGCGATCATTTTGGTTATAAAGACAACAAAATAACTACAATCAACCGTCTTCTTTTGAAAAGAGTAGAGACTGAACCATGGGAAACTCCCAGAGTTCCAGGATCTACTTCTCCCATTTTTAATTCCTTGTAATGGTATTTAAAGCAGAGGGGATGAAGACTTGGAAATGAATGACTGGATGAAATGGGAAAAAGTATTGAGCCTGGGTATGCCCAACTTGCCCTCTGCTTTGTATCAAAAACATTTTTTTCTCTTAATAAAAAATAATACATTTATATTTCAATCTTAGTATATTGAATAAGGCATAAAAGTTGTTACAAACATTTACATGGTGTTATACATCCATTGAACTTGGATTTTGTATATTGCTTCTCAAGTGTTCATTACATTTCTCTGTAGGCAACATCTTGTGTGGTATATGAGATATACTTGTTGTGTTAATAACTAATTTACTCTGCATCTTTGGACGCGATCTCTCAGTATGGTCGCATCCTCCGATCTAGTGTCTTATCTGTATATCCCTTCTGCTGATGTTTCCAGTGGTTGCATATACAGTATATATTAACTTTACCAATTTAGTAACCTTTGTAGACAATATAACGCAGTAACAGAAGATAAAAATAGATAAAGTAAATAATAAAAGGAATAGAAAAAGAATAGGTATCATATTATAGAACAGAGTACATTTCCGGTCAGAAGCGACTGAACAGAATATAGTCTAATATAAAAATAATAAATTTCGAAGGGATGAAGACCAAGGAACACTATGCTCTGCTTTTTATTTGTTTAATTTACACAGTTAATTGGCTGTTAAAACGGGGTATTGGGTGTTTTTTTTTTACACTGTTGTAGAAGACATGCACTTATCCAAAAAACAGGTAAGTTACATATAGACTGTTCTACCTTAGGCACATGTGGTGCAAAAGAGCTTGATGACTGGAGTTCTCAGAGACGGCTCAATTTTTTTTAGGCCTGGTTCACACCTTTGCATGTTGCAGTTTGCATACTCCAGATGCATTTTGTGTTTTTCAATACACGTTTTTGATCCATTGAAGTCTTTGGAACCAAAAACCAGAAAAAAGTCCCTGGCTCTTTCCATAAAATGCATAGATGTGAACGTGACCCACAGGAAACCATGTTAAATGGACTTCAGGTTGTTTCTGAAAAACTGAAAACACACTTAAAAAATGCATAGGTGTGAACCAGGCCTAAGGCTCGATTCACACTAATGCGTTTTTTGATGCATTTTGAAGAAATGCAAGGAAATTTTTTAACATGGGTTCCTATGGAACATATTCACATCAATGCATTTTACTGCCTCTGCGTTTTTGGAAAGGGTCCGGAACTTTCTTTCCCGCAAAATGCAGCGTTTTGCATGTAATAGAATTCAATGGACCCGCGTCCAAAACGCAAGTACTAAGTTTTTACCACTATTTTCATTTTTTTTTTACACTGTATATAGCTAGTTGCTAAGGAGGGGGCCAGGAAGCTGGCCGCCGCGTCCTTAGCAACCGATGAGTCATCAGCTGTCAGCTGACTTCCTGCTGAATGTAAAAAAAATAAAATTGAGAAAAAAATGGCGCCCCAGGTCCCTACCAGGCCTTTGGGTCTGGTATGGATTCGGAGGGGACCCCCATGCCAAAATAAAAAAAATGGCATGGGGGTCCCCCCAAAATCCACACCAGACCCTTATCCGAGCATGCAGCCCGGCAGGTCAGGAAAGGGAGGGGACGAGCGAGCGCCCTCCCCTCCTGAACCATACCAGGCCGCATGCCCTCAACATGGGGAGATGGGTGCTTTGGGGCTCTGCCCCCCCACCCCAAAGCACATTGCCCCCATGTTGATGGGGACAAGGGCCTCTTCCCGACAACCCTTGCTCGGTGGTTGTCAGGGTCTGCGGGCGGGGGGCTTATCGGAATCTGGAAGCCCCTTTTAACAAGGGGGCCCCCATATCCCGCCCCCCCTATGTGAATGAGTATGGGGTACATTGTACCCCTTCCCATTCACCTGGATAAAAAAGTAGTGTAGTGCTAAAAAATACAGTAGACAGTTTTTGACAAGTCTTTTATTAAAAATCTTCTTCCTCCGGTCTTCCTCCATGTTCTCCCACATCTTCATCCTCCGGTCTTCTCCTTCTCCCCCTGCTTCTTCGTCTGTCTTCTTTGTCCGGTGTTCTACCTCATCTGTCGCCGATCCCGCCGACAACCCTCCTCCGATGCTGCTTCGCGGTGATCTATCTAGGCCGATGTCCTGCATTTCTTAAATAACGATGGGGGTGTGGCAATCGGATTACGTCATCTGGAGACCCCTTGTGAGGTCACGGGCCCACCATATAAGTTTTGCGCACATGGCATTACAGCAGTAGAGAGCGTTGAGTGAACATCGGAAGAAGAGAAGAGGGAAGAGGACGACGGAGAAGACCATGCAAGAGCTAGTAAAAAAGCGGGCAAAAGAGCAGAAGAACCCAGCAGAAGGCACCGGAGAGCGCGGAGAAGTCGAAAGAGACTCCCGGAGCTGCATAATAAAGGGCTAAAAAACTGTATACTGTATTTTTTCACTACACTTTTTTTCCAGGTGAACGGGTAAGAGTACAATGTACCCCATACTCATTCACATGGGGGGCGGGATCTGGGGGCCCCCTTGTTAAAGAGGGCTTCCAGATTCCGATAAGCCCCCCGCCCGCAAACCCGACATCCACCGGACAAGGATTGTCGGGAAGAGGCCCTTGTCCCCATCAACATGGGGGCAAGGTGCTTTGGGGTGGGGGGCGCAGAGCTCCCCCTGCCCCAGAGCACCCATCCACCTATGTTCAGGGCATGCTGCCTGGTATGGTTCAAAAGGGGGGGGTGCTCGCTCGTCCCATCCCTTTCCTGACCTGCCGGGCTGAATGCTCGGATAAGGGTCTGGTATGGATTTTGGGGGGACCTCCATGCCATTTTTAAAAAATTTTTGGCATGGAGGTCCCCTCCGAATCCATACTAGACCCAAGGGCCTGGTATGGACCTGGGGGGGACCCCACGCCGTTTTTTCTCTCGTTTTTTTTTTTTTTTTTTTAGCCGGCAATTCTTTTTTTTTTTTACATAGAGCGGGAAGTCCGCTGACAACCGATGACTCATTGATTGTTAAGGATGCAGCGGCTTCCCGGTCCCCTCCTTAGCAACCGGCTATATACATTGTAAAAAAACGCAAATCGTGTCCAAAAACGTGGCAAGCACCGCAAAAACGCTCAAAAGCAACATGCACAGGTGTGAATCGAGCCTAAAGGTAGCCCACAAATTTTGATGCACCGAATCACAAATGTATGTTTTGGCCATGAAGAATATACAGGCTGGTTTTAGCCTGACTTGGAGCTCCTTGACTTACAACATATAACTAACATTCCATTTAACAAACATGCACAGTGTACATTGCCATATCTTTGTTGAACAAATGGTTTAAACAATCAAAGTCAATGACAGAAAAAATACATGAACCTCTAGCATAAAGGTATTTTGAAAGGCGACTGGAATCAGCTATTCTAACCAGTCGGGTGTTGAGAAAAGATTAGAGGTTAGGGTTTGCATCAGAAGCTGTAACCATCAATCACTGTAGTTCAAAATGGCAGAAAGGTGGCACAGGAAGAAGGTTTTTGTAGCCATCATTTCCTGGTGTCATCCACCTGGTACATCAGAAATGTTATATTTTTACAGGAGGAAATCACATAGATTGAAAAAGACCACCAACAATGACAAGACAAATGCTTGCAACATTGCTTTTATCATCAGTTTAGGCAAATATGTATTCTACTACATATTTTTGGTGAAGAAATAAAATAAAAAAATCACAATAAGCGTATATTGATTGGTTTGCACAAAAGTTATAATGTCTACAAAATAGGGGATAGATTAATGTCATTTTTATTATTATTATTTTCACTAGTAATGGGGGTGATCTGCGACGGACACATCGAACACTTTTGACACTTTTTTGGACCAGTGACATTTATACAGCGATCAGAGCTAAAAAAAAGCCACTGATTACTGTATAAATGTCACTGGCAGGGAAGGGGTTAACACTAGGGGGCGAACAAGGGGTTAACTATGTTCCCTATGTGTGTATTTCTATCTAGGTGGGGGAATGTGGCTGACTAGAGGAGAAAGATCGTTGTTCCTACTATGTAGGAACACACAATCTCTCTCCTCTCCCCTGACAGAACCGGATTTGTGTGTTTACACACATAGATCCCGGTTCTCGCTGTCACGAGTGATCGCGGGTGCCCAGCGGTCATCGCGCCCACCGGGCATGCGCATCAGCCCTGGGGACATGCTACGGGCATGCACCTGCTACAGCATCTTAAAGAGCTGACGTACAGCTACGACGGCTCACATAGCTGTGCCAACGTGCCGCAGTATAACTGCGACGGCTGGTCGGGAAGTGGTTAAAATAATCACATCAATTAATACAGTTTTTAAATATTTTTTGTTACACAAGTGGGGTAACTATTTGCCTATTACGCATACTGTATAGGCCTAGTTACTCTCATAGCAATGCTACACAGCGATTGTGTAACTAGGGACCCACAAATAGCGACGATAGTTGGCGAGTGTATCGCTCAACAGCCTGGAGACAAATCACTGCACAATGCTAAGAATTGCAGTTATAGTACAGAACACATATAGGCACATGATAAACAGCTTATTTTCAGGCGGTCACTGGGATGCCTTCTGTTGTGTTCCATAGTCATCAGCCACCTAATACTGCTAGTACTCATTACAGCCACTGCTTTTCAAAATAATAGGAGAGGTTAATAGGTGTTCAGAAACAGGTGTATTGCTATTGTATTATTTTTTGTTGCTTAACATTGCTCAAAAACCATCAGTGAGTACCTATCCTAAAGGAAGCCTGCACTGAGTGAAGTACATCCTATATCCTATCCTGATATTCTATAGACATTTTTAGAAATACAGATGTGTTTATTGGTTCTTGTTCAGTGTCTTTCAAAGTATTTAAACCATTGGATTAATCGGACAGAAAAACAACAGAAGGAGAGGTCAGCCCTCTCTATACCTCAGTACGTTTCCTTTATTGCGCTTTTTGTTGCACATCTATCCTGCTAATAGTAACTGGAAAAGAACAGACTCTGTGGCTCAACCTGTGATCAATGACAGTTCAAAAAATATTTCAAATACACTTTCTGACTTTCGGACAGCCACAGGACGAAGGCTCCACAGTTCTGTATAGGTGATACGATCATAAAAACATGGGGCAGTAATATATTTTGGGAATGCCCTGTTTTTACATCCTTTTGGCATTCAGACTTATGCCCCATACACACGCGCGGATTATCCGAGGACCAGGTCCGTCGTACTTTGTCCGATGTTGGTTTTGCGTACACACGGTCGGACAAAGTTGTCGGAAAATCTGATCATTCTGAACGTGGTGACGTTTGTTGCCTACGACGGGACTACGTAGAGGCTAGTAGCCAATAGCTTTGGTCTTGTAATGTGATCTGAGCATGCGTAGCACTTTGTCCATCGGAATTCGCTACACACGATCGGATTTGGTGTGATCGGACTTTGTTGTCAAAAAATCTATCCAGCAGGAGATAGGACTTTGTCCGTCGGACAATCCGATGGAAACTGTCCGATGATGCCTACACACGGTCGGAATTTCTGACAACATTGTCTGATAGGACAGAATCCATCGGAAAATCCGACCGTGTGTATGGGGCTTTAGAGATTATCCAGCAGGTAACAGGTTTCAATCTGACAAACCGGAAACGGCTTCACACCACCTCACGCCCATGCCTCAAAAGAGGTACAAGAAATCACTAGTAAACCATCTGCTAAGGCTTGTATTCTCAGTTCCTGGAAACATACTAACCCACCAACCCTAAAACAAGGATTTGCTAGGGTGATCGACATTCAAGAGATAGAAGATTTTACTGCGGCCCTTGGTGACAGGGGCTCCGTTCAAATCCAAAAGTGGTTTTACTGGGAGGAATTTAAATGCTCGACCAAATATAAACAATTATGATCTTTTCATACACTTTCTGACTTTTAGCTTAGCACTGAGACCACTATACATGGAATTGCAGTGGTTGTGAGGTCTCTGTTATGCCTCCTTCTGCTCCCTGGGTCATTGGATGGCAGGTGGGGGGGGGGGGGGGTGGACTCTTTGCTTTCCCTTATCCCCCACTCACTTTCCCCTGCCCCCTCTTTACTTTCCCACCTTTTTTTCTCCCGGTTTGCTTCACCTAAATTAGACCTCCCTAGTCTGGCATTCTGCCGTAAGGAGCTTGTTTCTCCCTTCGCTCAGGTTCCCACATCCCCGACCCTACTTTTTCCTGATCCCTTGTTAAGTTTCTCTCAGGACAATTTTCAACTTTCTAAACTAAGATCATTTTTTTAGAGATGTTCACAGCAGGGGTCGCCATTGTGGTTCCATATGCCAGGGGACCCATGCGCCCCCCCTGTATGCCTGGATAGGAGGGTAGCGGAACCGGCAGCATGTAGAAGAACCAATCCTTTCATGCAGTCGCTGAATGCCCGCCTCCCCTCCTGCAGACATTCAGCAGCTACAGGAGGAAAATGGAGTGCATAGATTCCTATATATGCAGCGCCCACCGCCTCCCTATGCCTGTGTTGCTGCCCCAGACCTCTATGTCCTTCCCTGGCCTCCCCCCTCCCCCAGTGATGCTTGGTTTCCCCCTTCCACTGGCTGCTGCAGGGGATCTGTCATTTACCTGCCCCCTTCCTTGTCTTAATGAATAGAGTCAATGATCAGTACCGATCTCTGACTGCTTTTTTTTTTTTTCTCATTTATAGCTGGGGCATAGTAAACTATGTTTACTATGCCTCAGTTTATGAATGAACAGGAATCTCTGCACAGAGGTATTCCTGTTCATTTATTCTGTGCAGCTGAGGCTGCAGAGAAAGGGACTGATGAATCTGCCCTTTGGCCTCTTTCCCTTTCTCAAAAGACCCCCCTGATATTTCACCAAAGGCCTCTAACAGGGGTCCTAAAAAATGATAAAAAATAAAATTGTAAAAAATATATATAGGTAAAAAAGTAATAATAATAAACAAAAGAGACTAGTGGCGAAACTACCAGGGTTGCAAAGGTCACACTTGCAACTGGGCTCTGGCAATCCACCACTGTGGGGGACACCAAGATCGCAGGAAGGTGGCCCGCTGTGGGACTGCAATAGAGGGTCCCATGATGGGAGTAAAGGGCCCCGTTGGGGGGTCCCTTCATGATTTCTTGCACCAGGGCCCTGAAGGTTCTAGTTACGCATATGGTTCACAGAATTTTGTATGACAAAAACTTCCTGTTCAGTTCATGAGATTGTGATATGATGATTAGCATGCTTTTTATGTCTTGACAGTGTCTCCTGTATCTTCCTTATATTTATATTCAAATGTTGCTGACTTTGTGTAATATTAGACTGATGGAATATTGTTCCAGGTTACATTTTATTTGCAATGGTGAATATCTCTACTAAATAAAACAATTAAAAACTACTGGTCACAAGTACTCTCTGTAATACAGGAAGTGGTGGGAATAGATATAGCCCTAACCCTGCAGATATGCCTTCTAGGCTTAGTAGAAGAATTAGCTCCCAGGATCGCAGGATATGCTGGAAAAAACGTGCCCCGTCAATAAAGTACTATCACTCTATAAGGAAACCTACCAAAATAGAGGATGCCCCAAAAAATACGATAGAGTGTGGGCCAAATAGCTAGCGGAGGCCTCCACGGCAACCGCAGACTGATTGAGCATGTACAGTATACCACTCTACGGGTGGATGTGATTTTATTACATTGGGTGCCTTTTTCGTTTCTTTTTCTTTTTTTCTCTTTTGGTATAATCCCTGATACAGGTTTAATTGTTATTTGATATCTATTAAGGTCCCTTGGGTCTACACTGAAAGATCTGATCCTTAAATATTTCACTTGAGCAGGAGCCAACGCAGCACTAGGTTGTTTGTATGTTCTTTTCTTGTAGATGTGCTACAGCGGTATGTCATTAATGATGGAAGCAGCCCAATTGCCGACTGGCACTGACTCCTGCGTGGGTCTAGTCTAAAAGCTGTGGCAGGTTTACTGTTGTTTGTCTATGTGTATGTTTTATATTCAATAAAAAAAAAAATAATAATAATAAAACATGGTACTGTACACATACAAATAAGAAAGGCACATTAAAACCTACTTATGGTACAATAATAATTAAAATAGTTTAACACTAACAATACACTATATTTTCCCTATACCTGGAGGTCAGAAAGCCAGGGGGGCCATATGATGTGATTTTGATATGAGACTCTATCATATGTAAATATACTCCTGGTTCATTTCCGAAGGGATCGAATCCTTACTCGTTTAGCAAATATAAACACAGCAGCTATTGACTTAACCGCAATCTTCTAATCTGGATCTCATAACTGTATACTCTTATCATATTTAAATTACCCCAAATGCTAAAAACAAACACTCGAGTGAGGCACACTTGGCAGATAACCCATCTCACTATTCAAGCCGCCCACAGCCTATATAGCTAATTATTCCCGTCTTTCAGCTGGAGCCCAATTAAATTGCTCATTGGAATGGACATAAATAAGCAACAGTCCCGTGTCTGAAACAAGCTATGAATCGGTCTCATTGAAAGTCTCCGCTGAGGCAAAACAGCATCAGGAGTCTCAAAATATCACAATCACTAATGCAATAATAAACGCTGGCCAATCAAAAGTAAACATGTTGAGTTGACAAGTTAATTCAGATTGGCAGATCAGAGCGGAGACAGGTCTCTGAAGAAATATTGAGTATTTTTGGTGCTCAGACGAGGAGAGCCGCTGGTCCACAAACCCTCCCCTATAAATAGAAATCAACCTATATTTAGGAAAGCGGGCCATTGTTTACAACATTTTGCAACCTTAATAAAACAATCTGGTCTCTGATCGAGGAGCAGAATTCGTAAGAAAACAGGCTTCTCTTGACTTGTTGAATGGCTTACTTAAAAGGCTGATAGTATAAATAGAAATATAAGCTTTATTTACTATAGTAAGAAGTAAAGGAAAACTATAGTTTGGTGATCCAGTTACTCTGATCAATGATTTTTCATGTTTTATAAAGCTTGTTTATATAGCCTGTCTATAAAAACTGTAAATAGAGATGCACCGAAATTTTGGCGGCCGAAAATTTAGTTTTCTGCATTTTGCCGATAGAGAAAAAGGTGCAGATAATGGCGCCGAAAGCACAATTTTACTGTGCTCATAGTGCATTTTTTAATAGGTCATGTGACTCAAAAACCACATCAAAAATGTAAAATAGGTGCGTTATGATGCATTCTTGCTGCGTTTTCATTGCATTTCAATGGGGTGATGCGATTTTGGCGCAGCTAAAAAGACAGCAAGCAAGATTTTTAACACCACAATGGAAGCGCAAGGGACCAGTGTGAAGACATACATAGAATTTAAATGGAAGCATTTTAAAAACTTTTCTTGCGCTAAAGGTGCTAATAATGGCTGACAATATATTCATATTCATTTGAATTTATAATATTAATTAAGAAGTCAAAAATAATAGTTATATATAAAAAAAATATATATATATCTATATATATTTTTTTTTAAACGTAATTTTCGGTTTTGGTTTTGGCCTTAAGTGCTTCCTGAATTTTCGGTTTCGGCACCAACATTTCCAAAACTGTACATATAAAATTACTTGGGTCAGCCATATTAAGGCCTTACACATGCTGTCTCTGCTTAGTAATGCTGCACAATTGTTGTGTCTTAGAATGGCCAAAAAATCAGGCCATTTTAGGGCTGCCAACTGCAGGCAATATTGTTGGAAATTTACAATCTTCCATCCTCTTAATGACAAAAGAAAATGTGATGTTATCCGCGTATGCCCTGCTTGGTCTGACAATTAACAACAGCAGGTCCTGACACTGGAACTGACAGACATTCATTTCACTATCATTGTGAAATGGGGTTAGGCTCTCTCTTACAACAGTGGTGATAAACAGTGAAATATAGCAATATTCACAAATCAAATAAATAAATACATGCATGCAGTGTATAACGTTACCATAAAAAAAAAAAACGTAAAAAGCTCTGTTAATGCATGCATAATACATCACACATAAGAACTGTAATATAAAGTCCTATATAACATCCAATATAAAGTGCTCCGTGCCAAGTATAATCACTTGTTTATATGTGCTTCCACCACCTTAAACAAATTTCAAGCCTCTTACCAGAAGCTATAGATCATATAGTGTAAAGATAAACAGCACATAAGGCCATAGGGAAAGATGATAATTCAAACCAGGTCCAGGACTCCCACATAGTATGGACATAATCTCCACAAAGCAATTGTATATCGATCATGGAGAAGGAAGGTAAAGACTAGACATGTGCAATTCGTTTCATAACTAAATGAAATTTGGCAGAATTTTGCATCTTTCGGACATTCGGATGCATCCGGATGTCCGAAGAAAAAAAATAACGAATTTCAACTAATATAAAATAAATTATTTAGCGAAAATAACGAATGTATTCGACATGATTCGTTCATTCGTTAAAGGTCTAATGAAACAAAAGGTCAACTCAGAGTAAATCTTACAGTCCAATCAGCTGATTCATTTTGTGCTGGAGGTTGGATTACTGGCAAAGTGCATTCCTGAGAACTGAGTGAGAAGGATGTTATTTGAGCAGGGGAGAAGAGATATCGTCATTGTGTGTGTGTTAATGGATTCAATAAACAAACGGCTTTCCAAACAACAAATCGTTCTCACGAATATAGATATACATAAATATTGAATTGATATACATACAAAACTAATCGATTCAGTATAACTAATATCGACACTCTACAGAAATAACGAATTATCCAAAAACAATTAACGTAACATAATGAATATAACAGAACGAAATGATATATTTTACGAATGAAAACGAACATAAACAAAATTTTACGTCTAGTCTAGTCACGCATTCATATTTTATTTACAAACAATCCCCTGATGATGTCTTTCGCAACGAAACACGTAGGATGGAGTTTGGTGGCTGACATTATGCACACCAGTGGGTGATGGTACCTGTATTGCATATGTTTTCTTTTTGAGTTTTTACTAAGAGTACCTATTATTTGTTTTTAATTAATATATGCAGGCTCACACTATGGGGGGATTTACTAAATACTGGAAGGATTAGAACACTTATTAGGTTGTTTTTGCTGTCTGTGTCAGATTCATCCTCTTTATACTTGCTGTTTACCATTACCATTGAAAGTAAAAGAAAGTCCCAAAATGTAGGTTGTCCCCAGAAAAGAGGGAAGATCTTCCAATGGGGACACTAGTTCTGTTGACCTGGGGGGATTCCCTTAATTTGCAGGGATTTTCCCGCACTTCCGGTTTTAGCTATGGGACAGGAAGTAAAGGGAAATCTCCCCAATGGGACAAAGGCAGCAGCAAAAAAAATAAAATCTGACAGGGGTTATAATCCTTCCTTATGCCGCGTACACATGAGCGGATTTTCCGTCGGAAAAATCTTGGATGGTTTTTACTACGGAATTCCGCTCAAGATTGGCTTGCATACACATGGTCACACAAAAGTTTGCTGAACTTTCGACCGTAAAGAACGCGGTGACCTACAACACTACGACGAGCCGAGAAAATGAAGTTCAATGCTTCCGAGCATGCATCAAATTGTTTCCGAGCATGCGTAGGAATTTTGCGCATCGGAATTGGTACAGACGATCGAATTTCCGATCAAAACTTTTTCCGACCCCAAAATTGAGAACCTGCTCTACATCTTTTGCTGGCTGGAATTCTGCGAGCAAAAGTCTGATGGAGAATACCCACGGTCGCATTTTCCGACCAAAGGCTCTCATCAGACTTTTGCTGGCAGAATTTCCGATCGTGTGTACATGGCATAACTCTATCCCCCAACCCCAAAAAGTTTTGCCTTTAATTTTGCTTTAATCCACTTGTTATATGTTTACCCATTACTGGCTTTAAGGTCTGCTCAAGAAATGGTGATCTATCAAACACTGCACACAATGGTCACCATCAATACCCTGCAGTCCTGCATGGACTGTCAACAGGAGAAACTGGTAGCCTCTCTAACAAAAACAAAATCAGTAAAATATTTTACAGCATAGCTTGGCATTGGAAATGTAACTACAACAGTGATTGCCTTTCACAGAACGCCTTGCGTTTTTTTCAGTGAATGCAAGGCATGGTTTGATTGGATGAGATGGAGAGGCAGGGTGGTGATGTCATGTTTTCCACCTCCCCCAATCAGAGAACACTTTGCATTCATTAAGAAAAATGCATGGCGTCCTGTAAATAATGCTTGTGCTGAGCGAGTGACCCCTATGTTTAGTATGCAGCCACTTGGCATGGGGTCCTGGGAGACAACAGTGATCACCACAGCGATTATCTGCTTCCGCAAGAATCTCATAGGCTTAACATATGCATACATACATGCTTTGACCATGTAAGTATGGAAGAAAATTCATACCTGGAATTCAGCGATAAGAGGATTGTCTTAGGTCAGGTCTTCAGGAGCTGTGACCAATCACTACATAAGCAATGTCACCAGGAACGATAAGGCAGGTAAAACACCTAATTTCCACCCAGTTCCTCTCCAATTAAACAGTCATAATACATGACTGAGCTCAGCTTTCATGCTTGTGCACAAGTCTAGTACCCGAGGATGTACAGAATAAAGTGTATGCCACATATCTCCATATACATACTGCTATACTCTCACAATGCAAGCCTGCTACCCAGGTGGCTAATTGAAAACAATACACTCTCTGTGTGGCCATGATTTTCTTTAGCAGTTGTTGGACAAGGAGTGTGAAATACAAACAGCCACTAGAGGGAGACTGTACATATATGTATAGACAAACTGATAGAAATGCGAAAAATACATAAAGAAAAATTCACAGGGCCATTCTACAACCACAACTCTGCTGTCAGGATTACAAAAATGTGATATCCACATTTAATGTCAGTCTCAGAAAATTATGGTTCATTGCAGATGGAGCAGAAAGGTAATTTTTAATGTTAAAAAGATATGTATAGTAATTATATACATAAATCAATTAGAATGACTTAACATCATCTTTTATATTTTACCAAATTGTGTTTGTGTGCCCTAAAGTTCATTCAAGTGTATTTTTGTCCCAAAAATCTGTGTTTAAAAAAACGCTGCACAAATACCGTGTAAAAAAAGGCAACACCCACCATTTTATTCCCTGCTTAAAAAAATATAATGTTTAGGGGTTCTAGGTAAATTTCCTATTATATTATATATATAAAAAAGAAAAAGATTTTTACATGTAGGAGAGGAATTTCAGAATTGACCTGGATGGGAAGTAGTTAAAGGAAATGTTTACTGAACTTTGTTATATGTATTGGCCGCTCTTACACTGCAAGTGTCCATGTCTGGGAATTTTAGGAACTTCAATTCCTTTGGACCCCCTTTCACACTGGCATCACTCCGCCCTATCGGTAAAGCTCCGTTAAAAGCAGCATTTTACCGTCATTTTGACCCCCGCTAGCGGCCAAAGAAAGGGATGAATGCGCTGGAAAAGCGCCGCCGTCTAACCGCTTTGCAGGCGCTTCTGCAGCGGTGCTCATGCATTCCAATGGGCAGGGGTGGTGGAGGAGTGGTGTATACACAGCTCCAAAGATGCTGCTTGCAGGACTTTTTTAACGTCCTGCAAGCGCACCACTCCAGTGTTAAAGCCCTTGGGCTCTCACACTGGGGCTGCAGGGGAGGCGTTTTGCAGGCACTTTACAGGCGCTATTTTTTTATTTTTTTTTTTTAAAGTGGTCTTACTGTGTCAAGTGATGAATGATTTAAACCCTCTGGCTGCATTTTATTTTTGTTTGTGGATTTCCCCTCAGAAAAAGACAAAATAGAAAACCTCCACTATGAGGGCCCATCATTTAAAATCTGACAAAAAACAGGGGCTTCTAGTAAATTTAGCTGTGCTGGGTTGTAATTACCCTGGCTGATTTGTAGTCTTCATGATCATTTGGGTTTTCTCCTAAGCCTGGTGTAGCTTTAGTTCCTCCCTTTTGACAGTAGGCAGCACTGTTACCTTTGGCAGGCATTAGTATGATGAGCTGCAGTAAAGCTAGGTTATGAATATGCATGTTTCCCTCAGCCTGCCAGTAGGAGCTTAATGACAACTGGTGCATGCTGGGAGAGTGTATACATATCTAGGGAGGTCAAGTAAACGGGTTCCTCCTACCCAGACTTTGGTCTGGTGTGGGTGTGCGAGGAACTTCTGTGCTGGGTAGGCTTAAAGCCTAAGGCCTATCCATGTTCTCTAGACTCTGTAACGAAGGCCCATAAAGGAAAAAATAGAGACCTGAGATGAAGTACCAGAATTTACTCTGCCTTAGCCTAGGTTCACACTGAGTGCGGCAATGAAATTGTGCGAGTTCAGCTGAACCCGCATGATTTCATTCTCGCATGTCAGTCCCGATTTCGGAGACGATTTCTGTGCGGATTTCTGCACAGATGTCAATGGAAATCACACCCTGAAATCGCCAAAAGTAGTACAGAAACTACTTTGGAAATCGGTGTGGCGCTGTAAATGTGGCGTTGCACCAATTAGGATGGTGCCATTGCTGCCAATTGACGATTTGGCATGCGATTTGACATGTCAAATCGCACCAATGTGAACCAGGGCTTAGACCGGGGGGAACTGTGAAGAGCCTGGGAAACGGTCCAGACAGCCTTATCCAGAGAATTCCTGCACTTTCTGGTGAGTTATTTTTTAGTTTCTATAGGGGATAGCTGTTGCTACAAAGTACAGATTGAGGTTACAACGTAAAGTCTCTTTTCTGTACTGCTGTCTACCTTTCTATTATTGTCTAAAGAGTCTTCTGCTTTATTTGACTTAAGATATCCTGTGTCCTACCCCTCTCTTCCTGAATTGTTTGTTGTTGTGAGCAATAAACTCACTTTTGTTTAGCACTGGCATCCATTTTTCTACACTTTCTACCACCCACAATGCCTAGCAACCTGTACCCCACCCTTTCTCTGGGGGTCGCCACCACACCTTTGGCGGTCAGGGGGGTGCTACAATCTCATCAGGTCAGCTTTTTAAACCCGGTCATACAAAACATTATTTCCGTTAAAACAATCACACTGGTAGTAAAATTGTAATAACACATACAAGTGATCAATCTATGCATTATCTAGCAAAAAACCCCTACTTTTTTTTATTTAGTCCTGCGTGCGGTTGTTTGAATTGTTGCTGACCCTCTTAAAGAGTCACACTAGTATTGCAGCATGAAGTGTAGCCAATTACAACAAACCACCTTCCCATTGACAGGGCCTTCTACAAATTGGACCCAAAGTACTTATGTGACATATGCCCAAATAGTAACAATGGATGACATTTAGAAAATTCACAGAAGTAAAATTGCTTTGCTTTGAACACAAGAATGAGATTTCAAGTTGCCTTTCAAGGAAATAAGTTTACAATCTAATTATACCAACCTGAAGCTGAGCAGCTGCTGCCAACATCTTCTGTCGGGCTTGCAGGGCGGTAGATGAGGACATGGAGATTGACATACTCTGCCGCAACCACCTGATGTCATCCCACATACAAGACAGCTGCATGGTAAACATACCACAGTTTAAAAATAGAAACCGGCAAAGCAACAATGAAAGAAAGTAGGTACATCAGTTTGCTTAGGCCAACAATACTTTCAAAGCGCAGGTGCTTTGTGGTTCTTGCAATTACCTATTGTAACCCTCTGACTGATTTCTATGCACCTCTCTGGAAGCCCCTCCTGTTCTACAGAACCTTAAATTCTGCTCTCCTGTGATAAAATTCCACTCTTATCATTTAAAGTGGAATTACACTACTCCACTAATTCCACTCTGAGCAACACAAAGCAAAAATACTATTTAATTAATCTATTATATTCAAAGCAAACTCTCCCTCCCATCCATGTCTCCATGCTTTATTTTTCTGATAAATCACACTGCCATCTTGAGTAAGGGAAGATGATTCATGTACTTCCTGGGATGTATCTGCCCCTTACTAGGACGGTGTGCTTAGCTAAGAAAGTCCCTCCTCCCCTCCTTGGGACGTATTATATTAATTTGCCTAGGCAAGAAACCAGGTTAACCAAGTAACTGAAGAAACAAATTATTATATACTTTCCTATTTATTTACTAATGCTAGTAGCATGAGGATTAAAAATAATCAATTTGTATTGAAAGTGAAGTTTCACTTTAACAGTTCAATACCAGAGTCACCTTGAGGAAACCAGCTTCAAGATGACCCTATGTAGAGAAACCGAGAAATGCTCAGAGGACTTCTACACAATCACTATTATGTGTGGACTCTGGAAGCCAATAGTACATTTTCAACTGGAATGCTCCACCAGTGCAGCACTCCTCAGAAAGGGGAATCTAGCAGACAACTGTAGGAAAAAAAAAAAACAGGAGGGCACAAATGCCTAGTGGATTACCAAAAGATTTATTATATTACACACACGAGCCAAATACATACAGACAAAGGAAGAAAAAGTGCAAGCATTTTCATCACATTGAGAACAGATCCAGTGTTGGTGGAGTGTCTCTAATTCCATTGCACCACTTGGTCGGCAAGCTGATGGGTTTTGGGGGATGTACCCCCTTCCTTAGAGCTAATCTTTGCTCTGAGGAAGGGGGTATGTCCCCCAAAGCGCATCAGCTTGCCGACCAAGTGGTGCATTGGAATTCGAGACACTCCACCACCACTGGATCGGTTCTCGATGTGATACAATGCTTGCACTTTTTCTTCCTTTGCGAGTATGTGTCTGGCTTAGCTGAAGAAGGAATCTGTTACTGTGTTGTGCGTAGTATATAGTTAAAAACTTTATGGGCAAAAAGGTTTAGTTTAACTACATGATAAAGTAGTTCCTTAGGACATGGTCTAGTCCAAAATTGACCTGCACGCTTTTTGAAGAAAGAAAGATTACTTCCTGATTTCATGACCAGAGAGCCAGCACTGGGGAGGAGATATACAGTATGGCTGATATCAAATACAGCATCACATGACCATTAAGTCATTAAACTAAAAAGCCCATTTATAATGGAAGCCTGTAAATAATGGCTTTTTTTCTCAATAGGCTGCAAAAAGACAGATATATACATGTGAAAAAGGTGTCAACTCCTAAACTTGAGTTTTGGTGTTTTTTTTGCCAAAGCTCCTAAACTCAACTTCATAAAAGCCTATGTGTCCATGTACACATAGGCTTTTACCAGAATTCAGGAGCTGCTGCGGTTAGAGGAGCTTCAACTTCCCTCTCCTGAACGCAGAAGAATCGAGTTCAGGATTGGAACATTTTGACCGCTGGTGGTCAAAGTAGGATATGTGTACATGAAGCCTAAAGCTCCACCTGCTAGCGCTAAAAATATACGGTATATACACTGTATTAAATATACAGTATTAATATGCAATATTTCGTATTTTCCTAAAAAATATATTTTTTAAACCTTATTTTTGCCCCAATCATTACAAAGACATTATTTAGAACCATTGCACATGTTGTGTTAAAGGCTAGCATCGTAGGATGGGTTGCTCTGGGCTTTCCAAATCACAATACAGGCAATGTTAGTACAATATTGAATTATTTTACACAGCTGTAGAAGCAAACCAGAAAAGTGGGAGCAGTTTCATACAAAGATGATTGATAATAAATAGTATAATCAATAGTTTAGTAACGGTTTCCTGGGTTAAACTAGATATCAAATTACACTTGGGTTTAGAACAGGAAAAAAGTAAAAGAAGAGAACTTTACCTTTGTAAACCAGAGAAAATCTTGCATAATGGAACTAGTACAAGAATCATCGATTTCCACTATTGGTATGTGATCTTCATTGGTCACTAACATGTTATCTTTGTAGTGAAATATCACAGCTATGTACAAACCCCTGCAAAAGGAACATAGTCACAAGAAGTCGATTGACAAAAATACTTTAAAATGGCATAATTATAACTTTTTATTTCATTATGTTTTTGGCATCCAGTGCTTCTGATTGGTAGGCCGAGGAATGGAGTAGTCTATTTGATTCTATAGACACTAGATGGTAACCATTTGTGCATTTTTCAATTACCAAACAATATTACAAAAGGTAATTAGACATTATCAAAAAACAATAGATTGCCTGGGAAATTCTGATCTGGCCAAATGACTAATAAAAATCCATTTATTTACTGTTTGTGAATACAGTGAATGAATACAAGTTTGGCTATTTTAAGGTCAACACTTTTATTTCCATACAGAACTATGGCCTAATACATTAAGGTCATATTTTTCCCACTAAAATAACACAGGCCACCAAGATGTAGCTTTTTTTTTCTTTGCACGCTGTTACATATTTTAGTATTAGATTTAATTTACACATTTGTATATGTTTCTAAAAACTCCCTCTAGTGGTAAGACATATATCAGTTAATGTGATTAGCAACTCAACTTAATTAGAAATGCTAACCCAAATATATTTGTGTTTTCTTTTTCATAAGTATGGGGGAGGGTTAAGCTGGCCATACACGGTTCGAAGCTCAGCTGGTTCCTGCTGCTTCACTTGATCGATCAACTTGGGTACAACCAGCCTGCCGGATATTCTTGTGATTTTTCGCTAGCGACCTCTATCGCCGTTAGTGATAATCACTGTCTTCTCCTGGCGGGCATGGCTTTCCCGCTAGAAGACAATGGCCCGGTAGGAGGCATTTATGTGGTTGCAGGAAAGAAATTTGCTCCGTTCATGGCTGGCCTTATTGCTTTCTCTGCCCACTTGGGACATTTGCTTTTTATCCTTGTCCAGGTGACTATCTCTCATCAGGGCAGGAAATAAGGGTCAGGGCAGGAAATAAGGGTGCATTTTCTCAGTGGGGGGAACACATAGTAGATAACCTAAGAGAGGTTTTAATCCTTCCTACCTCTGTCCACAACCAAAAATAGTGTTGGTTGGAGTTTACGTTAGCTGCTGCCCAGTCAGCTTTACTCTAGTGCTGTATGGGCAATTTTTAGTGATTCAGCTGTGCTACTAAAATCTAATAATATTAGTCTTTTTTTTTAATCAAATTATTTTTAAATGTGAGCTGCTGTATAAGATATTTTTAGCAGCACAACTGAGAAATCGATCTCTCCGGATTGCACAGTGCTGCAAATTAAATGTGTACCATAAATGTAGCAGTTAATTCCATCTATTCTCCTTGATAGTCCTAAATGTGAATAAAAGAAAAGTCATTCAACAATCACCCTTTTTTGAGATTATTGGTTGTTTTTTTTTCACATTTAAGTATAGGAGACTAGTGTCCTAATGCCGCGTACACACGGTCGGAATTCTCGTCTGAAAAAGCTCTGATGGTTTTCCTGTCGGAAAAAGCTCTGATGGTTTTCTCGTCGGAATTCCGACGGAATTTCACTCAAACTGTCTTGCCTACACACGGTCACACCAAATTCCGACGGTCAATAGCACCACGGCATACAACACGTATATGCACTATAAAAGGGAAGTTTAATGCTTCTGAGCATGCGCCAAATTGTTTCCGAGCATGCGTCGGAATTTTGCGTGTCGGAATTGCATACACACGATCGGAAAATCCGATAGGTTTTCCGTCGGAAAAATTAAGAACAGGTTCTCAATCCAAAGTCCGTCGGAAATTCCGACAGAAAAAGACCGATGGGCATACACACAGTCGGAAAATCCGATGAAAAGCTCCCATCGGACTATTTCCATTGGAAATTCCGACCGTGTGTACGCGGCATTAGACTCACCCAACAATCTGCTGCAGTAGCACAAAAGCAATTTTGGCACTAGGAGATTTTTTTTCAGTGCCTTAGTGTAAAAATCATCTGTGCAACCCTAACCTTATAGAAGACCTATTATATTGAAACAAGAGTGGGTGACTTTGCTCAAGTTGGGTCCAATATCATTGCACCCTTTTCCTCCCCTTGTCTGGTCTGTAGGCCAGTACAAGAGATAGAATAAGATTTTTGCCTTACTTTGTAAAAACCTTTTCTTTGAGTACATTACAGGACACAGGATAAGTATTCAGGCATTACGGGTTACACTGGTAAACTGCAAAGGCCTGCAAATGTCCCTCCCCCCCCCCACTCAGAGAGGAGGACTTGCTTGTGGAGCTGGAGGATTGGGCGATTGCAGCTGAACTGAGTTCCAGGCTTTGTCTTGAACTTGAAGGCCTGTGAGAAATGAAAAGAACTCTTTAGGCTCATAAGAAGAGGGTTTGCCAGGAGGTTTAGTCTATTGTTTCTAGGGCAAAAGGGACCTTTTTCTCCAGGGATTCCTCAAAGGGATCCCTCAAAGAGGTGTAACCCATCAGAGGCACAAGAAAAAGAGGAGTTTTGTTCGCTGAGGTTCTGCAGACCAACATTTAAACCAAAAAGGTCCTCTGCACCTGTACTAAAAGGCATCCCATTCTGGAACACTGGCAAATAATATCACCTAGCCCATCAACCTAAAAGAGCAGGGCCACAAACAAGAGCTTCATGTGTTAGAGGACAGAATGGTCCATTAGTGCAGAACCAGGATCCTGAGAAATTTTCTTGGGCCAGACTGTCAAGATCTGGCAGATAGACACAGCCACAACAGCAGGTTGCAGGGTAGAGTGTATACTGGACTGTCCCTACAGCTCTTGTTTGTCAGTTTTCAGCAAAACCCTATGAACATAAATATTCATCCTGTGCCCTGCAATGTACAATTAAGAAATAAAGAATGTTAGGTTAAGGAAAAGGGGAAAGGTGGGCTCCGCTAGAATCTTGTACACTATCTTCTTATAGCACAGTTTTTAATAGGGCAAAACAAGCTAAGGTGTAAATACATGTATCTAGAGTGGTAAACTGCAATTTAAAAAAATAAAACATTTAAAGCCCAACTCTAGGCTCTCACCTATGTGTAGTTTATGCTTTCTTTATACTTATTTCTCTCATGTTTTTTTTTATCATTAACAATGCGGATACCTCTGCATCATTATATGTGAGTGTATTGATGTTGTGGTGAGGCAGTCAAGAGGCAGGTCCATGTTGCTCTGTACTCAGAATATTAAATTTTACCTTTCCTGGGGTACCATAGAGAAATTCAGGGACATTTAAGTCTTAATTTATTAGGCATCAATGTGTGAGCTACACTTTTCTGAGCTCAAGTGTATAGTTTCCTAGTAACTAAGACCCCATACACACTATACAACTTTTGTTGTCCGATTTCCTTTAGATTTATCAAAACCACGTAGTGCAAGGGCCTGCCTGATTGCATACAAATTGAAACTCTTAAGGTTTGACCTCATATTATATGGTCTTGGTAAATCTGAAGGAAAAAATCTACAGAAAATTGTATAGTGCGTATCCAGCTCATATACACTGATTTCAATCAGGCCAACATGACCCACACAGACATGAGAAGCAGTGAAGCAAAGTCATCAGACAACACTATTAAAAAAAAATTAATGAGAAATAATTATTTGATCCCTTGGTAAAACATGACTTAGTACTTGGTGGCAAAACCCTTTTTGGCAATCACAGAGGTCAGACGTTTCTTGTAGTTGGCCACCAAGTTTGAACACACCTCAGGATGGATTTTGTCCCACTCCTCTTTGCAGATCCTCTTATTAAGGTTTCGAGGCTGATGTTTGGTAACTCGAACCACTGGCTAGGCCACTCCAGTACCCCCAAAATCCTTTGTTGCCTTGGCCGTGTGTTTTGGGTCATTTTCATGCTGGAATACCCATCCACGACCCATTTTCAAAGCCCTGGCTGAGGGAAGGAGGTTCTCACCCAAGATTTGATGGTACATGGCCCGGTACATTGTCCCTTTGATGCAGTGAAGTTGTCCTGTCCCCTTAGCAGAAAAAAACCCCAAAGCATAATGTTTCCACCTCCATGTTTGACAGTGGGGATGGTGTTCTTGGCATCATAGGCAGCATTCCTCCTCCTCCAAACACGGCGAGTTGAGTTGATGCCAAAGAGCTTGATTTTGGTCTCATCTGACCACAACACTTTCACCCAGTTCTCCTCTGAATCATTCAGATGTTCATTAGCAATCTTCAGACGGGCCTATACATGTGCTTTCTTGAGCAGGGGGACCTTGCGGGAGCTGCAGGATTTCAGTCCTTCACAATGTAGTGTGTTACCAATTGTTTTCTTGGTGACTGGTCCCAGCTGCCTTGAGATCATTGACAAGATTCTCCCGTGTAGTTCTGGGCTGATTCCTCACCGTTCTCATGATCATTGAAACTCCACGAGGTGAGATCTTGTATGGAGCCCCAGACCGAGGGAGATTGACAGTTATTTTGTGTTTCTTCCATTTGCGGATAATCGCACCAGATGTTGTCACCCTCTCACCAAGCTGCTTGGCGATGGTCTTGTAGCCCATTAAAGCCTTGTGTAGGTCTACAATATTGTCCCTGACATCCTTGGACAGCTCTTTGGACTTGGCCGTGGTGGAAACATAAGAATCTGATTGATTGTTTGCTTCTGTGGACAGGTGTCTTTTATACAGGTAACAAACTTAGATTAGGAGCACTCACTTTAAGAGAGTGCTCCTAATCTCAGTTCGTTACCTGTATAGAAGACACCTGGGAGCCAGAAATTTTGCCGATTGATAGGGGATCAAATACTTATTTCACTCTTTAAAATGCAAATCAATTTATAACTTTTTTGAAATGCATTTTTCTGGATATTTTTGTTGTTATTCTGTCTCTCAATGTTAAAATAAACCTACCATTAAAATTCTAGACTGATTATTTCTTTGTCAGTGGGCAAACATACATAATCATCAGGGGACCAAATACTTTTTTTCCTCACTGTATACAGGGTCTATAACCATATTATTACATATACAAAAAGTACATTAAAACACTTGGAAAAAAAAAAAGGCCCTGCCAAGTGTGCTCACAAATATTTTCTCTATGCATGGCTATTTATGAGGGGGAAAAAACATATTTCCATCAAGTAAGAAAATAAAAATAAAAGCAATGTTACAGAAACAAGCCAGATTTAATTTTGCCAGTTCAGACATGACCCACCTTTTTAATGTCTTGACAAATTTGTTCGATGAGTGGAAAAGATGCTTCAGACTTCTGGACACGGACTGCTTTCGACTCGAGTTTTGTAATTTCGCACTTTCTAAAATGAAGCACACAGGGGAATCATATACATTTTTAAGTGTCTGCAAAACATTGAGTTTTTATGATATTTCTTTAATAAAACAGCACCATAAAACACGGATGTTGTGTAATCGGCCTGTAAAAAACTCCTCAGCAGTCCAGAAACACAGTTTGGTATTGCCTACTTAGAAGTTTTCACAATAGCAGGACAAAAAAAAAAAAAAATCTTTTCCAACGAGACATCAGCTCCATTATCGAGTTATTCAGAGCAACACACCAGGTAGCAGCCAGCAATCAAATCTACAGGACTCCTTTTAACAATTGCTGACCTCTCCATCCAGGATCCTGAGAAAGGTTAAAGCCCAGATTAGCACCGAGAAGACTACATGACTAATTCCTTCATTGTGTTGTTCTCTCTTTTCAACAATTTGCTTCACTTAACTCAATATAATGAGGGGTTTGTAATGTGTCAATTGCTATTTAAGGGATATAAGGTTGAGCTGTTCCTATATACAAGAAGCGAAGTGGATATAATATTGGAAATAGCTAATGATTAAGGCTGACCACAGAAGGACAGAGTGCCCATCAGCAAACTACTCAAGCACAGTCAGACCCCTGCCCATTATGTTCTTCAAGATTTGGTTGATTGATGCTGCACATGTGCAGTGGAAGCGTCTATGAAAAAGCGTTATACTGCCACCTCGCAGCACTCAGCCAGCCATGAATGGGTTATAGAAAAATGTGAATATCAGTTCTTATATTACTTACGATTTGTGCTATTCAACATATAAATGATGTGCTCCTTAATTTTGCTTTACTTATTTGATGTGTAGCAAAGTCCCGGGCCTCTTTAGGCCCAATAGTTACCTCCAGAGTTAGGGACAGCTGACATCCTTCTGTGTAGAGTGGGTTACAAGGCATGGTGGGTGTAATGCAAGGTAGATTCACATCTGCATATGTAGGATCGCTGTCTCCTATGGCAACAGTCTTATAACAGTTTTTTTTTTTTTTAAATACTTTTTATTGAGTTTTCGTGTGAAAAAGAGGGTTACATAATAAAGCCTCTGGGAATACCCCGGCTTAAACAACATACATTGTAACAGTCCTATAAGTTCTAATATATTCTATTGAAACAACTACAAACTTAAACTACTCGTCTCGTCAAATTGGAGGGATACGGGAAAGGATTATGGATCGTAAACTTCAGGTGACCACTTCAGGGAGAGATGCGGAGGATAACGCATCTAGGTGTACCTTCAGATAACAGCAATATTAGGTCTTCACTGCTGCAAGACATTTAGGTCAAGTAAACAAACAGAGGGATCCAGATCCCATTGTGTTGCCTTTGTGATGTCTGATTCTAACCACACGTACCAAATTTTGTCAAACTTAACTGGGCAGCATCTGGCGAGATAGGCTGCTTTGTATAATGGCAACGCTAAGTTGATAAACGATTTCCATGAATTCAAAGTGGGTACCTCTGGCTGTTTCCATTTTATGAGTAAAGACTTCCTAGCATAAAATAATAGGAGCCCACCAGACCCACCAAGCAGATCGACACATTCAGGGGAACATGGATCATGATTAGAGATGAGCCGAACACCCCCCCCGTTCGGCTCGCACCAGAACCCGCGTACGGACCTAAAGTCCGTGCGAGCTTTAGAACCCTATTAGTTTTAATGGATGCGAACGTTCGAAATTAAAAGTGCTAATTTTAAAGGCTAATATGCATGTTAATGTCATAAAAAGTGTTTGGGGACCTGGGTCCTGCCCCAGGGGACATGTATCAATGCAAATTTTTTTTTAAAAACGGCCGTTTTTTCAGGAGCAGTGATTTTAATAATGCTTAAATTGAAACAATAAAAGTGTAATATTCCTTTAAATTTCGTACCTGGGGGGTCTATAGTATGCCTGTAAAGGGGGGCATGTTTCCTGTGTTTAGAACTGTCTCTGCAAAAAGTGTCATTTTTGCAAGTAAAAAAGCTATTTAAAATCACTCGCGGCTAATGTGTATTGACGGCTCCCATAATACAGAGAAAAGTCATTCATTGAAACTGAAAGTCATTGATAAAAAAAAAGTCATTGATAAAAAATAAAAAAAATGTTAAAAAAAAAAAAGCGTGGGGGTCCCCCCAAATTCAATAACCAGGCCCTTCAGGTCTGGGATGGATATTAAGGGGAACCCCAGCCAAAAAAAAATGGCGTAGGGTCCCCCTCAAAATCCATACCAGACCCTTGAGGTCTGGAATGGATTTTAAGGGGAACCCTAGCCAAAAAATGGCGTGGGGTCCCCCTCAAAATCCATACCAGACCCTTATCCGAGCACGCAACCTGGCAGGCCGCAGGAAAAGAGGGGGGACGAGAGCGGCCCCCCCTCCCGCCTGAACCGTACCAGGCCACATGCCCTCAACATTGGGAGGATGCTTTGGGGTCCCCCCCAAAGCACCTTGTCCCCATGTTGATGAGGACAAGGGCCTCTTCCCCACAACCCTGGCCATTGGTTGTGGGGGTCTGCGGGCGGGGGGCTTATCGGAATCTGGAAGCCCCCTTTAACAAGGGGACCCCCAGATCCCGGCCCCCCCCCTGTGTGAAATGGTAAGGGGGTACCCCTACCATTTCACAAAAAAAGTGTCAAAAACTGTAAAAATGACAGGAGACGGTCTTTGACAATTCCAACATGGGTTCGAATCGAACACCGGGCCCATCCCTAATCATGATCAAAGTTTCAATGAAGTTTGTGACCTCCGTCCAAAAGGCCTGGATCCTGGGACAGGACCATAACATACAAGTCAGCATCTGCTTTACCACACTTCCAACAGTTGGATGAGGAATTTGGGTAGATTTTGGATAATCTTTGTGGTGACAAATAAACCCTGTGAATCAGTTTAAATTGTATCAACTGATCTCTGACGGAGATAAGTTGTAGAAAAGGATACTCCCGGGCGTCTTCCCAGTCTTCCGAATCCAGATCAAGGATTTTGCCCTGCCATTTAGAGAACAAATCCTCCAGACCAAAGCGGACTGAGGGTAATAAAGCTTTGTAAATGGTAGAGGTGGGTTTGACCAAAGGGACATCCCCTAATGTGAATTCAAGGTTGGACCGAAGAAGCACTGGGGTGGATCCAAATTGGGTAGCGAAGGCGTGGCGAATTTGAAGAAATCAAAAGAATTGGCGATTAGTAATCCCAAATTTCCCCTTAAAGGAATCAAAGTATAGAAGGGAGCCACTAATACACATATGCTCCAGTTTATTGATGCCTCTAGCATCCTGAGTCCGGGACAGTCAGAAACTCTGATAAATGTGGGTTCACCCACAAGGGAGTGTCTGGACATCTAGTGTGAGGGTCCCCTTGAAGTTTACATACCAATAGTTGCCAAACCCTGATCACCGCCTTCATGGAAATTGTGAGAGGAAAGGGGGCCCTGACACCCCTATATAAAGCATTTCTCAGCGCCTCATAGGAAACGAGGTGTGTGGCCTCAAGGACTACAGCAGCATTGGTGTCATCGGAGGTTATCCAGTTATGGGCGTGTGATAGTAGTGCAGCAAAGCAATATTTCTTAGGATTCAGACAGGCTAGACCACCCTCTGTTCAGGGCCTTTTGAGTATAGATTTATTTATTCTGGGGGGTTAGACTTTCACAGAAAGGAAGTTATAGTGGAGTCTGGGTGTCAGCCTTACAGACTCACACTGAGCAAATATTTCTACGCTGACAGGGAAAGAACATGAGTGACTACCTGAGAGGCAAGGTTGCAAAATTATAATATTTTAAGCTTGGAAATTCAGGTTATAACAAATGACCATAGGGTTTCTTTAAAATACTATTTGATGCCGTCTGATGAAATAAAAAAATAAAAAAATCTGTCCCAGGCCCACCTGTATAGAAAGATCTTCAATGGGCATCCAGAACGTGACTCATAGCACAGCCAAACAGGAGGACTGTCAGACCAAACGGTAAAAGAGTCCATATCATCTAATGATTATTATGATAATCACATATTGCAGCCAATGTATTGCATGGCTCAAACCACTCCCCACCCTCATCAATGATCTATGATCAAAATGTAAATTCATTGTATAAATTTACATACTACATTTTTTCCAGCCTACTCCTAATGATCTGAAAGAATAACTAAAGGCAAAACCTTTTTTTTTTTCTTGGATAGAGTGGGGAGGGATTAAAACTTGTCAGCTTTCATAGCTGTCTGTGTCCCCGTTAGGGTGAATTACCCTCTCTATTTGTCCTGTTTACCATTATCTTTAAAAATAAAAGTAAAAGAAAATCACAAATTTTGGGTTGTCCACAGAAAAATAATAGAGGGGAAAATCTTCTGACCTGGGGGTCCCAAAGGTGACGTGTAGGAAGGAAGTTATGAGGAGATCACAACACTGAGTCACCTGGCATGTTTGTAATTTTAACAAGGCGATTTTGAATCTTTTATTATGTAAGTGCATTACTTTTAATAAACCGATTACCATAAGGTGTTTTTACACTATCAGAGGTTCTGTCTCAATTTCTATCCCCACACATGGAGCATTTCTTTATTAATCTGTATGGAGATTGGCGTGTATAAGTGGCTCTTTAATAACATCTAATAAGGCGATATTTGACAGACACGAGAGTGAATGGCAACAGCATCTGGTGAGCTTTATTCTTAAGGGAGTGGAATTGGCACATATCAGTTTGGTGAAGGATTTTGGTGGATCAACGAGATTTTGTTTTACTATCTTTTCATCACTTTTTTCCGGCAATTTAAAAAAAAAAAAATAGTCAGCAGCTACAAACACTGTAGCTGCTGACTTTTAATAAGGACACTTACCTGTCCAGTGAGCCCGCGATGTCGGCCGCCCCGTCCATCCTAAGGGAAACAAGCAGTGGAGCCTTGCAGCTTCACTGCGCGCTTTCTACTGCGCATGCGCGAGCCGCGCGGCGCTTTGTAAATGGCCCGTTGTTTCCTGGGACACACACATGTCCCAGAAGACAGCGGGGCCGCTCACTGAGAAGGAAGAATTGAAGAAACAGCGCCACGAAATAGGAAGAGACAGATTAGGAAGACTGTCTAGCAACAGGGGTTTCTGGTGAGTAAAAAACATTTTTTTTTTCAAATGTTTTTTTTATATTTTTTTAAGAATATTAATGTATTTTTTTTTTTTTAGGGTGGCCCTCCACTTTAAGTTGGACTGTATTACCATATTGATTTGCATATGTTGGAGCATTTATATATTTTTTGGATATACCATATGGACACTTTTCATTATGTATGGGTGTTTTATGTTGATCATTTCACAATGCTTATATTTAGGAGATTTGTTGATTAACTTAGTGCGCTACTGTGGAATGATTTGTCTCTTTTTTTATATTGACATTTGTTTCACCTTATTTGTATAAAGTGGAACTTAACTGTATCTGAGCACCACAATCTGAAAATGCTATTCTATTCATTTTAATGTTCAAAGCAAAAACTAACCCATCCATCCACTCCATGTCATCATGCTTTATGTTGAGAAATCACTTTGAAAAGCACTCCTCTAGCATTTCTAGCCACAGCCATCTTGAGCAAGGGCGGGTGATTTATGCAGCATTTACTTGCTGCAATTCATTTGCCCTTAGCTCAGGCATGCAGGCAGGAGGGCATACTTAGCTGAGAATGCCCTTCTTTCCCTCTTCCAGATAAAAAAAATATGCCAATGAAGACTTCTGGGATGTATGACATCATTTTGGCCTAGGCCAGAAACCAGGAAGCAACTGAAGAAATGTAAAAAAAAAAAAATGTCTCTAAACCCCATTCATGAAATATGATCTAAGCACATATATTTGTAGTGTTTACTTATCTTTTTCCAAAGCTCTACGTGTCTCTTTTCTCTTGTGCGCCGGTTCCTCTGTTATCAGCATGAGTAACTTCTGACAAGTTCTCCAACACATGAGATAATATTAGCTAAAAATTTGTGTCGGGGAAGGAGCTTAGAAGGAGATGAGCAGGGAAGCTTGTCTATTCAGAATACAGCTCTGCATGTTCCTTCAGTCCTCTGCATATATAGAGGGGGTTCCTCCAATCAGCTCTTACACCGTGCAAAAACAGTCTCTCCACCCACCCCTATGTACTGCTGACTAATGAAGAAAGATTTGTAATGCGATTTGCGCTTTTCAAAGGGTGTAGAAAGGGGAAGACTGCAGATATACAAGTAAAACTTGTGTAGGAGGATTTGTTTCATCTCTGTGTATCATCTGAGGCTGTTCACTTCACTGGGTATATTTATGGTTTTAAACCACTTTAAGACAATTATAATATATCTTCATATCTACTTACTAATGCTAGCAGCATAAGCATTAAAGTTTGTTTGCAGACTGAGAGATTAAAGTTCCACTTTAAGGTAACCAGAGTTCAGTTTCTGACTTCAGCTCTGTTGCAATGATTCCATCCCTGCCTGGATTGGTTTAAATTTATTGTGTATTCTCTGACAATGTTTGCTGACCAGTGAACTATGCAGAAGGCTGACAGAATGTGCGAGGAATCAGTGGCAGTTGGACAAAAAGAGCTCAATGGGTATGCATGGAAAAGCATTGTATTTGCCAGGTCAAATTTTTGGTGAATGTAAAATTTGCTACATGCATATGTTGTCCAATTTATTTTGAATGTGTCTGTAAATAATAACAGCTGCTGTTTAAGTAAATTTTTTTTTTTTACATTTGACAGACATAACAGAGCTCTTAATAAACGCCGGAACATATTTTTTAATTTTAAGATGGATGACTGTCATTGGCTCAACTTTCTATTGTATTCTTTGCCAATATTAAGATACCAGGTGTCCAGTCCCAAACGCCAGTATTATGCCATCACACTTACAGAGAATGGTCTTCACGCCAATTTGATGCCAACATAATTTCATCACAACACGCCAACATTATTATGGTTTTAATCCAACAGCCAATATCATGACTTCATTCTTGGAAGGCAAAGGCCAACACAATGACATGATTCACACTCCCCCGTAAGCCAATACAGTGATATAATGCATGTTCACTTTCTGGGCCAGCTTGCTTAGTTCTGTACTCTGTGATAAAGGATTCTTTTTTATTTGTAGTTTCTGAATGGAAGACTCTTGTTACTACAGGAAATGCAGATTCAGACACTTGCTAGTGGGCGATTTCATCTACCCACAACTCAAAGCACAACCCCAGCCAAAACCTTTTTGGTTTTAGACAGCCTGTGAAATAGATAGAACTTCATCCTGGGTTTATTTTTGCCTGGGACTGTGTTCTGGAGGTTGCCCCTTCTTTTCTATCCCTGCAACACCAAAACAAGAAATGAGGGGTAAATGAAGCAGCAGAATAAAAAGACACAAAAAGCAATTAACCCTTTTCCACTCCACTTAATAAAAATAGTGTTTCAATGGGAGACATCGTTTCTTAAAGCCAAATACCAGGCACATAAAAAAGACACATACGTAGTGCTAGCCCGGTAGGAGCCGCTGATTAGAATGAGTCCTCTGTTCCTAAAGAACTTCAGCTCCTCTGACACACTAGGTTAGATACACAAATCATGCAATATTACATAAAATCACAGACTGCAATACCCGATACCCAGTAGTTGTACTGTATCAAGAAACAGGCAATAACAAGCTAATAAAGGCACGTCTTAGTATATTGTCACACAGTGTGGATGGTAATAAAAGAAAGCATAAAGATAAATTGGCAATAATAATATTACAATTTGGCATACAATGGGGTCAGTAATACACTAGGTATAAGATAACACTTTGTGCCAGATCAACGTAAACAGTAACAAAGGCCACCAAAGTGCAGCAATGTAGCTTAACCACTTCAGCCCCGAAAGGATTTTACCCCCTTAATGACCAGGCCATTTTTTGCGATACGACACTGTGTCGCTTTAACTGACAATTGCGCGTTGTGTGACGTTGCACCCAAACAATACGTATGTCCTTTTTTTCACACAAATAGAGCTTTCTTTTGGTGGTATTTGATCACCTCTGTGGTTTTTTATTTTTTGCGCTATAAACAAAAAAAGACCGACAATTTTGAAAAAGAAAAATCAATATTTTTTACTTTTTGCTATAATAAATATCCCCCAAAAAAATGTAAAAAAAAATTTCTTCATCAGTTTAGGCCAATATGTATTCTGCTACATATTTTTGTTTAAAAAAAAAAAAAAAAAAAAAAACGCAATAAGCGTATATTGATTGGTTTGCACAAAAGTTATAGAGTCTACAAAATAGGCGATAGATTTATGGCATTTTTATTTAGTTTTTACTAGTAATGGCGCTGATCAGTGATTTTTAGTGGGAATGCGACATTGCGGTGGACAGATCGGACACTTTTTTGGGACCAGTAATATTTATACAGCGATCAGTGCTATAAAAATGCACTGATTACTGTATAAATAACACTGGCAGGGGTTAACACTAGGGGGATCAAGGGGTTAAGTGTGTCCTAGGGAGGTGTTTCTAACTGTGTGAGTGTACTGACTGGGAATACAGAGAGATCGCTGTTCCTGGTCACTAGGAACAAACAATCTCTCTCTACTCCCCTGACAGAACGGGGATCTACTTTGTTTACACTGGCAGACCCCGGTTCTGGCTCTCTGTGGAGCGATCGCAGGTGACCAGCGGACATCGCGGCCATGTGCATCTGCTCCGGCACCGTGCCACGGACGCCCACTGTATCTATTACACTAAGCGCCTTACAGGTAAGGCGATTCACGCAATAGAGACTACCTGCCACAGTATAACTTTGGCAGTTGGTCGGCAAGTGGTTAATTAACTGTGCTCAGACGACTATACTGCTAAGGTGCCTTGCTGGGCCTAGGCTCATTGGGCGGAGGTACCCATTAAATGAATAATGAATAGGGGCTAGTAGAATGGCTTGGTAGTGGCAGTCCTTTATGATGTTGTTCTGCCAACTATAGTTGGGGCCCTTTAAGAAGTGTTGGTGCACTTAACAACAGTCATTATAAACCTAGCCACTCCTTGTGCAAAGTGTCACTCCAGCAACAAGTGTTTGGCACTTGTACATGGGCACTTTGACTAAGGCACTGCGACACAAAAAAGTAAGTACAAAAGTACAAAGTTACCCTTAATCCTCTAACTTTCCTCAGCCTTCCTTCTATTCCCATCTCCACACCCTCCAACATGCTCACACTAATCTTTGCTATAACGTCCTGTCTCCTCAAACTCTCATGTCTTTACCCCCCCCCTCTCCAGCCCCCAACCTGTACATATCTCCCTCGCTTCTACCCACTCAATGTTACTGCACTTATCACCACCTGCTCATTCTAAGCCCACACAGTATCACCACGTCCACTCCCCTCCTATAAATCCCACTCCCGCCTTACCAACCTCACCCTCCTACTACTCCTAATGTCTGGGGACATTGCACCAAACCCCGGCCCTCCCACACCCAATTCCCACCCTCAAAATTGGCTGTCTACCTCCTCCAACAGTAGTAGTAACTCCCGCCTTCTCATCCCAATTCCCCTGATTCCACAAGTCAGCTCCCCTCTTTCATGTGCCCTCGGTCTTTAACAAACTAGCTTCTGTCAATGACCTTTTCCTCTCCAAATCCCTTAATCTATTTGCTATTACTGAAACCTGGCTCCAGGAATTCCCTGTCCCACAGTGGCCTCCTCTGGACTCACTCCACCAGACCCAGGGGACGAAAAGGAGGTGGGGTCGGACTTCGCTCCCAACAATGCACCTTCCAGATTCTTCCAACACCGCCCTCTCTTTCCCCTGCTCTTTCGAACTGCACTGCATTCATCCAGCTTGTCTGAGGTTTGCAGTCATTTATCGTCCTCCTGGACTAGTGTCACACTTTCTGGATGACTTCTCTGCATGGCTACCCTACTTTCTCTCCTTTGAAGTACCTGCCATCATCCTAGGTGACTTTAACATTCCAATCAATATTATTACTGCAACCACTGCTCAACCTAACCTCCTCTTTTAACCCAACACAATGGACACAAACCACCACTCACTCCAACGGCAATACTCTCAACCTCATATTTTCCCATCGCTGCACTCCCTGCAACCTCTCTAACACCCCCTTACATCTCTCTGATCACAACCTTATTCGTTTCACACACTCCTGGTCTCCTACCTCCCATGCTGCCAACCCACAAACCACTACCCGCAGAAACCTTCGCAACCTCAACCCTTCCCTTCTTCATTCTGCTACTGATGACCTAACCACTTCCATCTACAACACCACGCAGTCATCCTCCCTAGACATACTTGCTCCTCTTTCTACACGCAGAACCAGGCCCTATCTGCCACAACCCTGGCAAACAGACGACACCAGAAGTCTCAAGGGACGCAGCCGTGCTCTTGAGCGAGCATGTCGTAAATCTAAGTCTAAACGTGCTTACCGTTCAACATATTGCCAACCATTTCAAAGGCAAAAGCTACACCATTCGCAAGGAGATATCCAGCATTCAACTTCCTCCCCTACCCAACACATCAGGTCCAACACCACACTCAATACTCTCCTCCTTCTGCCCAGTTACCACCGATGAAGTTGATAAACTCCTCTCCATGGCATACCTCAACACCTGTCCCCTCACAATTTCTGCGACCACCTTCCCACTCTATCCTAAACTCCCTAACCCACATCTTCAACCTCTCCCTCTCCTCCGACACCTTTCCTTCCCTGCTCAAACATGCACTGGTTACCCCCATACTTAAAAAACCCTCACTAGACCCCACCTGTTTGAATGACTTAAGACCCATCTCCCTGCTCCCATTTTCCTCCAAGCTCATCGAACGCCTTGTCCATGACCGAATGAGTCGCTACCTCATGGACAACAACCTTCTCGAACCCCTAAAGTCCGGCTTCCGTCCACAACATTCCACTGAAACTGCCCAACTAAAACTCACCAATGACCTACTAACCGTTAAAACCAATGGCCATTACTCCATACTCATACTCTTAGAGCTCTCTGCTGCCTTCGACACAGTTGACCACCTGCTGCTCCTCAGCAAACTACACTCCCTTTGCCTCTGATTCTGCTTTATCCTGGTTCCCCTCCTACCTATCTCAGCGCACTTTCAGTGTCACTTACAACTCCATCTCCTCTGCTGCACTTCCTCTGTGACACCCAGATCTATCTCTCCACTCCTCAACTCACCCGCTCGATCTACTCACGGATCTCAAACTTACTTAATGACATATCGGTATGGATGTCACACCACTTTCTCAAACTCAATCTTTCTAAAACTGAGCTGAGTATTTCCTCATTCCCGGTCCGCCCCCATGACTTCACCATTGAGATCATCAGCACAACCATTGGTCCCTCCAAACATGCCAGGGTGCTGGGTGTAATCCTTGACGCTGACCACTCCATCAGTCCCTAACATCCAATCACTGGCTAAATCCTGCCGCCTTAACCTCAGCAACATCTCCAGAATTCGACCTTTCCTGACTAATGACACCACAAAGCAACTTATTCACTCCTTGATTATTTCCCGCCTTGACTACTGCAACTCTCTCCTTAATGGCCTACCCTTACGCATGCTATGCCCCCTTCAGTCTATTATGAATGCTGCTGCTAGACTAATACACCTCACTAATCGATCCGTGACTCTCTGCCAATCCCTTCCCTGGCTTCCCCTACCCCACCCTAAAAAAAATTCAAAATGCTAACCACAACATACAAGACCATCCACAACATCACCCCCAGCTACATCACCAATCTCATATGCAGATATCACCCAAATCGTCCCCTCTGCTCTTTCCAGGACCTCCTGCTCTCTAGCTCCCTTGTTACCTCCTCTCATGCTCACCTTTAGGACTTCTCCAGAGCCTCTCCCATACTCTGGAATTCCCTGCCCCCGTATATCCGATCAGCTCTAACCTGTCCACCTTTAGGAGATCCCTGGAAACTCACTTATTCAGGGAAGCATATCCCACACCCACCTAACTGTCCCAGAGCCACCCCCCATAAAATCATTCCCTGCATTACCTTTTGTACCACCACTCCCTCCCTTTAGAATGCAAGCTCTATGAGCAGGGCCCTTCTGTATTGAACTGTACTGTAATTGTGCTGTCCTCCCTCTACATTGTAAAGCGCTGCGTAAACCGTTGGGGCTATATAAATCGTGAATAATAATGAGTCTCACTCTATGACTGCTGCTCTGGACTTTAATTCCCATGATCTTCAGCACTCTTCATAGAATTCCATAGGTTTCCTAGCTATAGCTCTCCCCCTGCTAGCTAATGTAACACAAGGTCCAGCATAAAACTAACAAGAGAAAGGAAACTGACCGTGAAGGGGGCAATGTCTCTAGCTCTGTGTTTCTGTAGTCCAGCACCTGGCTACACATATTATTGCATCTCTGTGTTCATTATTACATCAAATGAATTTTCTTTATTTAAGCAGCGCAAGTACCTAAATTTAACATGGTATCAGTCTCTTGCAAACCTTGTACAGCGAAGCTCAGATTGTGGGCGGGAGGGACAATACAAGGAGCCAAATACACAGTGCATGATGATAGAGGAAGAAAGCAGATTGAAAGAGAAATCAGCTAATCAGCCTTCATTGTACAGCCACAGGTTGGCGTAGGGACAAGACCTGTAAGCATTACTTTACCGTAGCAGAGACAAATCAGGTCTTGTGCCCTGCCAGATAGGTCTGTGAGCAGCTAAAACAGGTCCTATATTTGTATTTCATTGTGTATTTTGCAGTTTGCTGGCATTGAGCTATATTACTGGGACAGTTGTGGAATAATATACCCAAAAGGGACACAGACAATACAATTTACAAGATTCTAATTCTTCCTCTCTCAATTCAAGAATAAAAAGGAAATGTGAAGTTGGCTTTGGAATTTCAGTTATTGGTGATTGGCCTCTTTTTTCTGTGTTTCCAAAAAACATGGACACTTGTTAGTTAATATACTGACATGAAAATGGCAAGTTCTACCTATAGGTAGCAAGGAAAATAGGAGGTGAAGCTAGAGATGTTTGTGCCCTGAAGCTCCAAAAGTACAAACATAAAAAGGCTAAACTAAATATTTGCCATATGGTATGAATCTTTTCATCGTTTCATGTTCATATTAAATGCTATATTTTACAAGACGTGCCAATTCTTTTGAAAAAAACAAAACAAAAAACAACGGGTTAAGAACTCTAATGCCCCGTACACACATTCGTATTTTCCGACAACAAATGTTGAATGTGAACTTGTTGGCTGAAAGTCCGACCGTGTGTATGCTCCATCGAACATTTGTTGTCGGACTTTCCGCCAACAAATGTTGGCTAGCAGGTTCTCAAATTTTCCCCAAACAAAACTTTGTTGTCGGAATTTACGATCTTGTGTACACAAGTCCGACGCCTAAAATTTCACGCAAGCTCGGCTTCAAGCAGAAGGAGCCGCACTGGCTATTGAACTTCTTTTTCTCAGCTCGTCGTACGTCACCATGTTCGTAATTGTTGGCCAACATTTGTGTGACCGTGTATATGCAAAACAAGTTGAAGCCAACAACCTTCAAACAAAATTCCACGGTTTTGTTGTCGGAAAGTCCGATCGTGTGTACGGGGCATTTGACTTTAAAGCCATTTTTGAATTGTTTTCCTACTGCCCCTAAAAATATTCCCCTTTCTTCCCTCCTTTAGATGATCATCAACTGAGGGATTTTGGCCAGATTGGGTGTCAATGCGAATGCCTATCAGAAAACCACTGTGGACACTATGTACTGACTAGCCTCCTGCTGTCACTACACAAATCAATTTTGTATGACTGCATGATAGGATCATTTTAACTGATTAGATGTCTGAAATTAATATTTAATCCAACAAAATGGCGAGTTTATTTGCGTCAATTTATACAATAGCAAACATTTAATACAAAGTTAACAAAAAACAAAACTGAATGATTGCAACTTGCAGAATAGGGACCAATTTGAAAACAATCGGAATTTTACAAACTGTAAGACTCCTTGCACCATTGATTGCATCACACACAATTTGTCAAATGTTTTCTAACGTTTTGAAGCATGATAATTTTGTCGGACAGTAGGTCTGATATGTACAGTGTATTCGGAAAGTATTCACAGCGCTTCACTTTTTCCACATTTTGTTATGTTATTACAGTCTTATTCCAAAATGGAATAAATTCATTATTTTCCTCAAAATTCTACAAACAATACCCCATAATAAAAATTGTGAAAGCAGTTTGAAATGCAAATTTATAAAAAAAATAAAATTAAAAAAATCGCCTGTAAATAAGTATTCACAACCTTTGTCATGACACTCAAAATTGAGCTCAGCTCAGGTGCCTCCTGTTTCCACTGATCATCCTTGAGATGTTTCTACAACTTGATTGGAGTCCACCTGTGGTAAATTCAGTTGATTGGACATGATTTTGAAAGGCACACGCCTGTCTATATAAGGTCTCACAGTTAACAGTGAATGTCCGAGCACAAACCAATCCATGAAGTCCAAGGAATTGTCTGCAGACCTCCGATACAGGATTGTATTGAAGCACAGATCTGGGGAAGGGTACAAAATAAATTCTGCAGCATTGAAGGTCCCAAAGAGCACAGTCTGCTCTATCATCTTTAAATAAAAGAAGAAGTTTGGAACCACCAGGACTCTTCCTAGAGCAGGCCGCCCGGCCAAACTGAGCGATCAGGGGAGAAGGGCCTTAGTCAGGGAGGTGACCAAGAACCTGATGGTCACTCTGACAGAGCTCCAGCATTTCTCTGTGTAGATTAGAGAACCCCTTCCAGAAGAACAACCATCTATGCAGCACTCCATTAATCAGGCCTGTATGGTAGAGTCCCAGACGGAAGTCACTCCTCAGTAAAAGGAACATGACAGCCCACGTGGAGTTTGCAAAAAGGCACCTGAAGGACTCTCAGACCATGAGAAACAAAATTCTCTGGTCTGATGAAACAAATATTGAGCTCTTTGAACTGAATGACAAGCGCCATGTCTGGAGGAAAGCAGGCACCGCTCATCACCTGGCCAATACCATCCCTACAGTGAAGCATGGTGGTGGCAGCAACATGCTGTGGGGATGTTTTTCAGCGGCAGGAACTGGGAGACTAGTCACTATCAAGGGAAAGATTATTGCAGCTATGTACAGAGACATCCTTGATGAAAACCTGCTCCAGAGCGCTCTGGACCTCAGACTGGGGCAAAGGTTCATCTTCCAGCAGGACGATGACCAAAAACACACAGCCAAGATAACAAATGAGTGGCTACCGGACAACTCTGTGATGTCCTTGAGTGGCCCCAGCCAGAGCCCACACTTGAATATCTCTGGAGACATCTGAAAATGGCTGTGCACTGACACTCTCCATACAACCTGATAAAGCTTGATGGTCCTGTAATGAAGAATTGGAGAAACTGCCCAAAAATAGGTGTGCCAAGCTTGTAGCATCGTGCTCAAAAAGACATGAGGCTGCCAAATGTGCATAAACAAAGTATTGAGCAAAGGCTGTAAATACTTACCGTATATACTCGAGTATAAGCCGAGGCACCTAATTTTACCACAAACAACTGGGAAAACGTATTGACTCGAGTATAAGCCTAGGGTGAGAAATGCGCAGCTACTGTAAGTGGAAAAGAGGGTGAACAATGTCCATTTGCAGCCTCACTGTGCTCATTTGCATGCCTCACTGTGCCCCTTTGCAGCCATAGGTCCCCCAAAATTCACACTTGGTAGTTAAGGGTTCCTAGATGCCCCCTAATTTGGGGTCTCTGGACCCAAAGTGTCCCCGAAATGACATTGCTGCAGATGGACACAGTTGACCGAATTTGGGGCCCTGTATCTCGGGGTCACTTGGTGCTAGGAACCCCAACGTTGTAGTGCTAGTTCCACTGGGTTTGAATACCAAATTTGGGGTTCCTAGCACCAAGTGGCCCCGAGATATGGGGCCCCAAAGTCGGGTCGGAAAATGTAATTTTCTGCTGCAGAAAAGGGCTTGACTCGAGTATAAGCCGAAAATGTGTGCTGAAAAACTCGGCTTATACTCGAGTATATACGGTATGTACATGTGATTTTTTTCATTTTATTATTTTTAAAAAAAATTTGCAAAGATTTTAAACAAACTTCTTTCACGTTGTCATTGTGGGGTATTGTTTGTATTGTTTTGAGGAAAATATGAATTTAATCCATTTTGGAATAAGAATAACATAAAAAAATGTGGAAAAAGTCAAGTGCTGTGAATACTTTCCAGATGCACTTATATGGCCAACTTTTGGGGGAACCAGCAATCAGATATGTTGGAAAATTTTGGCCTATACCAATTGCTTCTGCCATGACTGAGCTAGGGTCAATATTGTCTGTCTCTTTCTTTATGTCCCAATTAGCACAAATATACATGCACTGAAGATCCAAGCAAGTATGTTTATCCTAGCATCAATGCTTTGAGGGATGACTCTCACCTGTATCTCTGACTAACTCTCTAATGTCTATGATTTCCATTATTTGGACTGCATCTGGCTGCCCTTTCAAAGGTCTATAGCCATATTCACACCCAAGCAGGAAACCAAGGTGGTTATGTGGGTTAATCTAGTTCAGAGCCACTAATTATGTTTAAAAGTATTCCCATTGATGATTACATTCCTTGAAAATTATTTGCTCAATTACAACAGAATGCAAGATGATTTCCTCATGTCTCAGATCGGTGAATCACTGACAGACTAAATTCTGTTGTACTTGAGAAACCGGAAACATGCAATGCTATTGCTTTGATTAAAATCTCAAAGCAGGGCTCTGTTACTCTCACAGTGAGTGTTAGGGGGTAACATACATTTCTTTTTACATATGTTATCCATATCCCCAGCTACAGGACCAACATCAGCCAGGCTGTTACCAATATTTTCTGCCTAATAGCATAAGTGATACAGGTATATGTGGACTTTATTTTCTGCCAAAAAGATTTGTACTTTTGATTCATACTCCTAGAGCACATTGCACAGTCAGGCTGGGGACACCTTTGGCACTTATTTCAATTTGCCTCTCTACCCTCCAGTCTGCTTATTTATTGTCCAGTAAGCAGGCAAGGGACAAAGGAAACTTCAAAGATAACTCAAAAAGTAGTAGTGTCACCCTCCTTGGTTATGTTTGTAAACCAACAGTCTGGCTGAATACAATTACAAATTTGTTGGCCGTTTTTTTTTTTTGTTTGTTTTAACCACTTGCCTACCAGGCACTTAAACCCCCTTTCTGCCCAGGAAAATGTTCAGCTTTCAGCACTGTCACACTTTGAATGACAGTCATGCTACACTGTACCCAAATTACATTTTTATCTTTTTTTTTCACACAAATAGAGCTTTACCTTGGTGGTATTTATTCACTACTGGGGTTTTTATTTTTTGCTAAACAAACAAAAAAAGATCTGAACATTTAGAAAAAAACATTTTCATAGTTTGTTAAAGATTTTTGCAAACAGGTAATTTTTATACTTCATTGATGTGCGCTGATGAGGCTGCACTGATGGGCGCTGATAGGTGACACTGATAGGCACTAATAGGCGACACCGATAGGCAGCACTGGGGATAAAACACTGATGGGCACTGATTGGTCCAGATAGGTGGTACTGGTAGGTGGCACTGGTAGGCACAGATGAGGTGGCAGCGGCTCTCTGTGTTTGCGACCAATGTCCCCCTGACAGAAGCCAGTGTTTTTTTTTCTCATCACACTCTCAGCGCGAGAAAAAAAAAATAGCCGGTTACCGGCTCTGTTTACATCATGTGATCAGCTGTCATTGGCTGACAGCTGATCATGTGGTAAGTGGTTGAGATCACCCCCTTACTCCAATCTATGATCAGCTGAGTCTCATGTACTTGCTGATTACACAGTGAGCGGCTTTCACCCCGCAGGCAGCTCATGCATGGGAGGACGTACATGGACGTCCTCCCGGCAATTTTGGCCTGCGTTGTAGCGGTCTTAGGGCTATAGTGCAGGCAGGAAGAGCTTAAGTACAGTTTGGAAGGTTTTTTTTTTTGCTATCTGTGTACCATCGGGGAAATTTCCCTTACTTCCTATCAAGAGGAAGTTAGAGGAAATTTCCCAAAGCTATCAGAATTCCCTGCTTATGCAGTTGTACCCTTAACAGGTATCTCTATTAGAAAACGTTCACCTCTTGTTTTGAGGAAATTGTTAAAAATGTCAATTTCACTGGCTTTCTTGGTCACAATGCCCATCAGTACAAATAGATTGGTGTATCTCCTCAAAAGGAACACAGACAGCCAAACAGAAAAAAATCTTGACAGAGGGTCTAAAGCCCCATACACACGCGCGGATTATCCGAGGACCAGGTCCGTCGGATCATGTCCGTCGTACTTTGTCCGATGTTGGTTTTGCGTACACACGGTCGGACAAAGTTGACGGAAAATCCGATCATTCTGAACGTGGTGACATTTGTTGCCTACGACGGGACTACGTAGAGGCTAGTAGCCAATAGCTCTGGTCTTGTAATGTGATCTGAGCATGCGTAGCACTTTGTCCGTCGGAATTCGCTACACACGATCGGATTTGGTGTGATCGGACTTTGTTGTCAAAAAATCTATCCAGCAGGAGATAGGACTTTGTCCGTCAGACAATCCGATGGAAACTGTCCGATGGTGCCTACACACGGTCGGAATTTCCGACAACATTGTCTGATAGGACAGAATCCATTGGAAAATCCGACCGTGTGTATGGGGCTTAACACTTCAAGTCTATCCAAATCGTTTGCCTTGAGATTCACTTAACCGTATAGGCGTGTCAGCTGTATATCTGAGCGTAAACCTTTAGTTCCACTTTAATTAAAGCATAACTCCAGGTAAACAGGGCAAACTTGCAGGAAATGGCAGCTTTATCTTTTAGCTATTTAAAGGCTCAACAGGAAATAGGACGTTTTACTTTACTTTTAAGCTCATCCAATGACAATGGAGCACTAGTCAACAGTAAAAAAATCCTTTTGCTCCAGTTATGAATTCATCTCTAAACAACATGGTTGTTCAGAAGGAAAACCTACATCCTATCATCCCTGTAGATCTATGATTAATAAGCCCAAAAATGGTTTTGTATTAGGTACCAGTATGAAACCTTGTCAGGCTTTTCTGTGTACAAACTCATTCAGAAAATTTACCTTCACATCTTGTATGACCTACAACATTGTTCCCAGGAGAGGAAGTGAGTGATAACCTTTTCAAAAGGGACACAGTAGCATCCTTGCATTTCTCTTTACGCACATTTTCATATCTCTTTAGAGATGTTCATTCGAGTTCAAGTCTGGGCTTTGTCTGGGCCACTCAAGGACATTCACAGAGCTGTCCTGTAGCCACTCCTTTGTTAACTTGGCTGTGTGCTTAGGGTCGTTGTCCTGTTGGAAGATGAACCTCCACCCCAAGTCTGAGGTCCAGAGCACTCTGGAGCAGGTTTTCATGGGGGATGCCTCCCTACATTGCTGCAGTCATCTTTCCCTCGATCCTGACTAGTATCCCAGTTCTTGCCGCTGAAAAACATCCCCACAGCATGATGCTACCACCACCATGCTTCACTGTAGGGATGGTATTGGTCGGGTGACGAGTGGTGCCTGCTTTCCTCCAGACATGACGCCTGCCATTCTGGTCAAAGAGTTCAATAATTGTTTCATCAGACCAGAGAATTTAGTTTCTCATGGTCTAAGAGTCCTTCAGGTGCCTTTTCGCAAACTCCAAGCGGGCTGTCATGTGCCTTTTACTGAGGAGTGGCTTCCGTCTGGCCACTCTACCATACAAGCCTGATTGGTGGAGTGCTGCAGAGATGGTTGTTCTTCTGGAAGGTTCTCCTCTCTCCACAGAGAAACGCTGGAGCTCTGTCAGAGTGACCATCAGGTTCTTGGTCACCTCCCTGACTAAGGCCCTTCTCCCCCCAATTGTTCAGTTTGGCAGGCGGCCTGCTCTATGAACTGGTGGTTTCAAACTTCTTCCATTTACAGATGATGGAGGCCACTGTGCTCTTTGGGACCTTCAATGCTGCAGACATTTTTCTGTACCCTTCCCTAGATCTGTGCCTTGATATAATCCTGTATCAGAAGTCTACAGACAATTCCTTGGACTTCATGGCTTGGTTTGTGCTCTGACATGCACTGTTAACTGTGGGACCTTATATAGACAGGTGTGTGCCTTTCCAAATCATATCCAATCAACTGATTTTACCACAAGTGGATTCCAATCAAGTTGTAGGAACATCTCAAGTATGATCAGTGGAAACAGGATGCACCTGAGCTCAATTTTGAGTGTCATGGCAAAGGCTGTGAATACTTATGCACATGTGATTTTTTTGTTATTTATTTATTTTTAGCCAAAAAAATAATAATCTTTTATTGGTTACATACAGCCCAAAACAACATAGCCAACCACATACACTGTATGGTATACAAAAATAGACCAGATTTGTGCCGACAGTGACCACAGAATGTATACATCAGAAAGCAAACACAAATACAATGCAGCTTACATAAAGAAAGTACACAACCTTGTCACCACTATTCCCATACTAAATTCATATTCGATAATCATCCAGCATTGAAGCCAAGGAGCCTGTCCATTGTCAGATCCGTCGGGGCAAGCCCGGGTACATCTAACCATGGGTCCCAGAGTTTTTGATACTTGTGTGGACACCCCCTATGCTGGTAAATGAGCTTTTCCATTTGAATGGTATTTCCCACACCAGCCACCCACTCTTTAAGTGTGGGAGGATTCTCTGATTTCCAATGTAGCATTATCATTTTACGAGCTAGCAATAGGGTCCTAGAATTAGCCCCTCTAGCGTGGTTCTCCCATTCAGGTTCACCTAGTAAATTAAGTAGACAAGATTTTGGGTCCAAATGAAGCGAAAAAGTAAATAAAGGTACTGGAGACATGGACCATTCAGAGGTTCTACCCTGGGCCACTATGGTATGCCGTAATTGCATGTAGTAGAAGTGCAAGCCAAATGCCTCCCATAAAGCATCAAATGAGAGCAGAACTCCATTGTGAAAGCTAACTCAAGGTAGATATTATTTTTACCAAATGGAACTAAACTCTGTAATACCCATCACTCCTTGAAGATACTTGACTTTATTCCATATTTTCTGGATTAGATTGCATCTTGGGAAAGTTTTATGTGGCTTTCCAAAAGCCTACGCTTCAAGGGCCATCAGAATAGAGCTGCTCCCCACCGTGTATAGCATTATAATCGCAGTAGAGCTACCACCCATAAAAAGCTCTTTTTCTCGGCTGAGGACAGCAGATGCTCATAAGCAGACTGGACAGACTGCCAATCCTCCCTAGTGGAGTCTGTAGGGTATTGCACATACTGCATCTCCAGAGAGTGTACCTGAGACTCCAACTCCTACCGCAACCCCACTGAGTGCCTTTTAACCTTAGTGAGTTCCGCAAAAAGAAGCCCCTTTAAATATACCTTGAATGCCTCCCATTGAGTAAGAATGGAATCTGTACTTAGCTGGTCAGTGAAGAATCCCTGGATGCTCCACTCCACTTCTGCATGAGCGGTAAACAATTTCAGCCAAAAGGCATTGAATTGCAAGGGTGCCCTGGGCAATTTGGAAAGTGGGGCCACAATTAGGCGTACCACCACATGAGAATGATCGGAGACACTACGGGGCTTATACGAAAACCTCAGAGATAGATGGGAGCATGGCCAAGGTCAATCCTGGACAAAAGTACCGTGGGTTTAGGAAAAGCAAGAAAATTGTTTACAGAAAGGATTTCGATGTCTCCAAAAATCAATCCATCCCACCTCAGTCATTAATTGGAACAGAGGGGTCTCTCTCAGAGGAGTGCGATCCCTTGAAGCCGGGTGCTTATCTATACATGAATTCAACCAACAGTTAAAATCTCTCACTATCAGCAACGGGAGGTCCGGGTTCACCTAGAGGTAGGCCAGGAGTCAGAGCACTAGCACAGTGAAAGGTGGGGGTATAAGTAAATACAAGCAAAAATACAAAAACCCAATGCGACAATGTAAAAAAAAAAAAAAAATGTCTCTCAGTCAACATTACCATCATATTCCTGATAGTCCAAAGAGCCATGCACCAATACATCCTGAGAAAATTAGGTGAGAGTGGAGTGGTCAGCCCATCCCACCAAAGGATATCGCAAGCAGCTCTTAGTCCATAGTCAAATGGGTTTCCTGAAAACAAAAAATGTCAGGGTGAAACTTTTTAAGGCAGGTAAGGCAGGTTCGCTTAAGAGAAGTGCTTAAGCCTCTAATATTCCATGAAATCACAGGGCTCTCCATCATGGTGGGTGTACAGCTAGTAATAAAGAGAGGCACATATTTCTCATGATAGTACATTGGGCAATATGGCAGCATAAAGTGGTGTGGTGGCAACCAGAGCAGAGAATGTTCTGACAGAGCAAATTTTCAGAATTGCTTCACATATTGCTCAGCCCCTGACATAGGGCTGTGTACCATAATAGAGAACAATACGGCACAATGGTGCCAACTCTTGCAACCAGGCCTGTGATAAGCTTCAAAAGGAACCCCCCCACAAAAAAAAAAAAAAAAAACAGGTCCACCAACAGTGCAGATCCTAAACTTTTAAAGTTGTGCAGAAGTAGGCAGATGATCTGCTGTTGCATTGAAAGAAATAAACAAGTAGTGAAGACACATTGAAATTCCTAGCTCATGTAATAATATCATGTCCCCAAGCAAAATAGGAATGTACTTGGGAGCAAAAGGATAAGCCAGGAAAAAAAAAACAACCCCCACCAAGTGACTTTGGACCAGCCATGCGTGCCAAAAAAGGATTTCACACGGATCATTAACCTGCATCATCATCCCGGCAATGGCGTAGGGCTTGCTCGTTACGATCCAGCCACGCAGAGGCCTCCCTGGCACATTCGAAGTGTGCCTGCCTGCCAGCCATGACACGTAGTTTTTCAGGGTACAGCATAGCCTAGAAGAATTGCAAATTACGCAGGTTTCTCTACATCTGCAAACTTAGCACGGCGTCTCTGTACCTCTGCAGAGAAATCAGGATAGAGAGACACTCTAGTGCCATTATATTGAATGGTAGCACGTTCCCATACGCACCGCAAGACCGCCTCCCTATCTCGATGCAGAAGGTGAGCCAATATTGGTCTTGGGGGGCCCCCGAGGGGAGTGTCCGGCCCAGTGTGCGGGTGTCTCAGCAGCCTCCCCATGGACAGTCCCAGCAAGCCCTGTCAGTTTTTGGGCATAATATAGCATGTCTCTCGTCTGATCCTTACCCTGGCTTTTCATGGTCTTCTTGCTGCTACCATCTTTGAGCTTCTCTGCAGCCAGTGGAGCGCACTGGGCTAGGTTCATGGCATCAGCGGCCCCATCTTGGGCATCCAGACCCACCGCTTTTTCTTTCCCTTTGCGGGTCATCCCTCTCATGCAGAGGGCCGGCGGGTGGAGACGCAGCAGTCAGCTGTGGAGCCCGAAGCGGCAGCTAAAACGATGCTGGGGGAGGATCACTGGATGGTGTGAGAGATGCGTCCTCTCAATCCAGGAAAGAAACACTCAGACAATAATCAGGTGCACTGGGTTCAGTTGCTAACCTTGGCTCACCGCCATTCACGATACAGAAGAAAATATGACTGGCATGTGGCAATAAAGGACTTATTTTTCAAGCATTTGATGGTTTGGTGTGCAACCAATTTCTTCTTCTTTCCTGATGCGTCCTCTCACATGCCGGTCTTGGCCACGCCCCCTTATTTATTTTTAATAAATTTGCAAAGATTTCAAACAAACTTCTTTCACGTTGTCATTATGGGGGATTGTTTGCAGAATTTAGAATAACAAAATGTGGAAAAATGTAAGCGCTGTGAATACTTTCCACATGCACTGTATGATGACTACAAATACTAATACATTTACTAAATAGGTTATTTGTATATATATATATATATATATATATATATATATATATATATATAGTTATTGTGCTTAGTCAAAATTCTTGGGTACATTTAATCAGACAGAACATAGATCAGCTGAAATACCTCTAAAAAGTAATACATCCATAAACATCTTGTATTTTCCTATTCACAGCTTAACAGGCCCACTTATTTGACAGCAAAATTACATCAAATTTACTGTTAGCAATAGTGTTTGACTTGAAGAGCATAAACTCCGTGCATGTATACTAAATATATGAACACATATAAATTATTTTTACAATTCTGTGTCGCCCTGGAGGTTTGCGACATTTGTTATCCAAGCCAGACATAAATTACAAACCATCAACAAATGATTAAAAACAAATCTGCTGCAGAAGAATTAGATAAACTTGCTGTATTTAATGATGAACAGTAACCATAAAAAAGAAAGTTGATCTTTTGCGTAATAAAAGTTAATAATTGTGTTTAAAGCAATAAAGATATTTATGAGCACTTGTTCCAGGGTTCCACAAGCTTGTATATAGCCTCACAATTTTTTTTTTCAGTTTGTTCCTCAGTCATGTATGCACCGCTTCTTACACATGTTGGTCTGTGGCAAAATGATGACCTCTTAAAAGGCCAAGTTCACTTTTTTTTTCTAAAATTCCTACCATGTACCAATATAGCAATAATGTACTTATTTTGCAAAAATAAAACAGCTTTCCATTTATTCTACACGCCAAGCCTACCTCACTCTCTTCATAGCTGTTTAAAAACACAGGAAGGAGTTGACCAGCTGAGGGTAGATGATTCAGGGTGTGTGCTAATGAGATCAACTGGTCAACTCCTTCCTGTGTCATGACCTAAAGTATGTCCAGGAAGTTAGGCGGAAGTTAGGCAGAAGTAATCGAGCAGTGTTTTTAAACAGCTATGAAGACAGTGAGGTAGGCTTGTGTAGAATAAATGGAAAGCGGTTTTATTTTTGCAAATAAGCACATTATTGCTATATTGGTAGATGGTAGGAATTTTAGAAAAAAAAAGATGAGGCATCTTTATTTTTGAACGCTTTAATCCATGCATATACACTTTGTTGTGGTAAAACACTGCGTCTGTATAGTGATGAAAGCCTTCGATGGATTTCAGCTCCTGGTACACCTTCAGATCACAAAAAATGGATCTCTATTCGCTGTTCTTCATGTGATGAAGGTCATGTTTGATGATGCAACGGCAAAAGTGCCATCTCTTTACATGCATGCACAGAAATCTGTACAGCCAACCTAAAGATCATTGTAGCAAATGTGTGGAAATTGAACGACTCGCCCTCATAATTGCCAAGATAAAAATGTAGACATCCAACAGTGCCTAACTACTGTGTACATTTAAAGGCAAACTCCGGTAAACCGTATCACATCAGCATTGTAAAAACAATGGTCACATCTGAAAATAGGGTCCCCTGTCTCTGAGACTGGCTTGTGAACAACACTTTGTCACTGTGCTTTTTCACGTGACCTGATTTCCTATAACCAAGTGTAAAAGATGCATAATTAAACATATGGACAAACACCTGTGTGCTCAGCAGCGGGTTCCTTGTATAAATGTATGTTTAGTTTCCGGGCAATAAAGTTTACGGCAGGAGGGCACAGTAAAGAGAGCAGAGTCTAAGCCCAAACTCGGCACAGGGGCACATAAATGTGTAGCTACGCCACTGAATCACACAGTGGCTTCCTTCCATATCTTGGATACCCTTATTGGTGTGACAGGCTGATCAGAATTCCCATTTAAAGTGCCCTAGACCCCAGAAGAGTCTTCCAACAACTTGCGCTAATGGATCAGTGGCAAGTTGGCTATACATGGCTGGAAATTTGAGCTATGGGTGGCCCCTTAGTTCCAGTGGGTTGAAAAACAAACCGACACCATAATCCCCCCCTTCACCAAATGATATGGACCAGTGCACAAAGCAAGGTCCATAAAGACATGGATGAGCGAGTCTGGGCTGGAGGAACTTGACCGGCCTGCAGAGTCCTGACCTCAACCCGATAGAACACCCTTGGGATGATTTAGAGCGGAGACTGTGAGCCAGACCAGTGCCTGACCTCACAAATGCGCTTCTGGAAGAATGGTCAAACATTTCCATAGACACACTCCTAAACCTTGTGGACAGCCTTCCCAGAAGAGTTAAATCTGTTGTAGCTGCAAAGGGTGGGCCAACTCAATATTGAACCCTTCGGACTAAGACTAGGGATGCCATTAAAGTTCATGTGCCTATAAAAGCAGGTGTCCCAATACATTTGGTAATATAGTGTATATACCATAGTTTGTTTGACGCTATAACTTTAAACGCAAACCAATTAACCACTTCAGCCCTGGAAGATTTTACCCCCTTCCTGACCAGAGCACTTTTTACAATTTGGCACTGCGTCACTTTAACTGACAATTGCGCAGTCATGCAATGCTGTACCCAAACGAAATGTGCGTCCTTTTTTTCCCCACAAATAGAGCTTTCTTTTGGTGGTATTTGAGCACCTCTGCGGTTTTAATTTTTTGCGCCAACAAAAAAAGCGAAACTTTTTTAAAAAATTTTTTTTTTTCACTTTTTGCTATAATAAATATCCCCCACATTTTAAAAAAAACAAACAAATTTCTTCATCAGTTTAGGCCGATAGATATTCTTCTACATATTTTTGGTAAATAAGCGTATATTGATTGGTTTGCACAAAATTTATAGTAGAGAGAGTTTGCCACAGCTAGCTGACTATGCTGTTTAAGGACCTCATCCTGGGTACATATAGTGAAAAAAAGTTTCCTCAAGTTGGGATTTTAAACGGACCACAAACAGTAATCGTAAAAAATAAAAAATGTATTGATGTATACAAGACAAAGGACATACAGTAAATGACAAAACATTCAAGATGATAAAAACAACATGTGTTGGGGCAGATGTAAAACCAGCTAAAAGGGAAGCCCAAAAGCTGTCAACCGACAGAGCGTCCAACGCGTTTCAAAAACACAGTGTAGATCTTCTTCAGGGACTAAAAGGACTTGAAACTTCCAAAGCTGTAGCTTAAGTCCCACGTGTAAGCATTCCACCCAAACCACAGAAATAACTCAACAAGTGAAGAGAGCAAATGGTCTGTCAGAGCCACGCATGGATAACCGGACAGAGTGTCATCGATCGATGGTAATTCACATGTAACACAATAAGCACTCGTAGGGAGTGCAATTGGCCAATAGAGCATATAGTCTTGTAAATGGAGTGGAATATTATGGCTCCTTACGTCTGCCAGGAGCAAAAGTTATAGCGTCTACAAACTATGGGAAAGATTTATGGCATCTTTATTATTCTTTTTTTTTTGTTTACGAGTAATGGCGGTGATCTAGGATTTTTAGCAGTATTGCGACAGACAGATCGGACACTTTTGACACATTTTGGGACCATTGACATCTATACAGCGATCAGTGCTAAAAATCGATCAAGGGGTTAAATATGTGTTCCCTCAGCGTGTTCTAACTGTATGGGGATGTGACTTACTAGGGGAAGAGACATATCGTTGTTCCTACTTAGTAGGAACAAACAACATGTCCTCTCTGCCCTGACAGCACAAGGATTTGCACTCGTGCATGCCATCGCGCATGGACGGCGGTCGATTGTACCCACCACATGCATCGGGTCCCCCGCCCTCTGGCGGCCACTAAGGGGAATGACGTACCCATACGGGATTTTGCCCAGGAGAGCCATTGTGCCTCAGTATATCTGTGTGAGCCGGTTAATATACACTTATTGGGATTTTATTTTTTACCAAAGAAATGTAGCAGAATACATTTTGGCCTAAATTTATAACAAAATTTGATTTTATTGGATGTTTAATAACAAAGTAGAAAATGTTTTTTTTTTCCCAAAAAAAAACATTTTTTTTTTTTTAGTTAACCACTTGCCGACCGCCCCCTGTATATATACGTCGGCAGAATGGCACGTACAGGCAGAACCACGTACCTGTACGTGCCATTCTTCCGGCGGGTGGGGGGTCCGATCGGACCCCCCCCGGCCGGCGGGGACGGTCGGGATCGCTTCAGGAGCGATTCCGGGATGAGGGGACGGCCAGTGGTTTCTGGCCACCCCCTCGCGATCGCTCCTGGCCAATCAGATGCTTCCTCTGTCTGTGTCAATCAAAACACAGGCAGAGGAAGTGATGTCACGCTCGGTGCGCCGGTCTATGTGACCGGAACGCCGAGCTGTGAACGTCTAAAGGTTAGTGCACCAACAGTACACTGACACCAGTACACATAGGCACACAAAACACCCCCCTGTCACCCCCAGATCACCCCCCAGATCACCCCCTCCCCCCCCAGTCACAGTGTCACTAATTGCAGTGATCATTTTTTTACTGATCACTGCATTTAGTGTCAGTGTGACTGTAATAACTGTCAGTGCAGTTAGTTTTAGGTCCAAGGTAGCCCCCTACCCCCCCCCTAATAAAGGTTTAACCCCTTGATTGCCCCCCAGGTAATCCTTTCACCCCCTTTTGCCAGTGTCACTAAGCGATCGTTTTTCTGATCGCTGTATTAGTGTCACTGCTGTCGCTAGGTAACCATTTTTTTTTTTTAGGTAACCGCCATGTTTATATAGGTTCATAAATAGGTTTATAGGTCAGGTACCCCCATATTACAACCTAAATAAAGGTTTTAACCCCTTGATTGCCCCTAGAGTTAACCCTTTCACCAGTGATCACTGTATAACTGTCACTGGTGACGCTGGTTAGCCAGTTAGTTATTTCGTTATTTAGGTTCCCCGTCAGGTTTTTATATAGCGTCAGGTACCCCCATATATTACCTAATAAAGGTTTTAACCCCCTGATTGCCCCTAGTTAACCCTTTCACCCCTTTTGCCAGTGTCACTAAGCGATCGTTTTTCTGATCGCTGCATTAGTGTCGCTAGGTAACCGCCATGTTTATATAGGTTCATAAATAGGTTTATAGGTCAGGTACCCCCATATTACAACCTAAATAAAGGTTTTAACCCCCTGATTGCCCCTAGAGTTAACCCTTTCACCAGTGATCACTGTATAACTGTCACTGGTGACGCTGGTTAGCCAGTTAGTTATTTCGTTATTTAGGTTCCCCGTCAGGTTTTTATATAGCGTCAGGTACCCCCATATATTACCTAATAAAGGTTTTAACCCCCTGATTGCCCCTAGTTAACCCTTTCACCCCCTTTTGCCAGTGTCACTAAGCGATCGTTTTTCTGATCGCTGCATTAGTGTCGCTAGGTAACCAGTTTTTTTTTGTATTACTGTTACGGGTGACGCTGGTTAGTTAGCTTTATTTTTTATACTGTCAGGGCACCCGCCATTTATTACCCAATACCGGTTTAACCCCCTGATCGCCCGGCGGGTGATATCAATTAGGTTTTAGGGTCAAATAAGGTCTGCGTCGCCCCAGGTTAGTGCCAGTACCGCAAACACCCACGCGCAAAGCATACACCTCCCTTAGTGGTACAGTATCTGAACAGATCAATATCTGATCTGATCAGATCTATACTAGCGTCCCAGCAGTTTAGGGTTCCAAAAAAAAACGCATTGTTAGCGGGATCAGCCCAGATACCTGCTAGCACCTGCGTTTTCCCTCTCCGCCCAGCCCAGCCCACCCAAGTGCAGTATCGATCGATCACTGTCACTTACAAAACACTAAGCACACATAACTGCAGCGTTCGCAGAGTCAGGCCTGATCCCTGCGATCGCTAACATTTTTTTTGTGGTAGCGTTTTGATTCAGTCGCTTCAGTCAGGAGCTTTTTTACCTGTGAATCTCAGAAAAATAAAAAAAATAAAAATAGTTGTCGTTTTATTGTTCTCTCTCTCACTCTATTCTCTCTCTATTGTTGCTCTTTTTTTACTCCATTCTATTCTGCAATGTTTTATTATGTTTTATCATGTTTTATCATGCTTGCTTTTCAGGTATGTAATTTTGTTTACTGTGTTTTAGTGTTAAGCATTTTTTTGTTTTCAGGTGCGCCATTCAGTTGCAACGCGGATTTATTTATCTTGACAGCAACAGCGTTTGCTCCCACGATACATAAAGCCGCGACTCCAACGCTGTAGGAGGTGATTTCACCACCACAGTTAAAAAAAAGAGCATATATGCCGAAGCATGGGGGCAGCAGGGGGGGGGAGGAGCGATTGGCTCCTAATGCCACGTACATACGGTCGAAATTCCGACCGTGTGTACACGGCATAACTTTTGCGGGAGGATGCCCCCATGCATCGGCATATATAAATGGTGCATGTATGCCCATCATTAGAAGTGGGTGGATGAAGGGAGGTATTCTAATGGTGGGCATACCCACCAATCAATCTCTTTTTTTTCGTTCAGCCAAGAGGCTGCATGAAAAAAAAAAAGATTACAATATATGTCCAGTATGTTGCTGGACTTTGAATGGTTATACCAGAATGATGCCTGCAGGTTTAGGTATCATCTTGGTATCATTCTTTTCAGCCAGTGATCGGCTTTCATGTAAAAGCAATTCTAGCGGGTAATTAGCCTCTAGACTGCTTTTACAAGCAGTGGGAGGGAATGTCCCCCCTCCCGGATATAAACCGCGCCATTGGGAAATTGGGAAAGCATTTTATCACACCAATCTTGGTGTGGTCAGATGCTTTGAGGGCAGAGGAAAGATCTAGGGTCTAATAGACCCCAATTTTTTCAAAAAAAGAGTACCTGTCACTGCCTATTGCTATCATAGGGGATATTTACATTCCCTGAGATAACAATAAAAATCATAACAAAGAAAAAAAAATGGAAGGAACAGTTTAAAAATAAAATAAAAAAGCTAAATAAATAAAAAAAAAACCAAAAAAAAAAAAAAAAAGCACCCCTGCCCCCCCTTCTCTTGCGCAAAGGCGTACACAAGCGTTGGTCTGGCGTCATATGTAAACAGCAATTGCACCATGCATGTGAGGTATCACCGCGAAGGTCAGATCGAGGGCAGTAATTTTAGCAGTAGACCTCCTCCGTGAATCTAATGTGGTATCATGTAAAGGCTTTTAAAGGCTTTTAAAAATGTATGTAGTTTGTCGCCACTGCGTGTTTGTGCGCAATTTTAAAGCATGTCGTGTTTGGTATCCATGTACTCGGCCTAAGATCATATTTTTTATTTCATCAAAAATTTGAGCAATATAGTGTGTTTTAGTGCATTAAAATAAAAAAAAGTGTATTTTTTCCACAAAAAATGCGTTTGAAAAATCGCTGCGCAAATACTGTGTGGAAAAAAAAAATGCAACACCCACCATTTTAATCTGTAGGGCCTTTGCTTTAACATTATATATAGTGTTTGGGGGTTCAACGTAATTTTCTTGCAAAAAAAAAATATGTTTTCATGTAAACAAAAAGTGTTAGAAAGGGCTTTGTCTACAAGTGGTTAGAAGAGTGGGTGACGTGTGACATAGGCTTCTAAATGTTGTGCATAAAATGCCAGGACAGTTCAAACCCCCCCCAAATGACCCCATTTTGGAAAGTAGACACCCCAAGCTATTTGATGAGAGCAATGTTGAGCCCATTAAATATTTTTTTTTTTTGTCCCAAGAGATTGAATAATGAAAAAAAAAAAAAAAATATATTTTTTTTTTACAAAAAGTTGTCACTAAATGATATATTGCTCAAACATGTCATGGGCATATGTGGAAATACACCCCAAAATACATTCTGTTGCTTCTCCTGAGTACGGGGATACCACATGTGTGGGACTTTTTGGGAGCCTAGCTGCGTACGGAACCCCAAAAACCAATCACCGCCTTCAGGCTTTCTAAGGGTGTAATTTTTTTATTTCACTTCTCACTGCCAATCACAGTTTCGGAGGCCATGGAATGCCCAGATGGCATAAAAAACCCCCAAAATGACCCCATTTTGGAAAGTAGACACCCCAAGCTATTTGCTGAGAGGTATGGTGAGTATTTTGCAGATCTCGCTTTTTGTCACAAAGTTTTGAAAATTGAAAAAAAGAAAAAAAAATTTTTTTTTCTTTACTTTCTTCATTTTCAAAAACAAATGAGAGCTGTAAAATACTCACCATGCCTCTCAACAAATAGCTTGGGGTGTCTACTTTCCAAAATGGGGTCATTTGGGGGGGTTTTGTGCTATTTTGGCATTTTATGGCCTTCGAAACGGTGATAGGTAGTGAGGAGTGAAATCAAAAATTTGCACCCTTAGAAATCCTGAAGGCGGTGCTTGGGTTTCGGGGCCCCGTACGCGGCTAGGCTCCCAAAAGTCCCACACATGTGGTATCCCCATACTCAGGAGAAGCAGCAAAATGTATTTTGGGGTGCAATTCCACATATAACTATGGCATGTGTGAGCAATATATCATTTAGTGACAACTTTTTGAAAAAAAAAAAAATCTTTTTTATTTTTGTCTTTATTCAATCACTTGGGACTAAAAAAAAAAAATATTCAATGGGCTCAACATGCCTCTCAGCAAATAGCTTGGGGTGTCTACTTTCCAAAATGGGGTCATTTGGGGGGGTTTTGTACTTCTCTGCCATTTTAGCACCTCAAGAAATGAAATAGGCAGTCATAAATTAAAAGCGGTGTAAATTCCAGAAAATGTACTCTAGTTTGTAGACGCTATAACTTTTGCGCAAACCAATAAATATACGCTTATTGGCATTTTTTTTACTAAAGACATGTGGCTGAATACATTTTGGCCCAAATGTTTGACTAAAATTGAGTTTATTAGATTTTTTTTATAACAAAAAGTAGAAAATCTCTTTTTTTTTCAAAATTTTCGCTCTTTTTCCGTTTATATCGCAAAAAATAAAAATCACAGAGGCAATCAAATACCATCAAAAGAAAGCTCTATTTGTGGGAAGAAAAGGACGCAAATTTCGTTTGGTTACAAAATTGCATGACCGCGCAATTACCAGTTAAAGTAGTGCAGTGCGAAATTGAAAAAAGACCTCTGGTCCTTTGGCTGCCAAATGGTCCGGGGCTGAAGTGGTTAATGTATCGCAAAAAAAAATAAAAAACCCAGTCGTGATCAAATACCACCAAATGAACGCTCTATTTGTGTGTACAGTGTTGCATGACCGCTCAATTGCCAGGCAAAGTAGTGCAGTGCTGAATAGCAAAAAACATGCCCCAGTCATGAAGGGGGTAAGCCTTCTGGAGCTGAAGTGGTTACATTTTTTATTCTACTTTATATATTTATGTAGGTTCTGCATTTTTTTTTTATGAAGGACAGCTCACACACAGAAACTGCAACAGAAAAAAACAGGGGGGGAAAAAAGACTTTACGGAATTATTCAGATAATCCCGGGACATAGAGGTCACTCTGTAACTTGCAAAGCCTTTGACAACAGGACTGTTTTAGCAATGTATGAAAGGAGCTGTCAGTGGCCTGTTAATACATTCATTCTAATAAACCACAGAGAATGGAGAGGGATTGCCAGGGGAGGACAGAGGTCAGCCGACTACAAGTATTTGTTTGGGGAGCTTCTATAAAAGGTGAAGCCACAGGGCAGTTCGTGTGGCACAGGAATGAGCCTGTTGAAATCAGATGCCAAATACACGAAGGCTAAAAACATACCAGTAACAGGATCCAGAATTAGCAGATTAAAAGAAGGCTATTGTATGCTGCAGAGGAATGTGGTGCGATTAGGAAATAAAGAGAGGTAAAAGAACTGAGATTTGTGAAGTGTATCGTCTATATCTCCATCTTCAGACCTCAGCTTATCTGTGCTTAACTATTGTGAACAACCATATGATCACACATGAAGTTTGTAGTTTCGCATATAGACTTGGTTACCATCAGTTTAATATACTTTCCAGGAACAGTTTTCTGTTGCGCTGGTATTTATACAATTCTTGTTCAATTTGGCTCTCATAGGTTGTGTCCCGGTCCTGTTACCAACCCTCATTTTATAAGTAAAATCTTCTCCATCTTTAGGAAAAGGCATCATACAGCAGAACTGTTAAATTAGGCACTTGATTTGGCAGGGCACATGCCAGCACTGAGAAATTAATATATAATTTTTTGATAACAAAATGTTTCTCCCAACTTCCATCATCTAACCTAAGCCTAGGCAGAGATCACATTGTCTCTTGTTACCATGAGTATTGTGTATGTTTCACGTCATTAAAGACTACAGAGAGAGTATTTTTCTCTGGTATTAAATGTAAGTATGCCAGCCTTCTACATAGTTACATAGGTAATCTGGTTGAAAAAAGACAAGTCCATCCAGTTCAACCAACAAAGTAAAAAAAAAAAAAGAAAACCAACACATGCAAATAGAAAACCTCTATATACACTATTCAATACCCACAGTTGATCCAGAGGAAGGCAAAAAAACAAAAAAAAAACGCAATAAAAGCATCCAATTTGCTCCAGCAGGGGAAAAAATTCCTTCTTGATCCCCCAAAAGGCAATTGGATATTCCCTGAGACACTATTATTCTTTATGTATTCATCATGGCAAGTCTATCGACATTATATGTACATATTAACTTTGGGGTATAGTTCCACTACTTTAATATAGGTGAGATAAGAGAGGCACAAAATAATTCATATGGTGAAATTTAAATGGCTCTGAAAATGTATTTTCCGTCATTTCTGGCACCAAACCTTCTTCAGCCAAAACAACCAAGTCAGTTTTCAGAAGGATCAGTAGCTGGAACATGGCCGCAACATCTGTGACCCCCCTTAACATGCCACAATAATTCATAGACAGCATTGTCTTGGAGAGCCAGAGAGAGAGTTGTAGATCACATAATCCGCCCAGTAAAATGGACTATAAATGTACTGGTGCATGCCAAATTCTTAAATGTAACTAAAGTCGTTAAAAAAAAACTGACACAGGGTTTTATCCGTTTCCTATTGTCCAAAACTGAAAAAAACGGTTTTAAATTTACTTTATCAATATTATATAAATATATTTACTTTTTTTCATTATTTATGCATATCAACCAGCAACCATAGATATTTCCTTCAAGCTAAATGATGTGTTTGTTCGGCCACTGAAGGTGAGCTATGTACATTTTGGATTCCAATTTACCTGTTTATCTGCTAACACTCTTAGATGCACTTCACTTTTATTTTGTTTTTTTATAGTTTATATTTCTTTGTGAGGATCTGCAGTCAGCTGCTTGAAGAGAAAACTATATTTATACTGCCCTAGTAACTGAATAAAAAGCATTACTATATACTTCAATTTTGTTTTTTATACAAATAAAGGCAAATATGAGGATCCCCTTTAAGATAATAAAGTATACATTATGCTTTTCAGTGTGCTGTCAGAAATAACTATAATGGCACTTTAATCACATTATGATTCTCTGGTATTAAAAAGATAGAAAAAAAAAAAAAACAATCTTGTTTCCATAGGCATTTACATTTTTCCAGAAGATTAAACATATGAAAACAAGAATGTCCCTGGATGATTTAGTCATAAAATGCTACATCCAAGAAGCCATGGTGGATCCAGCCTGTACAGACACGGGGATGGTTTCAATTATTTTCGTTCCCAACTATTTTATAAAAGTCTATTTTCTTTCTTCAAATATTGTGCATTTACTTCATTCCCCAGTTCAAATATCCCAGATTTAGGCATTAAGTAACGTTTCATATTTTCTTTAGAACTATTGTTTCTGTCTTAATAATGGCAGACCTAGTCGTGCCTGACAGCACAATTTATCAGACCATTTATATTAATGTTTATGTTCATCCATCTTCTCATATGCAGTTCTTAAGAATAATTAAGTTATTTTGTTACATGAAAGAGCTTCGGAGACAACGTTGACTTATCAGTACATGACCTCAGTAGACTGTCAAGACCGCACGTTACCATGAAAAAAAAAAGAAAAACATGCCTCATGACACTGCTTGTGAAATGTTGGTTATAGTACAGTAATGGGTTTCCTCAAGAACCATCCATAGTCTGAGTTTACAAGGCAGATCACTTGTGTATAAGGTTCCCCCAACTAACAAAACATTTACATCTGAACTCCAAGCAGATACTGTATATATGCAGAATCCTGCTAAAGGATTTTTTGTTCCTGTCCATCCAGTCCTAAAATTGACATGTTTCTGCATACAGCTCTGCCCTGTCTGGCAAGCTTGAAGACCTGATTGTTCTCTGCTGTAGTTATACAACACTTGGAGGTCTTGTCCCTCCCCCTGCCTGTGACTGCACAGTGAAAGAAGAAGAAGGAAAAAAGATTAAATCATCCTTTTGACTCTGCTCTCCCCTCCTATTCTTGCTCTGTAGCACAACTGTGTGACTGTGTCATGAATCTGCAGTAATACTTTCATGCCTGTCTGTCTGCTTACCTCTAGTCTGTGTATCAGCCTTATTGCCTGCACTCTCACACCTGCATGGTTAAGTAATCTTCCCTCTGCGTGGCTCCACCCTAGCCTCTACAGGATATACTATTCAACACCGTGCTCTCCAAGCCTGCCTTACATGAGCAATATTGTGTGTTTGGCTTCCTGTGTGTTTCTCGCCGTGTGCTCTACGTCTGATTCTGTTTACTGACCTTGGCTTGTTCTTGACTATCCCTGTGTGCTTCATACCCGACCTTTGGCGTGTTCTTTGACAATCCAGTCTGCTCATTGCCCCGACCTTTTGGCTCATCTCCTGACTAGCCCTTGTTGTTCCAGTCTGCTGCTTCCTCTCTATCCTCCAGAAGCCTACTGTGAGTGTTAGCTGGGAGACCCTGGGGGCTATGACCTGGAGCCAGTTGCAGCAAAGGCCATCCCCATCATTAGGGGCCCTGGTGAACACCTGCTGGCTCTTAGACTCCATGCCCTGGGGAACCTCTTGCTCTAGCTCCCAGTGTGATCTGTGTTGGGGCTCCAAAGGACCTGCTTTCCTGAACAACCCAGAGCTCCATCCGTAGCAGTTAGCCGCAGGGTCCACTACCTTAGCGGTACACTCTTGACCCCAATGGTGTGCATCTGTCACCTGGCCTCAGGTGACCTGACAGACTGTTTGTTCCCCTTCTCTCTCTCTCTCAATCTGAGCTGTTGTCCAATAAAACCCAGTCTGTGGCTAGTACAGAAACATAAAGACAATCACCCAACTGTGAGATCATATTTTTTCCTGACAGTAAACAGTAAAGTAAACGTTTTTGAGGTTATTTTATCACTTTGTTTGAAAAGTGGAGTTATTCCTTAATTAAACAGAAAAACATATGCCTTGTTTTGTCTGGTTTATTTCATGGGACAACAAGCAAACAAGAAGATGTCTACTGAAAACTCAGATGAGGTTAAATAACTATTTTGCAAGGTTCCACAGTAACACAAAACCATTTCCAAATTCCCTAGGAATGTTTTGTAAGCCCCTTTCCAAATCAGTTTGTGTTTGCTTCTTCTACTACTCGGAACCATTTAATAAGATGCAGCAATCTATTTTTATTAATAAATCTCAGTAATGCATTTTTATATAATTGCTTCATAATTAAATAAAAGCTTATTAGCGTGTAAAGAGCTGCCTCTGCATTTCAGCTTTTAAGAACTGCATACTTAACAGCAATTGACAATAACATTTAGTTTATATTAAATTCAATTAAGATGCCTGTAATTCATGCGGTTTGACTCAGTTTATAGCTTAATATTTATTCAAATTCAAATATGATTATTATCCATGCCCCCAAATCCCCCACCACTGTTAAAAAAAAAAAAAAAAATCTGCATACTTGTTTAAATCTGTATTGAATCAAATCTTTAAAGGGGCAGTTGTGTTGAAACGGGTTCTCCATCATTAACTTAGGAGCTGATAAAAAGGGAGTTTCTACTACCTCTTTAGATTTAAAAAAAAATATGCTTTTTACATGCTAAAAAAAAATTAAAATACAGCAGCTGATGTGTTCCTAAATGTATAAGTTAAAATTCCATTTAAGAGGGGGTTTGGCTGACTCAGACTTGCTGTAATTTAGGGAGACCATGGAGTACCCTAAGTCACTGACTTGCATTACTTGCCAAACGGAAAAGCTCAATGGATAAGTAAAGCGTCCCTTCCATCCCTTTCCGGTTTACCTCCTCTTTGCAGAGAACACAGTGAATCCCTCTCCAGCCCATGCTCCCTTCTATAGCATAGGACCCCTGTCCATGTATACTGACCTAAGTCCGAATGAAGGCTTAGGAAAGTTGAAATAAGGTAATCTATGTCATCGTATATAGCAAACTGCAACACAAAACAACCTTATTTATTTCAAAAGTGCCAAACCGGCAATTAAACATGAATACCAAGGTTTTAGTTTAGAAAAAACAACTCGTACAGTTGTCCAAACTAATTAACAGCTTTTGTCTTAAAAGAAAAACACAATAACAGCGCTATCAGTTATACATTTTTTTATTGAAAATGCTGGGCATTGGTAAGGATGCATTTGCTGGGCACTGGTAAGGATACATTTGCAAGGCATTGGTAAGGATGCATTTTCTGGGCACTGGTAAGGATGTATTTGCTGGGCACTGGTAAGGATGTATTTTCCTGGGCATTGGTAAGGATGCATTGGCTGAGCCTCTGCCTCTAAGAAGCAGGACACTACTGACAGAATGGATAACATAACGATAACACATAATGTCCACTTTAACCACTTCAATACCCGCCCATAGTCATATGACGCCCACAAGGTGGATCTACCATCCTGGGTGGGCGTCATATGACGTCCTCGGGTTCCCGGCCGCCTGGGGGGCGCGCGCGCCGGCCGGCGCGGCGCGCGCGCGCGCCCGCGGCATCGCTCGGGACCCGGTGCGAGTGCCCGGCGGCCGCGATGTCCGCCGGGCACCCGCGATTGCCCGTTAAAACAACGGGACCGGGCGGGACCGTGGAGCTGTGTGTGTAAACACACAGCTCCACGTCCTGTCAGCGGGGAGGAGACCGATCATGTGATCCCAGTACAGAGGATCACATGATCGGTCTCCTCCCCTTAAGTCCCCTCCCCCTACAGTTAGAATCACTCCTATTAGGGACACACATTAACCCCTCCAGCGCCCTCTAGTGTTAACCCCTTCCCTGACAGTCACATTTACACAGTAATCATTGCAATTTTATAGCAACGATCGCTGTGTAAATGTGAATGGTTCCAAAAATGTGTCAAAAGTGTCCGAAGTGTCCGCCGCAATGTCGCAGTCACGAAAAAAAAATCGCAAATCGCCGCCATTACTAGTAAAAAAAAAAAAAAAAAATTCAATAAATCTATCCCCTATTTTGTAGACGCTATAACTTTTGCGCAAACCGATCAATATACGCTTATTGCGATTTTTTTTACCAAAAATATGTAGAAGAATACGTATCGGCCTAAACTGAGGAAAAAAATTGTTTTTTTAAAAAAAAATGGGATATTTATTATAGCAAAAAGTAAAAAATATTGTGTTTTTTTTCAAAATTGTCGCTCTTCTTTTGTTCATAGCGCAAAAAATAAAAACCGCAGGGGCGATCAAATACCACCAAAAGAAAGCTCTATTTGTGGGAAAAAAAGGACGTCAATTTTGTTTGGGTGTAACGTCGCACGACCGCGCAATTGTTAGTTAAAGCGACGCAGTGCCGAATCGCAAAAAGTGCTCTGGTAAGGAAGGGTGTTTAAAAGCCCTGTATTGAAGCGGTTAAACATCTCACCTGTCTCCAGTGTCTGTGTGTCTCCCAATCCGGCAGCTCATTCCCGCCCGCGCGTCACGCCTGATCCCAGCCGCGTGGGAGCCGTGTTCTCTGCCACGCCCACCCCAGATACGTCACCGCTGGCCCCAGAGACTTGTGGGAGATGCATTTGATGGGGGGTGCGGTGTGGACGAGACAGCTTGTAAAAAGGATTCCTGCCTGCGCGTCATCCCTTGCCCCAGAGTCGTGTGGGAGATGCTTTTTCTCAGTCACGCCCACCTTGGACACATTCCCTCTGGCCCTAGAGGCCTGTGGGAGATGTAGTTCGATAGGGGGTGCGGTGATGGCTGGTCAGTGTGTGTTTCTTCCTGGCGTGCCCACAGAAAGGTTTTGGCGTGCCGACTGTGGCACGTGTGCCATGGGTTCACCATCACTGGTATATGGGATAGGCTTCCCCACTAACCTATGCTCCCAATGACAGATATGAAGGAAGATGGATAGAAGACCAGTGGTCAGCCCAAAAAAAGGTGGTAGCCCACAAATGAGAAGCAGGTATTGGGACATGTGGTCTCCCTAGTATGGCAGCGCTGAAGCATCAACCCTAGAGAGATAAAATGGTGGTGGCAAAATATATCCTTCTACAGGGAGCTTGTCTGCCTGCGTTGTTCTCACAGCTTGCGTGCGGTACACACCCCAGGCTCAGAGTCTATGTAGAACTGGCATACCTTTGATCTTGAACTCCCCACTCGCACTTCTCAGGGCTATACAGCAGACAGCAGTATTTAACATTTGGGTATGATGTGTCTGACAGTCCTAGAGAAAATGGATTACAGTACAGAAAATAGTCAGTAGTAGAGAAAATAGTAAAGGTCTTCCCCTATCCTTGTGAGCAAGCCAGTAGAGGTGAAACGCGTCAAGAAAGGTGGTTTCAGGTGGAGGCATTAATGGTATGCAGTTTTCATGTTTTGACAAATTAAATGTAGAATGAAGAGCTACGTTTTGGAGTGCACTTTTTTTTTTAACTTTTGACAGAGTGGAAACCGGCTGTGGTTGCCAGCACCTGGGTCATCTGTGTGGGTTGAAAGGAGCAAGTCTGGAGCAGAGCCATGGGTTTGGGTATGTTCCCGGCATTTAGGACTATTTTGAAAACAGGATTTATTGGATTTAAAAACATTTAATACTCCGGGAAACCAGCTGCACAAGGTGAATGCCAGGATGGAAAAAAAAAGCCACTTTGGCCTCTACTTCCCATTAAGCCCTGGTTCCCAATTTGACCCGCATGTGAATCGCACAGAAACCACAGTGCATTCCCTTTGCAATTCACATGCGATTCAGTGCATGTGAGATTCAAGCCCATTAATTGTAAATGGGCTCATATCGCACTGAAGAAGTGCAGGCACCTTTTCTGGAGCCACACCGCATGGTCCATGGTACCATGCGATCTGGTGTAGGCAAGCTGCACTGTGTTTGCAATGCGTTTAGGGTGCTGTTAACTTTGTATTGACATCCACAGCAGATTGCAAACACAGTGCGATTATAATGTAGTGCGAGTAACCTGCAGGGATCGCTGCATTTTTTGTCCTCATATATGTGAACCAAGGCTAAAAGTGTGAAGTAAAAACAATGATTTATATTATACAGATACTTAGCAAGCTTCAATGAAGATTGTTACTGACCTTTGCACTGTAGATACTGGAGCTATTGCACTTACTTCCTCAGTCAAAGTGTCTGTCTGCTATTATTTAAGTTTTGTGGCAAAAATGGAGCAACTGTAACTCTGGTCTGTAGTACAACCTCATACTCCAGAGCTCTTACCATCAGACTAAACTAAGACTCGGTTCACACTGCCGTAACCTGAAAGTCGTGTGTCTTGCAGTGCGACTTTGCCAGGCAACTTCCTGGTGACTTGAGTAGTACTTTGATCGAAGTATAGAATTGAAGAGAATAGAAGTTGGGTGGGGGTCGCCTTGAAGTAGTACAGGAACCTTTTCTGAAGTCGAAGCGACTTCAGTAGTGCTAATTAAGACAACTCTCATTGACTAACATGGGATTTCACATGTCACGCACCTTGGGGTCTCACAAGTCGGATCCCAAGTCGCGGCACTATGAATCGAGCCTTAAGGTGAAATGCAAATTCATGGGCTTGGTCAACAAGATTTTCGCAAGCAGCCATATGGCAGTGATGAGGTTGCACAGTCGATATCTTGGTAATAAGACATTTTATAAAAACATGGTAACTACATTTTTAAGCCTAGACCACAAATAACTATACAGTAAAACCTTGGTTTGAGAGTGTTTTGAAAGACAAGCAAAATGTAAAAAATGTTTTTTCTTGATATACAAGTAGTGTCATGTCACAACTGAGTAAAAAAAGAGAAGAGAGACGCCTCTAAGTGTAGCAATATGGTTACATTTAATGAAGGCACAACATTTAGCAACTCACATGGTTAATGATTAAAAGAGGCACATGGGGTAAAGCTGTCCACATAGACCATCCTCCTCACCGCCATCAACGTCATCTCTTCCACATCATGCTCCAGGATTGGTTCAAGCCACGCTTTCAGATCGCTCTACTGCAGGGTAAACTTCCCGGTCACGATTGCGGACTGACAGTGGTAAGAGCCGGCGTTGCGGGGGATGGTATATGTGGACAGCTTTACCCCGGATGCCTGCATACTTAGATGTGCCTCTTTTAATCATCAACCATGTGAGTTGCTAAATGTTGTACCTTCATTAAATGTAACCATATTGCTACACTTAGGCGCCTCTCTTCTCTTTTATACTATGTAGCTTCTGCTGGATTTTGCTTCTAATCCCCTTGTGGAGGCTGCCATTTGTGAATGGACATTTTATGGTTACACAACCAAATCACATTGCTATAATCTTTATTATATGGACTATAAAAACTGAGGGACTTATGAATAAATGGTTGTGGAAGGAATCATTTGAGTTTCCATCTTTTCTTATAGGAAAATTTGTTTTTATATAGGAGTGTTTTGGATTACAAGCATGTTTCTGGAACGAATAATGCACGCAATTCAAGGTTTTACGGTATGTATATATATATATATATATATATATATATATATATATATATATATATATATATATATATATATATATATAGAATGTATTAGATTAAATAAGGTAAAATGGGGATTTTTTTATTATATTTGCTTTCAGGTATTAAAATCTATGTGCAGTTCTAGCACAGATTTATGTCTATAATTTCATGCAAATTAAATGGTTGCTGTTTTTTCCTGACCTTTGAAAACTAAACTAGAATTCTATATACAGTCCCTGACAAAAGACTTGTCGCTTGTGTACAAATTGACCTGAAGTGCCCCTAAAATATATTTCTAATCAAGATTTTGTTACAAGAAATGGGTCATTTTAATCCCAACAGCTTTTGTAATAATGTTTCAGTGCAAAACGAAACTGACAAAAAGTATTCTAATATTCACAGCTTGGTAAAGACCATTGAGTCAATTTTTGCCAAGACATAAGTGTTGTCGCCTTGTTATATGAGCTTCACCTGTGACTAATAATGGATCAATTAGGTCTCAGGTGTGTATAAAAAGAACACCAGTACACTAGACCTTCTCAACTGCAACTAGACCTCTGCAAACATGCCTAAGATTCACTCGGAGACTAAAGTGTTGATTATCAAGAGGCTGAAGACCAGATCCACTGCTGATGTGGCAGACACATTCAATGTGTCTCAGCGTCAAGTTCAGAGGATAAAAAAAAGATTTGAAGAGACTGGAGACGCTTTGGACAAGGCCAGGTTAGGCCGACCCCGCAAGACAACTGCTCGAGAGGACCGTTTGTTGGCTCGAAAATCCAAGGCCAGCCCATTTTCCACTGCAGCAGAGCTCCACGAGACCTGGTCACCTGAAGTCCCTGTGTCAACCAGAATAGTTTGTCGGATTCTGTCTCGAAATGGCCTCCATGGTCGAATCAGTGCCCATAAGCCAGCACTAAACAAAAGACAATTGAAAAACCGTGTGGCATTTGCCAAGGGCCACAGCCTGCTAAAAGGATGGACTCTGGGAAAGTGGCAGAAGGTGGATTTTTCAGATGAATCTTCTGTTGAATTACACCAAAGTCGCCGCAAATATTGCAGGAGACCTACTGGAACCTGCATGGAGCCGAGATTTACCCAGAAAACAGTGAAGTTTGGTGGAGGCAAAATCATGGTCTGGGGTTACATCCAGTATGGGGGTGTGCGAGGGATCTGCAGGGTGGAAGGCAACATCAATAGTCTAAAATACCAAGAAATCTTAGCTACCTCTTATATTCCCAACCATAAAAAAGGCCAAATTTTGCAGCAGGATGGTGCTCCATCGCATACTTCCATCTCCACATCAAAGTTCCTTAAGGCAAAGAACATCAAGATGCTCCAGGATTGGCCAGCCCAGTCACCAGACATGAACATCATTGAGCATATGTGGTGTAGGATGAAAGATGAAGCATGGAAGACGAAACCAAAGAATATTGATGAACTCTGGGAGGCATGCAAGACTGTTTTCTTTGCTATTCCTGATGACTTCATTAATAAATTATATGAATCCTTGCCAAACCGCATGGATGCTGTCATTCAAGCTCATGGAAGTCATACAAGATATTAATTTTGGATCTCACAGCACCACTACTTAATTTGCTGACATATTTTTGGATTTTCAGTAAAGTTGTTCAATTTCTGTATAGGTGACAAAACTTTTGTCTTGCCAAAATTTGACCTGTCTGTCTTGATTAAATGATAAATCTTTTTTTCAGTGAAACTAATTTATTTCAGTGCATTAAACATCATTTTGGAGGGCTTTAGCTTTTCATATGAGCTATTTCTAACACCAATTGATTAATTAAAAGTCAGGTTAATAGCAGGAGTTTCTACAAAATAGAGAAGCGACAAGACTTTTGTCAGGGACTGTAGTCTTGTCAGATCCATTATCTTTCTATTACCCAAGAAAGCCATGTGTATACTTGGAGTGCTCTGAATTGGGAGATATATTAAAAAGACCATCCTGGCATTTATTTAAATTTGCAAGCTCTCTTGGCCGATTCACAAATGTCCCACCGTGATCAAAAAAGAATACCAAGGATGTCTTCTTCCAAATATTCCTAGAAAGCACTCAACCTCCTGCCCTCAGCACATTTCCCTTTCTACATGCTTTCAGACACCTTAAAAAAGGCATGTGATCGAATATTAAATGGCTGTTGTTGGACCAATCAGTGCTTTCTTAAAGAGCATCTTTACCCTAGAGAAAAAAATAAATAAAAAACAAACGAAAAGCCAGCAGCGCCAATTACTACAGCTGCTGACTTTTAAAAAAAAATAACACTGACCTATACAGGGATCCAGCACTGTCTTCACCTGGGCATGTTTTCTGTGGGAAACTGCCTTGTGGCCTTACAGCCAGCTTGCCTCTGCACATGCTCAAGCTGTGCTGTGCTTTGTGAATGGTCCAGCAGCCTTCTGGGACCTGGAAAGTGTCCCAGAAGGCAGCGGGCAAAGAGAGGGGGGGGGGCGAACCAAAGTGGGAGGAGGTGCCTATTAACCACTTCCATAACGGGTCTATTCTGGCACTCGTCTCCTACATGTAAAAATAATAATTTTTTTGCTAGAAAATTACTCAGAACCCCCAAACATTATATATATTTTTAGCAGACACCCTAGGGAATAAAATGGCGGTCATTGCAACTTTTTATCTCGCACGTTATTTGTTTTTCAAATGTGTTTTTTTTTGGCAAAAAAAATGTTTCCTGATTTAAAAAATAACAAAACAGTAAAGTTAGCCCAATTTTTTTAAATAATGTGAAAGATGATATTACGCTGAGTAAATAGATACCAAACATGTTACGCTTTAAAATTGCGCACTCATGGAATGACGCCAAGCTTCAGTACATGTTTAGAGTTACAGAGGAGGTCTAGTGCTAGAATTGTTGCTTGTGCTCTAACGCACGCGGCGATTCCTCACATGTGTGGTTTGAATGGCGTTTACATATGTGGACAGGACTAATGTGTGCGTTCGCTTCTGAGCGTGAGCTACCGGGGACAGTTTTAAATTTTTTTTTAAATTTTTACATTTTACAACATTTTATTTTTTATTTTTTTAAACACTTTTATTCCTATTACAAGGAATGTAAACATCCCTTGTAATAGGAATAATGTGACAGGTCCTCTTTATGGAGAGATGCGGGGTTAATAAGACCCCACATCTCTCCTCCAGGCTGGAAAGCATGAGATCGGAAAAAGAAATCCACGATCCCATGCTTACCAGCGGCGATCGCGGCTTTGTTTACAACCGCGGCCCGGACGTGACGTCATAACATCGTGCCCGGGCCTCCAACGGTAATAGAGATGACCAGGGACCATTTGGTCACCGGTCATCTCTATGCTCGTCATCTGGCAGAGGGCGATCCTTTCTCCAGGTCCCCGATGGCACGAGAGAGCCCGGAGAAGCACCGGATGGCGGCGGGAGGGGGAGGGATGTCCCCTGCTGTCGCCTGCAAGAACAATCAAGGAACTGCCGCTATGATCATTCTTATGGTGCACAGAATCGCCGGCTGCAAACAAGAATATCTGAATGATGCCTATAGCTGCAGCCATCATTCAGATATTCCCACTGAAAGTCCAGGACGTCATATGACGTCCTTGGGTGGGAAGTGGTTAAGACAAGTAGAAGAGGGTGGAGGACATAAAGTATAACTTTAGGGTGAAGTTTCACTTTAACATTAGGTTATTACTTACAGATAAGTAGAAAGCTTGTCTATTCTGAAAATATCCACATCAAGGTTATGTGGAATCAATGTAAATATGTTAAAGCATAGATATATATTTTTTTAATTTAATAACTTTACACACATACCCTCAATGGCAGTGCTAAATTCTTTATTAATTCTCCTTTTTTGTTGGACGTCTGTTCATGATAACGCTGGCTCCAAAGAGCTTTAACAGTCAAAACTTTATTCTTTCCCCATCAAAGTATCAGCTGAAAGTTGAAGAATGTCTTTCAGCCGCCTGAAAACTAATACTGAGCATTTAGGATAAGACACAGTTTATCCAAGAATTATGTCTCAACTAATTCTCTCCCACAGCCATAATTTGGTCGGAAATACAAATAAACCACATTCCGTTTCAAAGAACATTTTTTTCTGTATGTTTAATTATTTTTCCCACCTCGTCCAGTCCAAGATTCATCTTAATTAACTTCAAATGTGATTTATAAACAACTGGTGAAAAAAAAAATATGCAATATTTGAAATTCTTTGAACTTATAGCAAATTATTTCTCCTAACCACAAAATAAAACCATTTCCCTTTTTCTGTCTTGAAGCACAACTTTTTTTTTTTTTACTCAGCCGTTCCCTTAATGGCATGTTTAACTAGCACTACTTAGAGCAGGCCCTCCCTAGATAACAAATTTGGAAATAATTTAAAAGGTGGTCAGACCACATTTACACATAAGCAAATAGGCCTTAAATTGCTAAACAAACACAACATCTAGAGGTTTATAGCAAAATGGAATTTTATGATACTGATAAAATAAAAATTATACAAGTTTCTTTTTCTATACTTTAAGAAATTACAAACCTTTAAAATAATTTTTTAACGCATATGTACCTAACATTGAATAAAAATTCCACTAGACATAGCAGAACGAAGCAGCAGTGTGATCACCCTAGAACAGTGGTCTCCAAACTGTGGCCTGGGGGCCCGGATGTGGCCCTTTGCTTGCTTTTATCTGGCCCTTGGTGCACTATTTCATTCACTATCACCAATGAAGGACACAATTCATCCCAATGACACAAAGGATGGGGCACAGTTCCTACCAATTACATCAACGATGGGGCACTGTTCCTTCTAATGACACCAACAATGGGACCCAATGACACCAATAATGGGGCACAATTCCTCCCAATGACACCAGTGATGGGGTACAATACCTCCCAATGACACCAGTGATGGGGCACAATACCACCCAATGACACCAATAATGAGGCACAATTCCTCCCAATGACACCAATAATGGGGCACAATTCCTCCCAATAACACCAGTGATGGGGCACAATTCCTCCCTAAAACACCAATGATGGGGCACAATAACACCAATGATGGGGCACAATACCTCCCAAAAACACCAATGATGGGGCACAATACCTCCCAATGACACCAGTGTTGGGGCACAATACCTCCCAATGACACCAGTGATGAGGGGTTATTTACTCAATCACCACTGATGCTGGGACATTTTGTACTACTGATGGCCACAGGCCGCCCCCCTAAAGTCTGAAGGACAGTAACCTGGCACTTTGTTTGGAGACCCCTGCCCTAAAACATGAAATGTGTTATGACTACAGAGCAATTTAGTGTTGCATTGTCAGTTTACTACAATAAGTAAAAAGCTCACTGAGTTTTTGGCAGGATCAGCAGGATTTTGCTAGTTTTAAAATGTAACGGGGGCTGTGGGGGATCTGCTGTCACAGGGGAAGGGGTGAGGGGGTTAGCAGGGGATGAGCTTAAACATGTTACATCCAAAATACGGGTGTAACATGTATCAAAGGTGAACTTAAAGTGGAGTTCCACCCCAAAAAAAAAAAGATTAATGTGCTTAAAAACAAAACAAAAAAAAATCATTTGTTACTCACCACGAAATGCCTGTTGCTAGGGGTCCCTTGTAGTCTGCCTCCTTCAGTGCCTGGGCTCCGGACGTCACTTCCCTTGGTGCAGAAAGGGAGATCGCCTCTTCCCCTCCCTCTTGTCAATCATCTGGGACACGTGACAGGTCCCAGATGATTGCACGGCCAGTCACGGCTCGCGCATGCGCAGTGGGTGCACGGCTGTGAAGCCACAGCCGGGTGCCCACAGTTAAAATGCCGGCACCGCCGAGTGGAGGGGGAGACGAGCAGGGCTTCAATCCCCCGCATCACTAGACCCTGGGACAGGTAAGTGTCCGATTATTAAAAGTCAGCAGCTGCAGTATTTGTAGCTGCTGACTTTTAATTTTTTTAAGCGGAACACCGCTTTAAAGTGGATGTAAACCCTCACACATAACCAGTGAAGTAAACAGCCTCAGATGATACACAGATGAAACTAATTCTCCTACATACGTTTTACATGTATATTTGCTGTCTTCAGCTTTCTAGACTCTTTAGAAAGTGCACATAGTGTTAGAAATTCTTCTTCCTGTTTAAGAAGTGGGTGTAGAGTCTGGGTTACACTGCGTGATAGCTGAATGAAGGAAAGGCACACACCCCACCGCCACATAGGCAGAAGAACGAAGAAACTTGCAGAGCTGTACTGTGAATAGACAAGCTTTTCTACTTATCTGTAAGCAAGTTCCCTCCCCGACACAAATATTCAGCTGCTTTTATCTCCTGTGTCAGAGAACTTATCACTCTGTGTGTGCAGTGCGACTCGCCCATTGCGCAGTGCACACCTAGCCGTGAAGCCGCAAGCTGTCACAGCCGGGTGCCCACAGTTTCTATGGTAGAGCTGCAGAGAGGAGGGGGAGAGGAGCGAGGCTCCATTCGGCCACATCGCTGGACTGTGGGACAGGTTAGTGTCTATAAAGTAACCAGGTACATTTTTTGTAGCTGCTGCCTAGCAGCCGGTGAAGTGCTAGATAAAACAAAGTCTCTGCCACAGACTTGTTGTAGGACACTTGTAGTAAAGTCTCTGCCACAGACTTGTTGTAGAACACTTGTATTAACTGAAGGATGTAGACAAATTTAGAGAGCCCTCATAAGGTACCAGTATCTTGCAGCCGGTCCAGCAATACCGTGGTTGGTGTCTTTCAACTAAGCCTCCAGGCTCTTTCCGAGGAACCAGCCTTACGCGTGACATTCTCCCGAAGAGTCCTCCCCTGGTTGCTTCCTCAGTTGCTGGGCCTCTCCACCGGACCACCTTTGAATCCTCCTTCCAGTTACTTTGCCCCGGGCTAGCCAGCCCGAGACTTGGAATTGGATGGATCCGCACCCCAGGCCATGGGGGCTGGTCAAGAGGACCAGGACCAAACAGACAGAAAGATCTTCTGGACTGGAACCCAGAAGCACGTGATGTCAGTACCTTAAGTACCCTCTCCCAGAATTCACAGCAAGACGACACTCCCACTGGGCTGGTTCCGAGAGAGATTGGCACTCAATGCGCCTAGCCAAACTGCATTCTCACACTTGCCAGAGGTGACAGGCGACACCTGTGGCCAGTCAGAACTCAATGCAATCCAGCTAGACTGGTACTGAAACCATAATTTGGTATAATTAAGCCCAAAACCAAACTGCAGTTTTAGGAATTTTAAATTGAAAAAAACACATAACGTGTGCTCTTCAGGAACTGGCGTTACACATGTTTCAAATATGAACTTATCCTTTAGAGCAGGGTTCTCCAAACTTTCTCGATTGAAGGCCAGTTTACAGTCTTTCAGACTTTAGGGGGGCTGGACTGTGGCCATTGGGAGTAGAAACTGTCCTGGCATCAGTGGGAGTAAACTGTGCATCTTTGGCATAAGGGGGGAATAGTGCCCCATTGATGTCAGTGGGAGGAATAGTGCCCATCATTGATGATGTCAATGGGAGAAAGAGTGCCCCATTGTTGAGGTCAGTAACAAGAATTATCCTCCATCAGTGGTGTCAGTGAGAGGAATAGTGCCCCATCACTGGTGTCACTGGTGTCAGTCAGGGCCAGATAAAGGCAAGCAAAAGGCTGCATTTGCCCCCCCGGACCGCAGTTTGGAGACCACTGCTTTAGAGCCATTAATTTATAATAAACATTTTGATAGCATCTTCATGCTAATTAAATGTTTGGTCCTGTGCTTATATATTGTCCTTACCATTCTAACACATATTCTAGCTGAAATGCCGACATGTTTGATATTTTATAACCTCTCTAAGGTGTTGACTTGTCTTGACTTGACTGGTTTTAGTCCCCATAAGAGATTTCACCCCACTTTTTCTGTTTCTGTGACCACTGTCCCAAAGGAGACATGGACAACATTAAATCCTTAGCTTGCACAGTGTTTTTATTGAGGTATTTTACCAGATTTGAAAGACTTCAACTTTTTCCTATGCTTGGTGTCTCCCATTATTAGAAAAGGTAGTGGTAGAGACCATACCAGCAAGAATATCAAAGCAGTAAAAACCTGGGCCTTCCATAATCTATTTCATATCAAATAAAATTTGGTCTACAGTTCCTCTTTAACTTAACAGTATGGTTTGGGTTACGTGAACAATCAACAATCCTGCCATTCAGAGGAAAACCATGCAAATACAAGGATAACATAAAAACTTTATACAGACAGTGCCTTGTACTTCCTTATTCCATTGCAGAGCCCCGCCCCACCTACACGCCAATATATTTTTTTTACAGTTGAACATATTGCAAGGGCCATATTTTGATGTTCAGAGCAAAACTATGTGGGAAATCACTGTTGATCTTCTAAAAAATACTAGTTGCCTGACTGACTTTGGATTCAATACTTTAAAACCCAACTCCAGGAAAAAATGTTACTGTAAATCCTGCTTCAGCTATGTAGGAAAGACGTAATAATATGCTGTGTGTGCGGTGCAGACAGAATGGAACAAAATGGAAGCAAAGACACAGTTACACCATTTTTTTTAAAATAAATAAATGTCAAAGAATAAAATCATTGCACTCACATGTGTTGAAAGTACACCGTCCTCTTGGGTGAGGGTCCCCCACTCCCATAGCTCCAATCCTGTAAGGCTGTAATCGGGGAGAGCTGCACACATGGCTGGAGGGATTCCAGCCGGCACACTCAGTAGCAGAAGACCGGCCATTTCACACGAATGCGGTTTACAGGGTTACCATGACAACGCGCTTTGGGGGCATGTCCCCCTTTGTGAGGTCACAGACACCCAATCAAAAAGCCCCTATAAATAGCGCTTCTATGCATAACTAAATGAAACCCTTATGAGCACAATATTTATATATGGGATCAGCTGAAGTTGGCAATTTCATGACTACAAAAAATTGGCCATAAATTTATATTATAAAAATGTTATTAAAAGATATGTGTCTATATATGAAATTCATTGTTAAACCCTCAATAAGTAAATAAAAAAACTAAAATGAAAGATTAATGAAAAAAAAAAAAAAAATAAAAGCAGCTATGCCACTGCATATTAGTAAAATTATACTTAGTTACAAGTGGGCTCCATTGAATTTCTGGGTGTTGCAGGCATGAGAGCAGTAGCTAATGTCAATGATGGGCTCCAGTCGCACCTCACTCCATGCTCATTCACACAAAGTCTGTGTAATTGGAGAATGAGAGATGAGGGGCGGGGTACATGTGATTTCAAGGAAAAATGAATATATATAATATATATATATATAACAGAATATATAAATATATATATATATATAACAGAATACAAAATACATCTACATACTATAGCAAGACCAGGTTCTGTTTTCCTTTCTAAATTAAAGTAATATACTTTAATAAACCTCGACAGTGTTTTACTTGTTTAAAGCATTTCTAAGCAACCTATTTTTAGTGGTGCCTTAGAAAAATGCTTTGAATTTCTGCTTTACCCTTACCTAAATGTATGAAAAATGTAGGCACAGCTTGCAGCACATACTGTATAAATGTCAGATTGTTACAACAATCCTTGAAGGAGTGGAGTCTTTGCCCTTTAGTATTTTTCCCTAAAGAAGGTGTGAAGTGTAAAATGTCCAGAAAGTGGACAATTAGTGATGTTAAACCATTTTACTGGGCACAAATCTGGAGTTTCCTCTATAAAATAACCGGCAGCTTCCTGCTTATTTAGTACATATAGGTTAAATGTCTATTTAACCGTATTATTCTATTAAGTACTATAATTTGGCACAGTCTGAACAGACGGAAGTAGTTTAAGGGTGTGATATCCTCAACATCAGAAAAATAGCACGTATGCATGTATATGGTATATATGGAGATGGTAACAACAAGCGGATTCTAAAGACAAAAAACACAGACATCTCAGACTTAGAAACTAAGTATGCTATACACTACTAGATGGTGATATTTTCAGCCGGAACACCATTCATGGGTATCAGCGGGACTATACACTTCTTTGCTGAGAGTGGCACTACAAGTATTAGCCAGTCACAGACATCTCAAAAGTGCATTGAAAATTTTTGGATACCCAGACAGAGCTTTCTTAAAAACATCCACAAAGTCAAGCAAAACAGGGTCCATTGAGTCATCACATATGTAGTTGAAGTGTCCAAAAAACTTAGAAGGTTCTTTAAACATTGCATCCATGTGTCCTTCAAGCCCATCATTACACTAGGACAGAAGCTTGTACATCCTAAAGACCCAACACCAGTGGCGGCCGGTGAAGTTTTAGGATGGGGAGGCGCTGCCATACCCTGCCCTTCGTTTTTGACCCCTCCCACTTGGTGAAAATGGGCGTGGTTTCAGTGAAATAGTGGACGTGGCTCTAAGGGGGTGTGGTTAGCATCTGAGATGAACGAGGGATGGAGGGAGAGAGGGAGGGACAGAAGGCCCAGATCCTACACAACAATCGAAATATGTGTATTCTAGAAAGTTTAACAATGAGCAGATAAAGATACACCAAACACCTGGTGTTAGCACTTCAATCATCCCAAAACCATGGCTGTTATAGTGTCAGGATGATTGAAGCGTATTATTCTGTGTCCCTCCTTTCATCTGTGTCCCCATCAGCAGAGTCCTCCTCACATCTGTGTCCCCATCAGCAGAGTCCTCCTCACATCTGTGTCCCTGGCAGCAGAGTCCTACTCACATCTGTGTCCCCAGCAGCACAGCCCTCCTTCAAGCCGTGTCTGTCTCTCCCCAGCTAGTTCCTGGCTTTCTCCACTCCACTGAACACAAGGAGATTAGTCTTTACGGTGGCCATCTTTTTGTAGCCTGCCGGAAGTGACTTTATTCTCACAATGAGGGCGGACACTGCTCGGCATGATGGATTGCGCTGCAAAGCAGCTCCTAACCCCCGCCAATGAAGTGCCGCATCTGCAATCTCGTGATTGCAAAGACGTGGCGCTTCCCATAGTGCACTGTGTCCGGGCCATGTTTTTTTTTTGTGACTGATGGGGGGCGGCGCCCAGGCGCCCCTATGGACAGCCGCCACTGCCCAACACCCAAGCACAAGCAAAGTAATTTGGTATATGCAGTGCAGTGTAGTGAGGAATGCAAATACTTGTAAAGTGGGGAGACAAAACAACATCTCAACATATAAATGGTCCAACATATGAGGGCAAACTGTGAAGGTAAAAACTTCTAACAGCTTAGAGCAGGGGTGTCCAAACTTTTTTCAAAGAGGGCCAGATTTGATGAAGTGAAAATGCATGAGGGCCGACCATTTTGCCTGACATTCTTTGAACCATTAAAATTGGGTCTAAGTGTGTTTGTCCAAGCACTAATACACTGCCCAACAAGAATTCTATTGCCTTTGTGGCTGTGTGTGATGAAGAGATGAGCTATGAGCTTGGGCACGTTATTTGGATATATTATATATATCTTTTGTGGCCCCAAATAATCCCGAGCGCTGCTCAGGACTAAGGAGGAGCTTGGGCGTGTTATTTGGATATACCATATGTATTGGCGTAAAACACGCACAGGTCTATAACACGCACCTTCACTTTAAGAGGGAAGTTTCAGGAAAAAACAAATTTTAAAATGGAGAACTGTGAAGCAAAATAAGGGTCAGTGCCCATCAATGCAGCCCAATCAGTGCCCATCTGCAGCCTCACCATTGCCAGGAATGTAGCCTCACCATTGCCATGAATGCAGCCTCTCCGCTGCCATGAATGCAGCCTCTCCGCTGCCATGAATGCAGCCTATCCGCTGCCATGAATGCAGCCTATCCGCTGCCATGAATGCAGCCTATCCGCTGCCATGAATGCAGCCTCCCCGCTGCCATGAATGCAGCCTTACTTTTGCCATCAGTGCTGCCTGATCGATGCCCATCTGCAGCCTCGGAGGGGACAGGGAGGGGGGCTGGACGAGTGCCCAGAGATTACATACAGGAGAATCTCCTGTTTACTCGTGGCCTCTTTAATACAAAGTCCCGCCTCCTATGATAGACAGAACAGTCGTCCAATGGCAGCACAGGAGACAGGACTTCCCATTACAGACGCTGCAGAGTAAACAGGAGATTTCTCCTGTATGTAATCTGGTGGCGCTCATCCCGCTGCCCTGCCTGTCCCCTCCGAGGCCGCACCGATAAATACAGTATATATCCAAATTACCAGGAGGGCAACATTAGACCGAAACACAGGCCAGACTTTGGACATGCTTGGCTCAGAGAAAAGGTACATTTGTATGAGCACAGTGAGGTGCACAATTCAAACAGCGAGGTCAACTAGTTCCCAAGAGGTGTGGAAGAAGCAATGTACATCAAACTGGAACAAAAGGGATGGGGCCTTCAACGCCATCTATCTTCCACATATAATCATATTTTGACATCACTCACCCACTAATTTGACAAGTCACACATTTAGCCATGTAAAATTCCTGATAGAACAGGGCGGTTCCACAAACTTCACACCTCCCATCCTGCTCTTGGACAACCAACAGCTTGTCTTGGCTCTGAGCACTTTTCCCAGAGGAACAATAGCAAAAAGCTTGTCTTGGGAAAGTGCTCAGAACTGAGACAAGTTGCCAAGTAGCGCTCTTCTCCTTCCTAGCAGTTGCCAGCCACAGCAGGAGGGAAGGGGGTGCAGGTTGGACCTCATAACTAGGGTTAGGAAGCACTTAGAAACATTGAACAAACTACACATACTTTGTCCTATAGGAGACCAAAGAGTTAAAAAAAATATATAATTAATATTCTTCTTTAACCACCTCAATACTGGACACTTTCACCCCCTTCCTTTCCAGACCAATTTTCAGTTGCTCTCGCACTTTCAATGACAATTACTCAGTCATGCTACACTGTATCCACATGAAATTTTCACACAAATAGAGCTTTCTTTTGGTGGTATTTATTCACCACTGTTTTTTCTTTTTTTTTGCGACGAGCGAAAAAAGCGAACATTTTGAAAAAAAACACATATTTTATACTTTCTGTTTTAAAAGAAGTCCAATAATGGCAGATTTAGGCCAGAATGTATTTTTGTACATGTCTTTGGTAAAAAAAATAAAAAAATAAAAAAATGATAATTGGTTTGTGTCTAGAAGCTATGCTAGGTATCATTGAAAATTGATCAAACCTGATGTACTGACTCATTTCTTGAGGCCCTAAAATGTCAGGACAGTACAGATACACCCCAAATTACCTCTTTTTGCAAGGATGACAGTCCAAGGTATTTAGTAAGAGGCATAGTGAGTTTTTTTAAGTTACAATTTTTTGCCCACAATAGTTTGGAAAATTAAGAATGTATTCTTCATTTTGACAACATTGTCACATTAACAAGTTATTTCTCACACATGGCATAGATAAAAGTTGCAATTACACCACAACATACATTCTTCTATTCCTCCTGAGTATGGCGATACCTTGTGTAAGACTTTTTTTTACAGCCTGGCCACATAGAGAGGCCCAATATGCAGGGAGCACCATCAGGCGTTCTAGGAGAATAAATTACACATTTCGTTTCCTGACTACCTATCACATTTTTTAAGGCCCTGGAGCACCGGGACAATGGAATTAGATGTGGCAGATGATCATGGATAGATGTGGCAGATGATCACGGACAGATGTGCACCAGATGTGTGCAAATGATCACGGCAGCTGTGTGCAGATAACCATGGGGAGATGTGCCAGATGATCACGGGCAGATGTGCCAGATGATCACGGACAGATGTGCCAGATGATCACGGACAGATGTGCCAGATGATCACGGACAGATGTTCAGTGGGGCAGATGTTCAGTGGGGCAGATGTTCAGTGGAGCAGATGTGGATAGATGTTCAGTGGGACAGGTATTTACTGGGACAAATGTGGGGCAGGTGTTGTTTTTTTTTTACTTTTGGGGACATAAGCTGGGTGACCAGCGTGTAAAAATCTGTAAAAAACAGCTCATACACACTGAATGCAGATCCGCTCTCCTTCTCCTCATTGACTCTGTGTGAAAAAAAGCAGAACCGACTGCCTAGCAATGGCTGTTTACACTAAATGACAGCTGTGATTGGACACAGCCATTTGATCAGGAGGACCAATCACAGTGCCCTCCTGCTGAGCAATGTTGCCCTGTCTCTGGGGGACACAGGCACATCGGGATTGCGCCGCTGCACGGCCAGCCACCGCACGATCCCGCTTCTTGTGATGTCCCTCCAGGCTGTGTTTACATCACATGATGGCTGTGATTGGACAAAGCCATCAATACAGTAGATCTAAAAAGTCTACACACCCCTGGTAAAATGTCAGGGTTCTGTGATGTAAAAAATGAGACGAAGCCAAATCATTTCAGAACTTTTTCCACCTTTAATGCGACCTATAAAGTGTACTACTCAAATGAAAAACAAACTGAAATCTTTTAGGGAGGGGAAGTAAAAATGTAAAAAATAATGTGGTATAAGTGTGCACACCACCCTCTTATAACTGGGTTGTAGCTGTGTTCAGAATTAAGTAATCACATTCAAACTGATGTTAAATAGGAGTCAGTACACACCTGCCATCATTTAGAGTACCTCTGATTAACTCAAAATAAAGTTCAGCTGTTCTAGTAGGTCTTTCCTGACTTTTTATTAGTCGCAATCCTACAGCAAAAGCCATGGTCTACAGGGAGCTTCCAAAGCATCAGAGGGATCTCATTGTTAAAAGGTATCAGTCGGCAGAAGGGTACAAAATAATTTCCAATGCATTAGATATACCATGGAACACAGTGAAGGCAGTCATCATCAAGTGGAGAAAATATGGCACAACAGTGACATTACAAAGAACTGGACATTCCTCCAAAATTGATGAAAAGTGTCAGGGCTATCTCTTCTCTAGGGTGTTAGAAAAAATTTATAATGTTTGGGAGCTCGAAGTAATTTTCTAGAAAAAACAAACAAACAGTTTTTAACTTAAACAACCCATCTAAAAAAAGAGGCCTGGTCCTTAAGCGGGTAAAAGGGTATTTGACGTTCCCGCACCTTCCATTTCTGCTGCGAATAGCCTCATGTCCATCAAATGGGGTACGAGAACTGTTGCCGATTACACCATTGACTTCTGAACCCTGGCAGCAGAGGTTGTGTGGAACAATGAGGCCCTTGTGGCTGCTTTTTCTCACGGTCTCTCGGATAACATCAAAGATGAGATAGCAGCCTGAGACATATGTATGACAGAATTGTCAGAATTAGCGTGGGAAGCTAGTGGTTAAAACAAGTCCAAATCAATCACAAGGGAAGTTATGGCTATTCGATTGTTTTGATTGAATTTCACATCGAATGGATATTAAAATTTAAGCGTGTATTGCCAGCATTAAAGCAAGTAAGGTTAGTCACCACCACAGCAGGGAAAATCTTGGAGGAAAAGGTAAACTATTCTCTCACCAATTTCTAGTAGGGAAAGGAAGTCTTAAATGTCGCACATCACAGCAAAACCCTGTAAGAAGGTGTATGACAGCCTTAGCCCGAGCTCCAACCAGGCCATGCCCCCAATGCATTTCACTCTGCTCCCGGAGCTTAACCATGGAGATAGAGAACCCTTGTATAGGGAGGAATTAATACATGCATCATTGCAGTGGTGGCCAATCCATTAGGGGCACCGGCCTCTAATCTATGCATCCGGCCCCTAATCTCCATGCAGAGAGAGGCTACAATTGGCTTCAAAAAGAGCAATGTGCCCCAAGCTCTCCCACTTGTGTGACATTAACAAAATAATATTTGCTAATGTATTCCTGCTTCTCCTCCTGGCTAATCAGGAAGTAGATCCCGAGACCCGATTGGCCAGCTAGTCTTAGGCTCTTCCCTCCACAACCTCCTCCCTGCACCTCTACCGCAGGATAAGGTAAGGCCATGGATCGCCGGCTTTCCGATCGTTCCATCAAGCGCAGAGGGGGGAGGGATAGTGCATGCTAGTGATTGTGTGCCCACGCAGGGAGGGGTGGTGGGGGGGGAGGCTCAGTAGAGCGTGCAAGCAAACGCCGGGGGTTTTAGTGTTTGTCGCCCCCCAAAATATTGAGCACCAGCCGCCACTGCATCATTGGCTGCCATTAAAGAAAATGTGTGTCTGGTGAACGTTTGCCTTGTACTGGGGTAACAGAGCAAGAAGAGTGATACAAGTGCAGGGGATAATGTTCAAAAAACACCACTACTAAAAGACCAATGGTGGCAAACGGAAAAATTTTAAATAAGAGTGTATGAAAAAAAAAAACAAGACAAAAAGGAGATCAAAACTAAGAAAGAAGAAAAAAATCCCCCTAAATCATAGAAAAAGGGGCCCAGAAAACTATAAAATAGTGATTTTTATTAACAAATAAACTGGGGTTAAACAGCTCCTATTAAAAAAAGCACTCTGATATACTGAGATGTGTAAAATGACATGCAGAATGATTTCCTATAAGGAAATCCTATAAGGGTCAAAACAGAGTCTGCAGGTGAGAACAAATTTAAGAAGCAACTTTGGAGAAAAATGTATCTAAGACACTCCCCGCTAGTCTGGAAAAACAAAGGAAAAAGATAATAGGGTTTATTCATAATAATTCAAAGTTGGGACCTTTAGGGATGCGGGTGTCAAATTTAAAGATCCAATACACTTCCCTCCGGCAAAGGAGGGAGAAATCATCTCCACCACGAGCGGGGTGATCGAACTTTTCAACAATTTGGACTCTTAATGATTGTGTATTGCGATCATAAAAACTGGCTAAAATGTATAGCCAAGTTAGTTTTCTTGTTGGTGCTTATTCTTTCACCAATGTTACCGATAAACGAGAAAGTTAACAGACTCAGCTGACACCCAAAACTGTTAGTTTTGTCTGTCACTCCCCATACATTTTTACTGCATTCTGAAATGACCATCACATCAGCCCCATATATTATATATTGACTAAAACAACAGATGTTTTAAACGGGGGGGAAAAAAAAAACTCCAGGTTTCAGTACCGCTTTTATTCCAACTAGAATGCCATAATAATATTCACACATTTAGTAAGAGACAAATGACTTTGAAGGAAAGTTAATACTTCTATGAAAACAAACCACATTTTCCTGTTGCATTTGAGGCTCACTGGCTACATCTGGGTACTATCCAAAGCCTTGCACTTTCATCCTGTGTTTTAGCCCTGGTTCATACTGCAGCGATTTGGCATGCGATTTGACACGTCAAATTGCATGCTAAATCAGCGGCTATTGCCGGCAATGGCACTGTCCGAATCGGTGCGATGCCGACATTGCTGCGCCGCACCGATTCCCAAAAGTATTTTTTTGTACTACTTTTGGCGACTTCGGGTGCGATTTCAATAGACAACTCAGCTGAACTCACACAATTTCATTCCCGCTGTCAATGTGAACCTAGGCTTATTATTATTATACACAATTTATATAGCGTCAACAGTTTACGCAGCGCTTTACAATTATAGGGGGGACAACACAATTACAGTACAGTTCAATACAAAAGGTACAGGAGGGCCCTGCTCGTAGAGCTTACACAGGGTGGTGGTACAAAAGGTAATGGCTGCAGAGAATGATTTGATGGGGGTGGCTCAGGGACAGTTGTTGTTAGTTACATAGTTACATAGTTAGTAAGGTTGAATAAAGACACCAGTCCATCCAGTTCAACCTGAGTAAGTGTCTACAATTGTCCCTATCCCTGTACATTGCACACTCACATCGGTCCCCACCATCAAGGAGCCCACAAACCAAGGTCCCAATTCATATACTAGGGCCAATTTTGGACAGAAGCCAATTAACCTACCTGCATGTCTTTGGAGTGTGGGAGGAAACCGGAGTACCTGGAGGAAACCCACGCAGACACAGGGAGAACATGCAAACTCCAGGCAGGTAGTGTCGTGGTTGGGATTTGAACCAGGTTAGGTGGGTGTGGGATAGGCTTCCCTGAATAAATGCGTTTTCAGGGATCTCTTAAAGGTGGACAGGGTAGGGGCTGATCGGACATAATGGGGCATGGAGTTCCAGAGGATGGGAGAGGCTCTGGAGAAGTCCTGAAGGCGAGCATGGGAGGAGGTAACAAGAGAGCTAGAGAGCAGGAGGTCATGGAAGGAGCGGAGGGGACGATTTGGGCGATATCTGCAGACGAGGTTGGTGATGTAGATGGGGGTGATGTTGTGGATGGCTTTGTATGTTATGGTTAGCATTTTGAATTTTACACAGTGGGGTAGGGGAAGCCAGTAAAGGGATTGGCAGAGAGGGGCGGCAGTCACGGATCGATTAGTGAGGTGTATTAGACTAGCAGCAGCATTCATAATAGACTGAAGGGGGGATAGCCTGCTTAAGGGTAGGCCATTAAGGAGAGAGTTGCAGTAGTCAAGGCAGGAAATAATCAAGGAGTGAATGAGTTGCTTTGTGGTGTCATTAGTTAGGAAGGGTAGAATTCTGGAGATGTTGCGGAGGTGAAGGCGGCAGGATTTAGCCAGTGATTGGATATGGGGGCTGAAGGAGAGGTTAGAGTCAAGGATTACACCCAGGACCCTGGCATGTGTGGAGGGACCAATGGTTGTGTTGTTGATATTAATGGTGAAGTCACGGGGGGGGGGGGGGGGTACGGACCAAGAAGGAGGAAATATAACAAGCTCAGTTTTAGAAAGATTGAGTTTGAGGAAGTGGTGTGACATCCATACCGCTATGTCATTCAGTAAGTTTGAGATCCGTGGGGGATGAGTTGAGGAGTGGAGAGATAGATCTGGCGTCGGCATAGAGGTGGTATTGGAAACCATGGGAGGTTATCAACTGGCCCAGGGAAGTTGTATAGAGCGAGACTGGGAGGGGCCCAAGGACGGAACCTTGGGCTTAGACAAGATTTTTCATCCCTGATCCTTCACATTTGCCAGTGTGAAATCAATGTGTTAAGTATGTAGCGGAACAGAAATGTGGAGAAAAATATAGTGGTATACCTCTATATATATAAAAAAATAAAAGTAAACTTGTCAACAATCAACTGACCCTTTGAAGAAAACACATACGAAATGGTTATCAGTGAAAACTTCATGTCATAATATTTAGTAAATTTGCAGCTAAAGTTAAATGCAAATGTAAGTATTTTCATGTGTGGCACCATCCTTTTCTACTGCCTGCGCCTGCCTATTAGTCATTTAAGCTAATCATTCCATTAAAGAACAAATAAGTTGCAGATAGGGAAGGAGCCACACTTTTACAGGAAATGTTCAACAATTGAACATAACTGAAGCTGACTATATCCTATATATCCATCACTCTGCTTAAATATATTTTTTTCCCAAAATGCTCAGAGTCTATTGTCAATGTTTGGGATAAGATTACTTTAAACCTACAGGGAGGGCACAAGTTTATTGGCTGATCAGCTTTATTTTGTCCCCTAGTTTTGGTCTTCTTTTTTTTTTTTCACTTGTAATTTTATTGATTTAAAGGCGTAAGGGGGAACAAGATCAGAAGTAATTGTAACTAGTACAAACATTAGCAAATACAGATGTGTTTTGGACTTTTTTTTTAATTAAAATTTGTATTACTTTTGTAAGGGTGGCACATTTATTTATGGCTGTAACAAACCCACTCAAAAGCATAACATTTCTGGGGTGGTATTAGTGTTCATCTGCACCTAAAGTAACTGCTCTTGGGTGCTCCAATTCAATCCTTGCAGGTAAGGGTAACCTTCTCTTCTTTCACCGCTTCAGCCCCGGAAGATTTTACCCCCTTCCTGATCAGAGCACTTTTTGCGATTCGGCACTGCGTCGCTTTAACTGAAAATTGTGCAGTCGCACACGCTGCACGCAAACAAAATTGACGTCCTTTTTTTCCTACAAATAGAGCTTTCTTTTGGTGGTATTTGATCCCCTCTGCGGTTTTTATTTTTTGCACTATAAAAAAGGAGCGACAATTTTGAAAAAAATGCATTATTTTTTACTGTAATAAATATCCCCCCAAAATATATAAAAACATTTTTTTTCCTCAGTTTAGGCTGATATGTGTTCTTTTACATATTTTTGTTAAAAAAAAAAAATTTGCAATAAGCCTATATTGATTGGTTTGCGCAAAAGTTATAGCGTCTACAAAATAGGGGATAATATTATGGCATTTTTATTATATATATATTTTTTACTAATAATGGCGACGATCTGCCATTTTTATCGGGACTGCGACATTATGGCGGACACATCGGACAATTTTGACACATTTTTGGTATCATTGGCAGTTATACAGCGATCAGTGCTATAAAAATGCATTGATTACGGTAAAAATGTCACTGGCAGGGAAGGTGTTAACACTAGGGGGCGATCAAGGGGTTAATGTGTTCTAATTCAAGGGGGGAGTGGACTGTGTAGGGGAAGAGATAGAGCGCTGTTCATACTCTGTATTAACAGATTATCTGTCGCATCTCCCCTCAGAGAACCGGAAACTGTGTTTACACACACAGATCCTGGTTCTCCATGTGCCCCGATCAATCGCAGAAGCCGGGCGGTGATCGCAACCGCTGGGCACTCACATCGCGTGCCCCCCTAGTGGACAAAAAGGGAACTGACGTAACATGATGGCGTTTCGCGCAGCCGAGCAATGTTTCCGCAGTATAACTTTATTATCTCCAAAACGAAATTTTTCCACATTCTTACTCTGTGCCTGGGGTCAATAATTATTTCACAACCATCAAAATGAATGCTATATGCACCTTTTTAAACAACTTAATTCAAACTTTAATTAAAATTTTATAAAATACTGTCAAATATTACTTTTGTGTATCTGTACATTCCTTATTTACATATTGTATCTTTTCATAACACTAGAATGAGATTTGCACTAGCAATATGAGAAAGGGGGGGTGGTCTGTATACTATCTCTTAATATGACACAACTCCATCCCTATAATATATATAAAGTAGAACAAGTTAGCCCATGGGACTTTAAATGAGTTGTTCATATAGATCATAACGTATAAGTAATTTGGTAAAGATTTTATTAGAGTTTCACAGACATAGTCACAGACATAGTCATAAAATAGTATATATAAAAACCATCATAAACCATAACTTGACCATAAACAAATATTGTTATAGTGCTAGAAGTACAAAAGTATACATATACAGCTTATATACTCGACGCGTTTCGCAAGCTCTGCTTGCTTCCTCAGGAGTAGATGTATATGTAGGGTATCTAAAAAGATAATAGATATAAATAAGATATGGCATATAAATGGTAATTCGTTCAAAAAGGAGCATATGGCCTCCAAGAGGCACTCCATATTTACATTGTGGTCAGTTGGTCCAATGGACTGATCTCCAGAGGCGAAAGTGGTGAGTGCCTCCACCGGGAGCTGAAGAGGCATGGTTCGCAGCAAGCCACACGGGGGGACGAGTTGAGGGCAGACATGGCGATGAAGGAAAAGGAAGGATGTGATGTATCCTAAAATGCCCCATGACCACCAGTGTCGTGGCAGCTGAAATGAGAGTATATATGTATCTAAATCAATTAACAAAGTATTTGATGATAATCTGAGAGTATAAATGATATGATGTCACTATGGTAAAGTGAAATCATGACATAGTGGGCATGGATGCAGATAGGGGGGAGTGTGTGGAAAGGGAGTGCAGAGAGTGCAGCAATGTGAGAGGAAAGGAAAGATAGAAAAAAAAAAGAGAGAAAGGGAAAAGAAAAGAGAAGCGAAAAAGAAAAAAGAAGGAGAGAAAGATACCCTATGGCGTGCCTCTTTAACAGAGACAGCGTGACAGAAATGGGGAGGGGCCACCAGTACATCGGCGCCATGTTATTGTACCCAATGTGGGACTTCCGCATTTGCGGCGGCTCCACGCCTGGTGTATATTGCGTCATCACGATGGCCTAACGTGCTCGCATATGCGCTGCGCGGGCACGTACCATAGCCGCGTCACGCATGGCGTTAGGGGCGTGGTCCAACGCTCGCACTCGGGGATATAGGTCGGGGGCTCCTGACCTGGCGAACACTCTTGCTTTTCCTCCACCCTGTAGGTTGTTGCACCACTCGAGGTTTGATATAGGGGTAAGCACACTTTTGACATCTAATATGTCATTTAATTTCACTTTATTGCACTTGCTCATACAAATTTGAGATTTACATTTTCCATTATCAGCACTATCCACTTCTTTCATCTACACAATTTTCATTTCTTTTTCGCCCTTCCTTTTCCCTACCATTTCCTTTATTTTCCACCCCTGTCTTGCTCTCTTTCCATTTCAGCCTGTGACACGAACGGCACAAAGACATTTATACTTCCATACATCCATACAACCATTATGGTGATTACTATTTTTCACATCTACATTCATTGCCATTTTTCCTGTCACGCTGTCTCTGTTAAAGAGGCACGCCATAGGGTATCTTTCTCTCCTTCTTTTTTCTTTTTCGCTTCTCTTTTCTTTTCCCTTTCTCTCTTTTTTTTTCTATCTTTCCTTTCCTCTCACATTGCTGCACTCTCTGCACTCCCTTTCCACACACTCCCCCCTATCTGCATCCATGCCCACTATGTCATGATTTCACTTTACCATAGTGACATCATATCATTTATACTCTCAGATTATCATCAAATACTTTGTTAATTGATTTAGATACATATATACTCTCATTTCAGCTGCCACGACACTGGTGGTCATGGGGCATTTTAGGATACATCACATCCTTCCTTTTCCTTCATCGCCATGTCTGCCCTCAACTCGTCCCCCCGTGTGGCTTGCTGCGAACCATGCCTCTTCAGCTCCCGGTGGAGGCACTCACCACTTTCGCCTCTGGAGATCAGTCCATTGGACCAACTGACCACAATGTAAATATGGAGTGCCTCTTGGAGGCCATATGCTCCTTTTTGAACGAATTACCATTTATATGCCATATCTTATTTATATCTATTATCTTTTTAGATACCCTACATATACATCTACTCCTGAGGAAGCAAGCAGAGCTTGCGAAACGCGTCGAGTATATAAGCTGTATATGTATACTTTTGTACTTCTAGCACTATAACAATATTTGTTTATGGTCAAGTTATGGTTTATGATGGTTTTTATATATACTATTTTATGACTATGTCTGTGACTATGTCTGTGAAACTCTAATAAAATCTTTACCAAATTACTTATACGTTATGATCTATATGAACAACTCATTTAAAGTCCCATGGGCTAACTTGTTCTACTTTATATATATTATAGGGATGGAGTTGTGTCATATTAAGAGATAGTATACAGACCACCCCCCCTTTCTCATAATTTACCAGGTGGAAGACACCTACTTGCCCACTCGGTCTGTCTACTATTCTCGTGGTCATAATTACTAATACTAATTGCCAATTGCCATGGATATTCCTACATGAGCTTCTATTCATTCATTTTCCCTATGTCATCTGGGCTACTTGTGGAGTTGGCTCCTATGTACTCTATCCATTGGTGACTGTGGGTCTGTTTGTCCCCTCCGGGAGCTGCGATGTACAATGGGGGGGTTTACACTAACCCTCCCTGCTGTCCCCTCCCCTCTCCAGAAATGGGGAGGGGCCACCAGTACATCGGCGCCATGTTATTGTACCCAATGTGGGACTTCCGCATTTGCGGCGGCTCCACGCCTGGTGTATATTGCGTCATCACGATGGCCTAACGTGCTCGCATATGCGCTGCGCGGGCACGTACCATAGCCGCGTCACGCATGGCGTTAGGGGCGTGGTCCAACGCTCGCACTCGGGGATATAGGTCGGGGGCTCCTGACCTGGCGAACACTCTTGCTTTTCCTCCACCCTGTAGGTTGTTGCACCACTCGAGGTTTGATATAGGGGTAAGCACACTTTTGACATCTAATATGTCATTTAATTTCACTTTATTGCACTTGCTCATACAAATTTGAGATTTACATTTTCCATTATCAGCACTATCCACTTCTTTCATCTACACAATTTTCATTTCTTTTTCGCCCTTCCTTTTCCCTACCATTTCCTTTATTTTCCACCCCTGTCTTGCTCTCTTTCCATTTCAGCCTGTGACACGAACGGCACAAAGACATTTATACTTCCATACATCCATACAACCATTATGGTGATTACTATTTTTCACATCTACATTCATTGCCATTTTTCCTGTCACGCTGTCTCTGTTAAAGAGGCACGCCATAGGGTATCTTTCTCTCCTTCTTTTTTCTTTTTCGCTTCTCTTTTCTTTTCCCTTTCTCTCTTTTTTTTTCTATCTTTCCTTTCCTCTCACATTGCTGCACTCTCTGCACTCCCTTTCCACACACTCCCCCCTATCTGCATCCATGCCCACTATGTCATGATTTCACTTTACCATAGTGACATCATATCATTTATACTCTCAGATTATCATCAAATACTTTGTTAATTGATTTAGATACATATATACTCTCATTTCAGCTGCCACGACACTGGTGGTCATGGGGCATTTTAGGATACATCACATCCTTCCTTTTCCTTCATCGCCATGTCTGCCCTCAACTCGTCCCCCCGTGTGGCTTGCTGCGAACCATGCCTCTTCAGCTCCCGGTGGAGGCACTCACCACTTTCGCCTCTGGAGATCAGTCCATTGGACCAACTGACCACAATGTAAATATGGAGTGCCTCTTGGAGGCCATATGCTCCTTTTTGAACGAATTACCATTTATATGCCATATCTTATTTATATCTATTATCTTTTTAGATACCCTACATATACATCTACTCCTGAGGAAGCAAGCAGAGCTTGCGAAACGCGTCGAGTATATAAGCTGTATATGTATACTTTTGTACTTCTAGCACTATAACAATATTTGTTTATGGTCAAGTTATGGTTTATGATGGTTTTTATATATACTATTTTATGACTATGTCTGTGACTATGTCTGTGAAACTCTTATAAAATCTTTACCAAATTACTTATACGTTATGATCTATATGAACAACTCATTTAAAGTCCCATGGGCTAACTTGTTCTACTTTATATGCACTAGCAATATTTGCGTCCTTACATCAAGCAGTTTTCTTTTTATTTGCTTCTCTTTTCTCCTTTCTCTGATTCTAGAGTCTTCTATTTTGTATTTTTTTTTAATTTCCTTTGTTTTACTAATTCTCACTGGTCTGATTTTATTTTTATTTCTAGTCCCCTCTATTTTAGGTGCTTCCTTTTCAACTTTCTCACTCCTTAACAATGCGCTTAAAATTACCCCTATTGCAGAGTTTTCTTTTATTACTCCTTGGTTCTAAACTTCCTCAAACTAGTACTCTCATTCCAATATTTATACTTTCCCCACACAATGTAACGTGTTTCACAGCTTTTGTGGCTTTTTCAGGGGAATAACAGTGCTAATTTAGTGCCCATTTTCAGTGCTCTAGGTGCAAATTCCAAGTATACATAAAGATTATTTTCTCCCATGATGCTGAGCAGACAGGGACCATTCAGAGTCTGCCTGCTGTTCCTCCACAATTCCTAGAACTGTTCCTCCTCTATAAGCTGCTCAGTTTACCACCCTACCACACTATCTCCCCTGCAGCCTTCAGTGCTTTCCCTTGTACACCATTCCACCGATTCCAATCTTCCACTCCCTAGACCACCCCCCCCGCAAACGCATCAACACAAATTCATGCTGCCTCATGCTCCACAATTTCCTTTAACTACTACTGCCCCCCTTGCTCTTAACCTCACATGATCATGGCTACCCACCGCTCCTCATCCCTCCCCCCCATAAAAACTGATGCTGCTGGATCCACCAACTTTTCACCCACCACAATTCTCATCAGATTCTGCTTTCCTCTCCACTCCTCAACCACCCATCAGATGCTGCTGCTGTCCCAGCTCACCCCGTATTAGATGTCACTGCTGCTCCCCCCACCCCAATGCCCCCAGAACTGCAGGGCACAGAGCAGGTAAGTATAAAATGTTTATTATTTTAAGAAAGAAAAAATAATTATACCTTTGCAACCAATTTAAATGATTGGATGAGCTAATGATCTACATTCTTCTAATGACAGTGCATCCAAAAGACAGTGTGGAACACCATCGTAATAAATGCAGGGCACTGACTGGTCAATTCATTCAGTGACTGGAGATTCCAGGGCACAAGCCCCCTAAAACAAATGGCTGCCAGTAACAAAAAAATTTGAACTGGTAGAGAATTCAAAAGGATCACTTTACTACTTCAGTTAATTTTTTTTAAAGCCTGACAAAGACCTAAGTGGTCCTGAAAGCTTGCAGCTCTAGTTAGCCAATAAAAGGTATCACTTAAACTACAAAATTTGCTACCAACTGTCCCTAATTTTGAGGGACTGTCTCCGATTTGGAACAAAGTTCCTCTGTCCTTCTTTCCTCCTCATTTATCCCCCATTTTGGTCTTAGCTTTAGAGTTGTATAAAAAATGCACTATTTATCTTTCAAAAAATGTTTTCCCAGTGCTAAACCTTTCCTCCAAATTCTAAATGGCTGCATTTGTAAATTACAAAAGCCAGTATAAAGGAATAGTAGTGGTAAAAAAAAAAAAAAAAAAAGCACTTGTGGGTTTAACTAATCATTTTTTTTTGTAGAATTCTCCTTAAAGGGCGAGTGACAGGGGGTGTGTCCTATGCCTACATACTTTGTTGGGAGGTATGGATAGATGGCTAACACGATATAAAACACTACTAATGCAAGTTCAGTATGGTGACATTTCACTTGCAGAATATTAGTTTACTCACTCCTACATACAAGCTCTTACGTCAGCTAAACTGCAAAAATTATTTATTCTTTTTTTAATTGACATGCTATGTTGCATAATTCTATTATCTGACCTTCCCAGAGACCTCATCTGCATATTCCTTACTTGTACTGCTACAAACTAATATGAAAGATTTGCTTGGCTGCCACTCTGCTGCGAGTATATACATGGGACACTGATTCCTTGATGAAAGAGATTGTACTGACTCTTAGGAGACAGGTAATTCAGACACTTCAGTGGCCAAGTCTGGCAAGGTTTCATTCTCTCACTGTTACCTCGACAGCTGTAATGTTGATGAACAGCTCGGACCTGCTGCAGGAGACGCTCCAGCGCTTCAATCTGTCCCTTGTGCCTGAACTCTTGCCCGTCGTAGTCTTTCCAGTCTGTTAAACAAACGCAGACAAAGTTGGTTACTGAGTCAGGCTGGCATTGCTGGCAAGAAGATGCATAAGGAACTCATTTTAAGAAGCTGGCACACAGGCTGTTTTTCAGCAAGAGCTTTTTTTTTTGCTAGGGATAATTTGTCAAGCTCATCACCTACAATAATGAATCTAAAAAAAAAAAAAAAAGCTAGTCACAAATGGGAATATGTAAGAATTTGAATAGATAATGTCAAACGTCATCAGTTGCGGCCCGTACATTAGGGGTGCACGGTTGCCACCCCCCCTATCCATTCGTCGGCTCCCCAGATCTACATACATGGCGCCAGACTATGGATTCCAATGGGGGGGGGGGGTTTGAAGCACGTTATTAAAGACGGAAGCTCCAATAGGCTCTAGGCTAAATCCCACCCAGTTGTGTGATGATAGCAAATTAATATTTGCTATTTTCACACTAAATTTCCTCTCCGCCAATCATGAGGTGGGTCGTGAGACCTGTTTCCTGATTGGCCAAAATGTAAGCCGACCCTATTGGATGCTTAACACCTAGGAGGAAGAGAGAGGAGACGCATGGTGGAAGCCATGGAGGAGCGGACACCGTAGCCGCTGCCCGCACTCCGCCGCCCAACACCCAGATGGGGTAAGTGCCGAACCGCTGAGTCCCACAGTAGCTGCCCTGTCAACTGCCTGGGCTTACACTCACACTCTTACAGCTTCTGTTGCCCTGACTCTCAAGTTGTAGTGTCAGACTCAAGTAAAGCTAAATAAGGGTTCAAAAATAAATATTTCATAGGTGAGCCTCTCAACTTCAAATAATTAAAAGCTGAATATAAAGCTCCATGCACACTGGGCTTAAAAGAATTATGCTAGTTCCCTTGGCAGAGAAAATGCTAATATAGAAATTCTTTTGTACAAAGTTTAGACGAGTTTAGCGTTTTTTCTGCCAGTGAGCTCCAATCAGAAATGCAAAGAAGGGTTTTTTGAGCTCAAAATATGCCTATAATCGTCCTAATGTGCATGGACACATAGGGTAACATTGAGCTGCTTCTACAGTGTGCCAGTGTGCATCGAGCCTTAACCACTTTAAGACCAGGCTTTTTCTGGGACTTTTTGTTTACAAAGTTTAAATCAGTACTTTTTGCTAAAACAATTACTTATAAACCACCAAGCATTATGAATTTAGTTTTTTCTTAGCAGAGACTAAACCCAGCCATACTCTGCGATACTCTGCGATACTCTGCACCACCCAGCCAATACTCTGCGATACCCAGCCAATACTCTGCGATAGTCTGCGATACCCAGCCAATATTACAGTGGGGAGAGGATGTGGATATTACAGTGGGGGAGATGACGTGGATATTACAGTGGGGGAGATGACGTGGATATTACAGTGGGGGAGATGACGTGGATATTACAGTGGGGGAGATGAGTTTTTTGATCCGTTGCACCCCTAGCAGAGACACTAGAGAATAAAATTGCGAGCGTTGCAATTTTTTTTATATCACACAGCATTTGCGCAGCGGTTTTGCAAATGCAATTTTTATGGAAAAAATACACTTTAATTCATTTAACCACTTTAAGACCAGCCTCGTTTTGGATTTTAGGGGTTTACATGTTTAAAACAGTTTTTTTTGCTAGAAAAAAACTTAGAACCCCCAAAATTATATATTGTTTTTTTTCTAACACCCTAGAGAATAAAATGGCGGTCGTTGCAATACTTTTTTTCACACCGTATTTGCGCAGCGGTCTTGCAATCGCACTTTTTTTGGAAAAAATTCACTTTTTTGAATAAAAAAATAAGACAACAGTAAAGTTAGTCCAATTTTTTTATATATTGTGAAAGATAATGTTACGCCGAGTAAATTGATACCTAACATGTCACGCTTCAAAATTGCGCCCGCTCGAGGTATGGCATCAAACTTCTCAAAAATCTCCATAGGCGACGTTTAAAAAATTCTACAGGTTGCATATTTTGCGTTACAGAGGAGGTCTATGGCTATAATTATTGCTCTCGCTCTACCGATCGCGGCGATACCTCACATGTGTGGTTTGACCACCGTTTTCATATGCGGGCGCTACTCACGTATGCGTTCGCTTCTGCGCACAAGCTCGTCGGGACGGGGCGCTTTAAAAAATTTTTTTTTTGTTTTTCTTATTTATTTTTCTTGATTTATTTATTTTTACACTGTTTTTTTAAAAAAATTTAATTGGCTCACTTTTATTCCTATTACAAGGAATGTAAACATTCCTTGTACTAGAAAAAAGCATGACAGGTCCTCTTAAATATGAGATCTGGGGTCAAAAAGTCCTCAGATCTCATATTTGGACTTCAATGAAAAAAAATGTCATTTAAAAAAATGACATGTGAAAATTCCTCTTTAAGAGGTATGGGCGGAAGTGACGTTTTTGACGTCGCTTCCGCCCTCCTATGGTATAGAGATGAGTGGCGGCCATCTTAGCTTCACTCATCTCTATGCACAGGAGGGGAAAGGACCCGATCGCCTCCGCCGCTGCCGACGGTTCCGGTAAGCGGCGGAAGGCGCGGGAGAGCGGCGGGAGGGGGGCACCTCTCCCGCCGCCGATAACGGTGATCTCGCGGCGAATCCATTATCGGACAGCCTGAAGAGATGGATATCTCGGTTGTGGCAGCTGCTGCTGCCGTTACCGAGATATCCCTCTTCAAAAAAGGGACGTACATCGTCGTGCGCCGGTCGGAAAGTGGTTAAAAACCAAAACAATATATATACCCCTTTTTTTTGTAAAATGTGAAAGATGTTACTTAGTAAATAGATACACATGTCATGCTTAAAAATTGTGCTCGCTCGTGAAATGGCATCAAACTACGGTACTTAAAAAATCTCCATAGGCGATGCTTTAAAACATTTTTACAGGTTACCTGTTTATAGTTACAGAGGAGGTCTAGCACAAGAATTATTGCTCTCGCTGTAACATGTGTGGTGCCAGTACCCTTTACATATGCGTGCATGACTGATTTTTTTTTTTTGATCACTTTTATTACCATTACAAGGAATGTAAACATCCTTTGTAATATAAATAAGGATGCTAGGTCCTCTTTATGGAGAGATCGGGGGTCAAAAAGACCCCACATCTCTTCTTTACCGTTAAAAGCAAAAAATAAAAAAAATAAAAAATGTTTACTTCCACCGTGGACCAGAAGTGATATCATGATGTTCGCTCCGGTCCTCCACAGCCATAGAGGCAATCAAAAACGGTCAACTTATAGGACACCATTGCAGTTACATAAGTGGGGAAGAAGGGACTCCCCTTTGTGTCCAAAATGGCAGTTACACCAAGGAACTCTAATCCATATGCTGTGGAGATGTCCCAAACTGGTACGATATTGGCAGGAGATGCAGGGAATCATTAATCATACCTACAATATGCAGCTGCAACTTGTCCCAGTCACTTGCCGAATTTGAGGAGGACTTATACCCCCCTACTACATACATAGCGATACTGAGGCTGTTATATTTAGCCAGGAAATTAATTTCAAGATATTGGTTCTCCCCCCACACCCCCACATTCCACCAGTGGATTCAAGACGTTAATAATATGCTCATTAGGGAGAAAAACACATATCAGCACAGGAAAGTACCAAGCAAATTTATCAAAATATGGCAGGAGTGTCTGGAGTCCCCAAGGGTTGCTCCCCCGCAAATTATCCTTAACAGATTATTGGTGACATAGCAGAAAGTAGGAGGTAAGGTCATTGTACAGTCTGGGGGCCTGCTAGGATCAACTTCTGAGTGTGATACATTGAGAAAGGAATATACAGTTGTATGCAAAAGTTTAGGAACCCCTGCTAATTTCCATGATTGTCATTTATTAATATTTGGGTGTTTGGATCAGAAATTTCATTTTTATCTATCAAATAACTGAAGGACACAGTAATATTTCAGTAGTGAAATGGGGTTTATTGGATTAACAGAAAATGTGCAATATGCATCAAAACAAAATTAGACAGGTGCATTAATTTGGGCACCCTTGTCATTTTGTTGATTTGAATACCTGTACCGCACTGATTAATTGGAACACACAATTGGTTTTGTGAGCTCATTAAGCCTTGAACTTCATAGACAGGTTTATCCAATCATGAGAAAAGGTATTTAAGGGGGCCAATTGAAAGTTGTTGTTCTCTTTGACTCTCCTTTAAAGAGTGGCAACTTGGGGGCCTCAAAACAACTCTCAAATGACTTGAAAACAAAGATTGTTCTACATTATGGTTTAGGGGAAGGCTACAAAACGTTATCGCAGAGATATAAGCTGTCAGTGTCCACTGTGAGGAACATAGTGAGGAAATGGAAGACCACAGGCACAGTTCTTGTTAAGGCCAGAAATGGCAGTCTACATAAAATATTGGAGAGGCGAAGGATGGTGGGAACGGTCAAAAACAGCCCACGGACCACCTCCAAAAGACCTACAACATCAACTTTCTGCAGATGGTGTCACTGTTCATCCTTCAATAATTCAGCACACTTTGCACAGGGAGAAGCTGTATGGGAGTGATGCGAAAGAAGCCTTTTCTGTACACACGGCACAAACGGAGTCACCTGAGGTATGCAAACACACATTTGGACAAGCCAGCTTAATTTTGGAATAATGTGCTGTGGACTGATGAAACAAAGATTGAGTTATTTGGTCATAGCAAGGGGCGTTGTGCATGGCGGCAAAAGAACACAGCATTCCAAGAAAAACACTTGCTACCCACAGTCAAATTTGGTGGAGGTTCCATCATGCTGTGGAGCTGTGTGGCCAGTGTCGGTACTGGGAATCTGGTTAAAGTTGAGGGTCGCATGGATTCCACTCAATATCAGCAGATTCTTGAGAATAATGTTGAGGAATCAGTCACAAAGTTGAAGTTGCGCCTGGGCTGGGTATTTCAACATGACATCGACCCAAAACACTGCTCAAAATGTATGCAGAGGAACAAGTACAATGTTCTGGAATGGCCATCCCAGTCCCCAGACCTGAATATCATTGAACATCCGTGGGGTGATTTGAAGCGGGCTGTTCATGCTCGGCAACCATCAAACCTAACTGAACTGGAGATGTTTTGTAAGGAAGAATGGTCCAAAATACATACATCCAGAATCCAGACACTCATTACAGGCTATAGGAAGCGTCTAGAGGCTGTTATTTCTGCTAAAGGAGGCTCTACTAAATATTGATGTGATTTTTCCTGTTGAGGTGCCCAATTTTATGCACCTGTCCAATTTCATTTTGATGCATATTGCGCATTTTCTGTTTATCCAATAAACCTCATTTCACTACTGAAATATTACGGTGTCCTTCAGTTATTTGATAGATCAAAATAAAATTGCTGATCCAAATACCCAAATATTTATAAGTGACAATCATGGAAATTGTCAGGGGTTCCTAAACTTTTGCATACAACTGTATATCTTGTAGCTGGCCTGGATGTGGCCTGTGGGCTGTAGTTTGGATGCCCTACACTAGACAGTGAAAGGAGCATGAAAATGACAGACATTTTTGAAAAAAAGTCAGCAGTGACTTTTTCTCTTGTCCAGATAGTTGTATTTATAAGGTTTCTACGAAACATTAAGTTGATAAAGGGGGTGTTTATCAATTCCAAAACTTAAAGGAAATGTGATCTTAGAGAACTATGTAGGCAACTTTTTCTGACAAAAGCCTTCAATACTTTCCAAGACAATGACCTGGAATATCAATGCAGATCACAAGTTCGGACTGTATATTTGCTCTGGGTTAGTATAGCCCCCCCTAAATCTTTAGCTTTAATGGAAAAGTTGAGGACTGCAGACGACTTAATCACTTATCAGAAATTAGCCATGCTAAGATTGGCTGGCTGTTAAGGAAGGTGATGCCCATAGAGGTCTATGCATAGCTAAGGCAGCAACCATCTGCTTTAGCATGGCTGATTTTTAGATAAAGTGTGAGAAAAAGAAGGCCTATGTACAACAGCATCTCATGAGCTTTCTGGGAGCTACTGAATTTCAGGGCAGGATAATGAACCATAGGCACCAAAACTTTTTTAAACAAATGATAATGTTAAAAAAACAAAACAGAAAAAAATGTAAAAAAAATTAGAACTAATCTTTCATCGTTCTGGCCTAAAAAAAAAATCTGATCAACTTCTACTGTATAGGCTGCTGCGCTGGCATTGCATCACCATCCTGGGATTACTGAACAATCAGAGAAAAACATTTCTTCCTACTGGGCACATTTGTAATTTTTGGGTGAACATGTAAAATGTTTTGGACTCATGTAATAAATTAGTTCCGTGACCTGATTTTTCATATAGCTTGTAAAGCATTTTTTTGTGATCTTTAGCGTTTAACCACTTCAACTCCAGAATATTTACCCCCCTTCCTGACCAGGTCATTTTTCGTGTGACGCTGTACCCAAATAAAATGCATGTCCTTTTTTTCTTACAACTAGAGCTTACTTTTGTAGGTATTTGATCACTGTGTTTTTTTATTTTTTGCGCTATAAACAAAAAAAGGCCAACAATTTTGAAAAAAAATTATACGGACATCAACTGACACTTTTTTGGGAACCGGTGACACCAATACAGTGATCAGTGCTAAAAATGTGCACTTTCACTGTACTAACGACACTGGCTGGGAAAGGGTTAACTTCAGGGGTGATCAAAGGGTAACTGTGTGCCTAGCCAGTATTTGTGTACTGTGTAGGGGGTGCTTTTACTAGAGGAAGACATGGATCCTAGTCCCTGCGTTGCAGAGACACAGGATCCATGTCTTCCCTACTGACAGAATGACAATCTGCCTCGTCTACATAGGCAGACTGCTGTTCTGCCTCTGTAACAAACGATCAGTGAGTGCTGGCAGACATTGAGTCCGTGGCCCACGGCATTTGTGCCCGCTAACCAGAAGTGCGGGAGATATATATACGTGATACTGCGCACAGTAAAACTGCTATAGGGCAGTCGTGAAGTGGTTAAAGGCAACATTGACTGTTGATCTACAGCCGGATAAAGCTGTGCTCGATAGCGTACTTGAGTGGTCTTGATATTGCTGCAGTTTCAGATAAGGGCTTAAACTTTCCATGGCCCTTGGTGCAAATTAATGAGCTCCAGACTGTAAATCTATAAAGTCTCCTTCAAGAATACCTGAAAATAGTTTCCACTCGTCTGCAAAACCTCTTAAATGCAATTGTTTTTTTTTAATTGCCATTTTTGCCATTTTTTCAGCTCTGCCTGATAGAGGCAGATATTTTTTTTTTGACTACTGTTGTCAAGGGCCAATTTTCTTTTAAACAAAAATATTGCTGAGAGTGCTTTGGCAGCTGTTCAGGATTTTAATTGCCAATATGGCACCACTTACTAAACATTCATTTAACCTAATGAAGCAACACTTTCTAACTTGGTGGCAACAATAAATAGATGCAAATACATTCATTCTTTTAACACAGTCAGCTAAATCAAGCAAGTTGGTAATAAAAGTTTGCTAGTTTCTCTGGTTGCCGTTGTACTGCAATCTTTAAAAGGTTACTATTAATTCTGTTTCCATCCTAAACTCCAACTTGAACTTTCAGTTTAAATCAGTTAAATATATTACAGGTGATATCAAAACACAAGCTCTGGAATTCATATAGACTGGCACAGGCAGATTTTGCGAAAGTGTCTCCTGTGCATTCTAAAAGTGGTGAAGAACGCACCAAATTCATGTACTGGTCTAGAACGTGTACTTGAATTTGGCTCATGCTGCGGCACTTTTAGAGTGCATGAGAGACACAAAGATCTGTCCGAGACAGTTATTCTCTATGTACGCCAAAAGAGTTGGTCTTAAAGCGGTTCTGCACCCATTTCATTTAGTAAATCTCTTTGCCTTCCAAATCAGGCAAAGAGTACTAAATGAAATGTTTTTTTTTTTTTTTTTTACTTACCTTGTAATTGAAGACTTCCGGTCTTCTCTCTCTGCGGCGGCGGGCGGGGTCTCTGCGTCGATCGTCGTCACGCCGCACTGTCTCCTGGGATCTGGTGTCATTGATCCCAGGAGTCAGTGCGGGCATCTTCCGAAATCTCGCGAGATTTCGGCCACATCTTCCGAAATCTGCCGAAATCTCGTGAGATGTCGGCAGATGTGCCGTTACTGCGCACGCGCGAGTAACAGCGGTGCATGCTGGGCCATCTAAAGTTCCTGTGGGTGTTTCACATGCCCACAGGCAAGATGGCCCCCAGCACAAAAGAAGAAGACGAGGATCTTCATCGGACGAAAACCGGCGGCGATCGAGATGGAAGATGGAACAGGTGAGTCCCCCAATAAAGGTAAGCATCCTTTATATCCCGTATCAAAAAAAAAAAAAATTTTTACAGAGTGCATAACCGCTTTAACCACTTAAGCCCTGGACAATTTGGCTGGCCAAAGACCAGAGCACATTTTGCGATTCGGCACTGTGTCGCTTTAACAATTGTGCGGTCGTGCGACGTGGCTCCCAAACAAAATTTACGTCCTTTTTTCCCCACAAATAGAGCTTTCTTTTGGTGGTATTTGATCACCTCTGCAGTTTTTATTTTTTGCACTAAAAACAAAAATAGAGCGACAATTTTGAAAAAAACGCATTATTTTTTACTTTTTGCTATTAAATATGCCCCAACAATATATAAAAAAAAAAATTTTTTCCTCAGTTTAGCCCGATATGTATTCTTCTACATTAAGTGTTTATTGATTGGTTTGCGCAAAAGTTATAGCGTCTACAAAATAGGGATTAGTTTTATGGCATTTTTATTAATAATTTTTTTTTATTACTAGTAATGGCGGCGATCTGCGATTTTTATCCTCATTTTGGCGGACACATCGGACAATTTTGACACATTTTTGGGACCATTATCATTTTTACAGCGATCAGTGCTAAAAAATTGCACTGATTACTGTAAAAATTACACTGGCAGTGAAGGAGTTAACCACTAGCTGGCTCGGAAGGGGTTAAGGGTGTCCTAGGGAGTAATTCTAACTGTTAGGGGGCGCGGCTACGTGTGACACATCACTGATCATAGCTCCCGATCACAGGCAGCTATGATCAGTGACAGTGTCACTAGGCAGAACGGGGAGATGCTTGTTAACATTAGCATCTCCCCGTTTTTCAGCTCCGTGAGACGATCGCGGGACCCGCGATCCTACTCACGTAGTTTTTGCGGCAGGGGCACGCACGTGACCACATGGCGGCAAATTCAAAAGGGATTTACCTGTACGCCCATTTGCCCAGCCTAGCCATTCTGCCGACGTATATGTACATGCGGAAGTCGGCAAGCTGTTAAACATGATCTTCACTTAATCTGAGCACCACAAACCAAAAACACAATTTAATTCATTTTGAATATGCGAAGCAAACTCCCCCATCCATCCATGTCTCCATGGCATTTCTGGCCTAAGCCATCTTGAGTAGGGGCACATAATTCATGTAGCATTTCCTTCCTGGAAATCTGCTTTTAGCTCAAGCAAGCATGCAAGAGTGTGTGCATAGCTGAGAAAACCCCTCCTTCTCCTCTCCTGCCCTCTTGACGACTCCTGGCATATAGGACATCATTTGCCTAGGCAAGAAACCAGGAAGTAACTGAGTTTAAAACAAGTAAATATCATATACTTTCCTATTTATTTACTAATGCTGGCAGCATGAGGATTAAAAATAATCAATGTTAATTGAGAGATTGAAGTTCCACTTTAATTTGCTCCACTTTTACATTTGGCGCATTCAACGCAACACAATGTAAAAGTAGCACATTCAATGAGACACAATGTAAAAGTGGCACACTTTTAGAATTACAGTCATGGCCAAAAATATTGGTACCCTGCATTTCTGTCAGATAATGCACCACTTCTTACAGAAAGTTGTTGCCAATACAAATATTTAGGCATTCTCAGGTTTATTTATTATGTTTGTATTAGTATGGCACAAAAAAAGTGGAGAAACAAAAAGCCTCATCTGACACTTCCACACAAAACTCCAAAAATGGACTGGACAAAATTATTGGCACCTTCTCAAAATTGTAAGAAATAATTGCATTCCAACTTGATGCTCCTGTAATTTGTAATTAAACTCACCTGTATTAATTAACAGGTTCTGACAATATAGAAATAACACCAGCAACCAGTTAAAATGGTGAAAAAGGTTTTCTTGTTGTGTGCCACACGGAGCATGGAGAACAGAAAGAGCAGCAAAAAATTGTCTGAATATTTGAGAACAAAAATTGTCTAAAACTATGGACAATCTCAATGTTACAAGTCTATCTCCAGAGATCGTCATGTTCCTGTGTCCATTGTGCACAACATTGTCAAGAAGTTTACAGTCCGTGGCACTGTAGCTAATCTCCCTGGACGTGGGCTAAAGAGAAATATTGATAAGATTGCAACGAAGGATTGTTGGAATGCTGGATAAAGAACCTCGATAAACTTCCAGACAAATTCAAGCTGACCTTCAGGCACAGGGTACAACTGTGTCAGCTCGCACTATACGTCACCATCTGAATGAAAGAAAGGGATGCTATGGTATGAGACCCAGGAGGGTTTGCCAAAACCTTACCCAAGGAAGCCAAAATCCTTTTGTGAGAATGTACTGTGGACAGACAAAATCACAGCTTTTTGGTAAAGCCCATCATTCTACTGTTATCAGAAGAAGAAATGAGGCCTTTAAAGAAACGAATACAGTCTCTATAGTCAAACATGGTGGAGGTTCACTGATGTTTTGGGGTTACTTTGCTGCTTCAGGCACTGGATGTCTTGACTGTGTGCATAGCATTATGAAATCTGAAGATTACAAAATTCTGGGGAGCAATGTAGGGCCCAGTGTCAGAAAGTTGGGTCTCCATCAGAGGTCATGGGTTTTACAGCAGGACAATCACCTAAATCAAATGTGAAAAAGCACCCAGAAATGGTTTAAGACAAAGCGTTGGAGAGAACTGAACTGGTCAGCAATGAGACCAGATCTAAATCCCATAGATCACCTGTGTAGAGATCGCAAAACAGCAGCTGGGGAAAAGGAACTCTTCCTATCTGAGAGACCTGGAGCAGTTGGCAAAAGTAGAGTGGTCCAAAATTACAGTAGAGAGGTCCAAGAAACTCATTGATGGTTACAGGAGGCGATTGATTTCAGATATTTTTTTCCAAGGGGTGTGCTAACAAATATTAAATTGAGGGTGCCAATAATTTTGTTCAGTCACTTTATGAGTGTTTTGCATTGAATGTGGCAAATTAGTTTTTTTGTTTCTCCACTTTTTTTGTGTCATACCAATACAAACAAAAGAAATAAACATGAGAATGCCTAAACATTTGTAATTGCAACAATTTTCTGGGTGCAATATCTGACAGAAATGCAGGGGTGCCAATATTTTGGGCCATGACTATACCTGAACATGGTGCACGAGTCACTGTCAGAACTAAAGGTGTTGCAAATACTTAAAGAATTCGGGAAAATACATTACCAAGAGGGATTAACGCCAGAAAAGTGGAGCAGCAGCTTTACTAAATTCTCCCCAAGGTGTTCAAAGTCCTACAGTTCATTTTATTTAGAAAACAGTCACGACCTGAGCAGGGAAGCAGTCCCTTAAAGTGGAGCTACACTGCCCCTGACGTTCTTTTTTTCAATGGTGATTAATAAATAAATGAATTTGTAATTTAGTAACTCACCTGTCCTGTTTCTATCACTTGTGCCTTTCGTTTTTTATGTCCTAAAAAGACTTTATAAACATTTCCGGTTCGTTCTCCATCTTGCCTGTGGGCATTTGAAACCTCCAGGCATTCTCTTCCTGGATTTCATCGACTCCTCTCATTGTTATCTCGCGCATGCGCAGTACAAACTGCATAGAAGCGCCGTCAGCAGCTCCTGTTGCCATCACAACGGCGTCGAAAATCCCGCCCCGTTGTGATAGCAGAGACCGAACGTGACTGTCGTGATGACGTCACGTTGGGTTTCAAGTCTCGCGATATCTCGGGCCAGGCCACCACACTGACTCCTGGGAGCTATGACACAAGCTCCCAGGAGACAGTGCGGGCTAGGGGATATTACGAAATAGCCGTAATATCCCCGCCCATATCCGAGAGAAGGAGAACCGGAAGCGATGGATGGCAAGAAGAAAACAACTAAAGGTAAGTAAAAAAAAATAAAAAAACTACCGTTTCGGATCGAGGAAGGTGAGTATTATTTTTTAGATCTAGGTCTTAAAAACGGGTGGAGCTCCGCTTTAACAGCATGCTGCAGAGAAGAACCATTGCTCTTTGTGTGGAAGCAGTGGTCTCTCTGCAGAGCGCTGACCAGCCCCATTGCGAAGTCAGAGCTAGAGCTCTTCAATTACCAGGGAGAGTGAGCTTTACTAATTGCTTAGCTATAGCTCTCACTCAGCAGAGGGTGTGATCTGTTTCCATCTCTGTGTCAAGTCTACTAGTCTGGTCATTAGGATTAAAAACAAACTTGTTTTATAAAGCTAAATCTGGCCACACACTGCTTGGATTGTGCATTTGTGGAATTCCCTGCTGGTTTTTATTTTAACTTATAATACAATGCTGGTAGCCATCAAAGCGATACATGGGCGGTTGTCTGGAATCAAGTTCAGTTATGCCGCGTACACACGAAGGGACTATCCCGCGGGATTATCCGCTGGACTCGAGTCCACCGGACAATCCCCTCGTGTGTGGGCCTTCGAGGGACTTTTTTTCCCAAAAGTCCGGCGGACTAGGTTTTAAGTTTTGTTTTAAAATTATCCGCTGGACTTGGCATTCCGGCGGACAATACGGCCGTCTGTAGTATGGTCCGGCGGACCAAAAAGGACGCATGCTCAGTAGCAAGTATTTTTCTAGTATTGTCCGCTGGACTAGGTCCGGCGGACAAAGTCCCTTCGTGTGTACGCGGCATTAATCTATCAAGAACACTCTGCTAGGAGTGACCACTCTCTTCTGCTACACAAATTTACCTCAATTACAAATCTTTTAACAATCGGCAACCCTTTTTTTTTATGTGCTGTGACCATTTTCAGCTCCAGAAAATTTAATTGGGAAAATGAAACATCACTTTTTTATTTTATTTATCATAGTGATTATTTCTTTTTTTAAACAATAACAAAATATTTGAAAAATCCGTTATCCTGTCTTCCAGCCGTGTTAAACTTGTCAGTCAACTTTGGTGTTCTGTAGAGTTTTGCCTGCAGGAACGACAACCTCTAATGAAAGTGCAGAACACAAGTACATAGCGATTGTCAATATGTAACACGGCCCCTCCTTCCAAGTAAATGTTTACCTTGGGGCCACAAAGACAGAAATTTTACACAAGGCTGTCATAACAATACATAATATAAGCCAAGATCGGAGAAGTTGGAACACAGGAGTGCATTATGACATTATCTTAATTGACAATGTATTCTTTTATTTCTTGCAGCACCTTGGGGAATTTTAGTATAGTTGACGCTGAAGATATATAATATTTCACTGCGTCACCGAAATCAGACTCCCAACAAAACACTGATTATCTGTAAATATTAAATAGTCCTTTTCATATCTTTTAAATATAGAACTATAAAAGAGATCAGCTCATTGTAAACATCAATGTGCATTAGTGTGTTAACCAATTGACCTCCTGAAGGTTTACCCCCCTTCATGACCAGGCATTTTTTTGAGATACAGCACTGCGTTACTTTAACTAACAATTGTGCGGCCCTGCAAATCTGTACACAAAATATGTTTGCGCTTTTTTTTTTCAGACAAATCGAGCTTTCTTTTGGTGGTATTGTTTTGTTTTTTTTGTGCTATAAACAAGAAAAGACCGACAATTTTGAAGAAAAAAAACAATATTTTTTACTTTCTGCTATAAAACATTCAATATATATATATTTTTTTTTAATCTAATTTCTTCATTAATTTAGACCAATATATATTCTGCTACATGTTTTTGGTAAAAAAAAAAAAAAAAATCCCTATAAGCATATATTGATTGGTTTGCACAAAAGGTATAGAGTCTACAAACTATGGGATATTTTTATTTATTTAAATTTTTTTACTAGTAATGGCAGCGATCAGTGACTTATAGGGTGACTGCACTAATGACACTGGCTGGGAGGGGGTTAAAATCAGGGGTGATCAAAGGTTAAATGTGTGCCTAGCCTGTGCTTTACTACACTGTGGGAAGTGCTTTTACTAGGGGAAAGTGATGAAATGTATTCCCTGCTTTGCAGGGGCACAAATTTCATCTCTTCCCTCCTGTCAGAACAGCGATCTGCCTTGTTTACATAGGCAGACTGCCGTTCTGTCTCTCTGCAGGTTGATCAGTGTGTTCCAGTGGACATTAAGTCTGCAGTACTGACCGATCGGCTCCCGCTGTGTGTAATCACCGCAGGAGCGAGCCTGAACCCAGAATTATATATATATATATTATATATATATATATATATATATATATATATATATATATAAATACACACACATACACACACACATGATCCGGCACAGAGGTTTACTGCTACATGGTGGACCTTAGGTGGTTAAATTGTGTCTGACCCCCAAGAAAAAAAAAAGTAATATATATTGCAGGTTACCAGTCCTTAGATGGGATGGCTGCGTTTGTTTTTCTTTCAGGCTACTTTTTTTTTGCTTTATTTTCACCTGTGCCAGTAACGCACCTTCTTTCCCAGGGTGACAACTCGCTCATTCTACTACTTATTGTTAGAACTATTAAATATAGGGGGGATATGTTCACAGAGGGAACTGGGAACAATACTAACTAATACCACAGGGAAATAAGTAGATGACTGGATTTCTGACTAGGGTAGAAAAGAGGCTCGTGTTTTGCCACGTACACATGATCAGACTTTTTGGCCGAACTATCCGCCAGACTTTCCAGCGGTGGTCCGCCGGACTTCCCGAACGTGCGGACTTGCCCATACACGCCTGGACTTTTCCGGCGGACAATCTGCCAGAGTTTTGGCGGAGGACCGTCTGACTTTTACACGGAGTAAAGTCCGTTCATTTGGAACGTGACTCCAGGTAGACGGGACTCGCCCCCTTATGATGTCACAGTCCCAGCATCCTCCGGGACTGTGACGTCATAAGGGGCGGGGTCACCATGTGACATGATCCGGTGACCCCGCCCCTTGTCCCTATATAACTGGCCGCGCAACACGTCTCGGAAAAAGAAGCAGAAGGTGGTGGCGACGACAGAAGAACCGAAGAATTACTTTTCAGGCCAAAAAGTTAAATTTTTGTCTCATCTGACCAGACACCTTCTTCCAAATGTTTGCTGTGTCCCCCCACATGGCTTCTTGCAAACTGCAAATGAGACTTCTTATGGTTTTCTTTCAACAATGGCTTCTTGCAACTCTTCCATAAAGGCCAGATTTGTGGAGTGCACAACTAATAGTTGTCCTGTGGACATATTCTCACACCTGAGCTGTGGATCTCTGTAGCTCCCCCAGAGTTATCATTAATGCTCTCCTTGCCCGGCCTGTCAGTTTAGGTGGACGGCCATGTCTTCGTAGGTTTGCAGTTGTGATAAACTCTTTCCATTTTTGGATTATGGATTGAACAGTGCTCCGTGAGATGTTCAAAGCTTGGGATATTATTTTATAACCTAACCCTGCTTTAAACTTCTCCATAACTTTATCCTTGACCTGTCTGGTGTGTTCCTTGGCCTTCATGATGCTGTTTGTTTACTAAGGTTATCTAACAAACCTTTGGGGGCTTCACAGAACAGCTGTATTTATACGGAGACTAAATTATACACAGGTGGACTCTATTTAATAATAAGGTGACTTTTGAAGGCAATTGGTTCCACTAGATTTTAGTTAGGGGTATCAGAGTAAAATGAAAAATGTACACCATACTTTTCAGATATTTATTTGTAAAAAAATGTTGAAAAACATTTATCATTTTCCTTCCATTTCACAATTACAGTATCTCACAAAAGTGAGTACACCCCTCACATGTTTGAAAATATTTTATTATATCTTTTCATGTGACAACACTGAAGAAATTACACTTTGCTACAGTGTAAATTTGCTGTCCACTCAAAATAACTCAACACAGCCATTAATGTCTGAACCGCTGGCAACAAAAGCAAGTACACCCCTAAGTGAAAATGTCCAAATTGGGCCCAAAGTGACATTTATTTTGTGTGGCTACCATTATTTTCCAGCACTGCCTTAACCCTCTTGGGCATGGAGTTCTCCAGAGCTTCACAGGTTGCCACTGGAGTCCTCTTCTACTCCTCCTTGACGACATCAAGAAGCTGGTGGATGTTAGAGACCTTGCGCTCCTCCACCTTCCTGGATGGAGGATGCCTCACAGATGCTCAATAGGGTTTAGGTCTGGAGACATGCTTGGCCAGTCCATCACCTTTACCCTCGGCTTCTTTAGCAAGGTAGTAGTCATCTTGGAGGTGTGTTTGGGGTTGTTATGTTGGAATACTGCCCTGTGGCCCAGTCTCGGAAGGGAGGGGATCATGCTTGGCTTCAGTATGTCACAGTACATGTTGGCATTCATGGTTCCCTCAATGAACTGTAGCTCCCCAGTGCCGGCAGCACTCATGCAGCTCCAGACCATGACACTCTCACCATCATGCTTAAAAGTAGGCAAGACACACTTGTCTTTGTACTCCTCACCTGGTTGCCGCCACACATGCTTGACACCATCTGAACCAAATATATTTATCTTGATGTCATCAGACCACAGGACATGATTCCAGTAATCCATGTCCTTAGTCTGGGTGTACTCACTTTTGTTGCCAGCTGTTTAGACATTAATGGCTGTGTGTTGAGTTATTTTGAGGGGAAAGCAAATTTACACTGTTATACAAGCTGTACACTCACTACTTTTAATTGTAGCAAAGTGTAATTTCTTCAGTGTTGTCACATGAAAAGATATAATAAAATATTTACAAAAATGTGAGGGGTGTACTCACTTTTGTGAGATACTGTATGTGCCACTTTGTATTGGTCAATCACATAAAATCCCAATAAAAAAAATGTGTTCTTGGTTGTAACATGACAAAATGTGGAACATTTCAAGGGGCATGAATACTTTTTCAAGGGACTGTGTCCTACCAATATTTTTTTGGATCTAGGTCTTTGTTATTTGTTCATTGTTCTTGCATAGAGCAGTGTTTCTCAACATTTTTTCAGTGGCGGCATCCTTTACAACTCTGCACAATCTCGAGGAGCCCCATTTTTTAAGAATGTAAACTAACAGTTTTACATAATGTAGTAGCATCCACACATGTAGGACACCCAGCATTAAAGGGGACTTACTTTTACAAAAGAATATTCCAGCATTTCTCTTCTCCCTCAGTTTCTCTCCTACATTCAGCTAACATGACCCAAGTTCTGACAGAAAAGGGCAGGGGAGGGGTAAACAAAGACATGCTCAGGCACCTGACATCCTCCTCATCAACCTAAGACATCACCAGTTGTTAGGATACTGGCAGCTAGCTTGTAATGTGCCCAAAGTTGTAATGCTGCACTAAAAAACCCAGTGAGTTTGTGTAATAATAATAATAAAAAAAAAAAAAATTGGTGTAAAATTTGGGCATTTTGCCAAGGCATCCCTAAAGAACCCAGAAGGCACCTTAGTTGAAAAGGCTGGCATAGATTGGCTACCCAGATGTACTGAATGTAATTGTTTAGAAGGTGGAACCTCTGATGACAGAGGACCACTAGTACCCTCCGGTACAACAATTGTTTTTAACAATTTTGTATGTACATATATTTTTTCTATGTTTACTTTCTCTTTCCTGTATTTATTTATTCATATAATTTTCATAATAAATAATTTAAAATACACCCCAATCTATTTTTCTTTTGTTTCTACTTCATAAGCGTTTTGCTATGTTTCGCCTGAAAAGTCCCAGTTGTACCGGAGGGTACTAGTGGTCCTCTGTCATCAGAGGTTCCACCTTCTAAATATCTATTTAGGGATGTTGGCAATAATTCACCTTTAGGAGCTTAATGCCCCTCTAGAATGGTTCAGCACCACTTTTTGCATGTACTGAATGTAATTGGGTTGAGCCATATTTTTTACTATTCATCTTTTAGATATAGATCGGGTATCCACTTTACAATTAACCAATTAACACCACAGATGGTAATCACTACTGGCATTATAGCCCTGTAGGTTTATTGTTTAAACATTTTAAAACCCTTCTGTTTTTATATCTTTCTGCAACATGGTAGTTGTTACTTAATGTACACTATGAAATGACATACTGTTATGATATACAAACTGCACTCTAATATTAATATTGTTCTTGTACCTTCTCCCCAATTTTTTTTCTCTTTATTTTGTTTTTTCCTCACATTCCAGAGAAGTAATATGTCTATGCCCATGATGGCGAACCTTGGCACCTCAAATGTTTTGGAACTACATTTCCCATGATGCTCAACTACACTGCAGAGTGCATGAGCATCATGGGAAATGTAGTTCCAAGGTTCGCAATTACTATGCCATGTTCTTTTTCTTGAAAATTTTAAAATAAAGATTGTATAAAAAAAAAAAAAAAATCTGTAAAACATTCTGAAATGACAAAATGCAGTGTGTGTGTGTTAATAAAAAAAAGAAAACTCATTCTATATAATTTCTCTCCTGAAAAAGATTAAAGTACAACTAAATACAAAGCTCTCCTGTTTGCCCTATCTATTTGGCTCTCATACCATTATCACCCAAAGTGAAAGAAAATCCCAAATATGTCACCAGAACACAAATAGAGGGGACATCTTCCCATGGAGACACTCGTTTCTCTCACCTTGGTGACAAAGAATCCCTCACTTTGGAGGGATTTGCTCTCACTTTCTGTTTGACTTTGTTGGAGGTAAAGAGAAGTCTTCCCAATGGAACACATATGGAAAAAGTTTTGCTAAAGTATGTTACTATTACTATTGTCAAAAGTATTGGGACTTTACGGGTTGAGGTCAGGACTCTGTGCAGTCTTTATGGACTTTGCCTTGTCCACTGGTCCAAATCATTTGGTGGAGGGGGGGGGGGGGGGATTATGGTATGGGGTTGTTTTTCAGGGGTTGGGGGCTTGCCACTTAGTTCCAGTGAACTCCTAAGGCGTCAGCATACCAAGAAATTTTGGACAATTTCATGCTCCCAACTTTGCAAGAACAGTTTGGGGATGACCCCTTCCTGTTCCAACATGACTGCGCTCCAGTGCACAAAGCAAGGTCCATAAAGACATGGATGAGCGAGTTTGGGGTGGAGGAACTTGACTGGCCTGCACAGAGTCCTGACCTCAACCCAATAGAACACCTTTAGGAAGAATTAGAGCGGAGACTGCGAACCAGGCCTTCTCTTCCAACATCAGTGCCCAACCTCACAAATGCCCATCTGGAGGAATGGTGAAACATTCCCACAGACAAACTCCTACACCTTGTGGACAGCCTTCCAAGAAGAGTTGAAGCTGTTATAGCTGCAAAGGGTGGGCCAACTCAATATTGAACCCTACGGACTAAGACTGGGATGCTATTAAAGTTCATGTGTGCGTAAAGGCAGGTGTCACAATACTTTTGACTGTGTAGTGTATATGTATATCCAAAAACTATTTTTATCAGTTTTGAGGTAGCGTTGAAAGTTTGTATTGCTGTCTGTGACTGTCACCAAAAAAGAAAGTGATGGAAAATCTGAAATTTTAGGCCCCATTCATACCTGTGTGTCTTACTGGAGTGCCCTAGGGGGCTAAAGAGATGTCAGCAATCTGTATTTTATTTAGCTTACAACAACACAAAGAATGATCGTGTAATTACCATAGGCAGACACTTACATGCCCTACTCAGTTTTTAAAGCTACTGGTCTGGCCAGTTTCTTAAGAAGAAAGCAAAACTCTGCAATTAAGTTTTCTAAAATGTTTGAAATGTATATAACTGTCCTAGGGAAGATATTTTCTTTATCTCAAGAAAGTAACCACAATTCATCGTTCTACATCAGTACTTTGTTTGAATGCACGTGTTGTATATTTACCCTGTGACAGACTGTAGATCTTAATGCAGAGTGATCAGCATATACACACTTCACAGGCAATATGTAACAGTATCAAAGAGCAGGACGAATCAGGGCAAATTACAACCAAACAAGCACAGAACCCCAAATAATGACATCACTTGACATCGGGCGCCAGACTTTCACGTTTAGGTGCCAAGTCTTATTTCTGTTCAGCCTCCTTTCATCCTCTCTTTGTTTTGCTGTCACAGAATACAGATATGTTTTGAATTTGTAAGCTGGATAAATTTCTGTGGTATGCGATCATCATTCTGCGTAATTACCGATCACCAAAACCGGATACCATGAATTAAATTCTTTTCTGGCAAGTCAAATATTATCTTGTAAAACAGTCATTTGACGTATAATGTACATGGGTGTGGTGCGGATGCTCTGAACAACACAGCACCCATGTAGTTAAAGCTACATAAACTGTACATAGCAACAAGTAAAATAGGACTGGAATACATGAACTGTTTCATTTCAAGGAGTTTTTAAAACTTTCACGTGGCAGCCAATGAAAGGCCTTTGCATGGGGTTGTTGATGACATAACATGTTCCATGACATCCCCAGCTTCTTCACATGCTTTAGCTGTCTTAGATCATCAGTTGGATGAACAAATATTTAACTAAATATTTCACTCTCTTTTCCAGCAGCTGTTCCTATGCATCCTTCGACTGTCCCAGGTGAGGTCTGATAGTGGTGGTCCATAGAGAAGACAGCGGCTTTATAAACAGAAGAGTTTTCTGGTTTCATTATGAAAGCCAAGCCTAAAAGATCAGGTCTTCCAAAACTGATACTTCCGTTCTGGGTAGATACTAAGGGCCACACGCCTTCTTCTCAAGGACTCCATTCCTAAAATGTTTCTATAGTAACATACTTCTGCCTCTTTAAAATCATAGTCATTATTGGTTGACCCAGACAGACAACCAGGCCAGGGCCGGGGCATAGGGCGGGCGGGGCAGCTGCCCTGGGCGCAATGGTTTACCATAGGGATGATGGTGCCTTCCTTCTGTTACAAGGCTGGGCAGTTTGGCATATTTGCCCTGGGCAGTGGATGACCTTGTCCCAGCACTGAACCAGACTAATTATGTAACTATAACAAAAGGGGCAGTTTTTCACAACTGAATTCCCCAATCATTATTTCATCCATATTCCAGTTTGGCAGTAAGTGTAAACACTATATGGCTTGCTAATGGACAGGCCAGGAGGAAATCAACATGCAGTTGCTTCTCTCCCAAATAAATGAAAGTGCTAAATCAGCTTGCAATTCGAATGCACCTGCATTGAACTCTTAATGATCTGAGGCTGGTTTTACACGGGCGTTCGCTGTAGTCTGTATCCGCCTGCTAAGCAGGGGATCTCCCCACTGAGCAGGCGGATGACAGGTCCAGGACATGGTTACAGCCCCGCTGTTCTCTTTGGGGCTGTCAGATAAAAATGAACCACCTGTCCGTTTCAATCCGACTGTCACCCAATCCGTTGTTTTTGGCGGACAGGATCAGATGCCAACAGGTGTCTGTGTCCGCTGACATTCGCCGCTCCATAGAGAGCTTTGGATGGTCTAATCGGGTCCGCCTGAAAAACTGATAGGTGGACTTGATTGGACAGCCCATGTGAAACCAGCCCTAAAAGAGTCTGAAATGGATTTCAAAATCAATGCCTTTGCCTTTTACAGCCAAGCAACACTGTCCTTTAAGGCCCCATATACACTGCTGCTGCTAAACAAACTCATTCAATGTTATCTTATGTGTAAATGTACACAGGTTCGTTTACTGTAGTTTTTAGGCAGTTGCATTTATAGGCCTCTTTTTGAAGGCAAAAAAATGAGTTCAGACACCAAACGTTTTTAAATGTGGTAACCCGTGTTTAGCAGCGTTTCGTCTATAGGCGTTTTTGACCATTTAAAAAATAAAAATAAAAGTTTTCCTTTTTTTGGAAACGCTTCTAAATGCAAACGCAGCAAAAAAAACGCTGCTTAACGTGGCATGTAAACGTGGCAAAACGGACGTTTTAAACGTCGGTTAATATCTGTCAAGTGAAATCATTCAGAAGAGGTTGTAAAAACATCCCTTGTACATGGGGCCAAATTGAAAAGCTGTTTTTCTCTGCACAATGTTAAAAAACAAAAACAAATTTAAAACATGGACTTCAAAAAGAAACAGGGAAATCCACTTCTAATGGATGCACCACACTAAAGCCCCATACACACGGTCGGACAATCCGCGGACCAGGTTGGTCGGATCCTGTCCGTCATACTTTGTCTGATGTTGGTTTTGCGTACACACGGTCGGACAAAGTTGTCGGAAAATCCGATCATTCTGAATGTGGTGACGTTTGTTGCCTACGACGGGACTACGTAGAGGCTAGTAGCCAATAGCTTTGGTCTTGTAATGTTATCTGAGCATGCGTAGCACTTTGTCCGGTCGGACAACCGTACACACGATCGGATTTGGTGTGATCGGACCGTGTTGTCGGCAAATCTTTCCAGCAGGAGATAAGACTTTGTCCGTCGGACAATCCGACGTACACTGTCCGATGGTGCATACACACGGTCTGATTTTTCAACAACATTGTCCGATCGGACAGAATCCATGAAAAAGTCCGACCGTGGGTATGGGGCTTAAGGCTTCATGTCCAAGGGTTATTAGTTAACAGAGGAGAGTTCAGGAGCAGTTGGAAAAAAAAATGTCCAACTGCTCCTAAATGTCCGTTTACCAGCAGCTGTACACGAGGCCTAATAGAATTTGGACACAATATAAGTATAGTTGAGAGGAGGAGGCCAAGATGATTGAATTTGGAGCTTCAATCTATGAAGTTAAACAAAACAGCTGAGCCTTCTATTCAACTTGTTTGTATCTATAAAAACATGAAATAGATTTGTCACAGATTGGTTCTAATCCTCTGAGTGTACTAGTCTTCTCCAGAGACCCCACAGACCTTTCTGCAAGAACCTTACAACTTGTCTCCCTTCATTTGCCTTACTAGTGACAACTGACAAAAATATGAAGAACCAAAAAAACAGGCATTAAAAAAAAAACTGTAAAGAGGGAAAAGGAAGAGCAGGTGGCATTTTGGCAGCGTAATTACATAAATAACAGACAGCACGATACAATACCAATGACACTATTTATTATAATAAAAGTGGTAAGCCATTATACAAACACTGGCCTTGTAACATGAAACAGAAGGAAACTTCAACCATTGCCTCAGCCTGTGGCCCTGCTACAATGCAAACAATGACACAAATAATCATATCACAGGCAGGGTAGATAAAAATCAATGATTTAAAAAAAAATATATATATATATATATGATTATTTTTAATTTAAATCAAATTTATTTTTTTTTATCAATTTTTTTTTTAATAAAATGCTTTTGGAGTAAAAATCAATCTAAAGATAGTTTTCTATTTATGATAAATGAATAATTTAGTTTATTCAACATGAAATGGAGCTTATGTAGCATGAGGCTGTATATTCTGCAATATTTACATTTTTGGGAAAAGTATTCAATGAATCCAAGCTCTGCAAGCTGAGATAATATGCACTGCATTGATGCATTCACACAATTTCACAGTAACCATGAGATAAAACAAAGCTCAGGAATATTCCTTTATCCCATTGTTTTGCAAATCTATGTACACTACAAACTGTATGATTGATTCGGTTCCGATATCAGTGTTTTACTAAATTGACAGCTTATTATTCTAAATAGGAAACCTTCATTTTGTTTGCAAATAATAAAGATTTTAACTACCAGCGAGGATGGGTATTTACATTTAAAGGGCACCTGTCATTTCAGATCCATAATGGCAGCACTTGTTAGCGGGCATCCACTCACCTGCTGCTACCACGTCCCTCCCCTTGTTGTGTCACTGCCGCATCACCAGCCGCCCCATTAAAGTGAATGGGACTGTCAGCGAGTCAACAGCGGGTCAGGGGAGGAGCAGCTGCGGGACAGAGATAACAGTTGCTCTTTAAAAACTATGATTTAAATTAAGCCTTTTTGCTAGTGTTACAAATGTGGAAGTGCTATTGTAATGAAAGATGGCATACCGATCTCACTGTTAATTGCTTTGCATGCTTGGTCTGTGTCAGATCTAACTAGCTCTCACCTGAAAAGCACTAGACTGTCCGACCCAGAGATTGTGGGATATGTAGTTTCTTCATAAGAAGTGTCAGGTCTTAGACTATAGACAGAGGTCATGCATTAACCTGTGCAGTGCCATAGCTCATGTTTGAGCTGAGCTATTTTATGACACACTGCCTTTTCATTCTTCCTATCAAGTATTGGAGAGTGATCTGTTTGGTCCTCCATCTTTCGATAAACATTGTATATGTATGTAGGTGGTGTGTTGTCTAAGCTTCAAGGCAATTTTTGTGAATGTTTGATGAAATCTTATGTAATTGTGTAATGCCTAAGTCCATCATCCAAAAACCTATTTTCTAAAAAACTAAATTTTTTTGGGACGTGGCATTATATATCAAATTTCCGTATCCACATTACCACTCTAATTATATGAACACAAACAAACTTCTGACACTGGAATGTGAAGATTTCCTCTACTACAGGCTGTGCGTATGGGGCAAAAAATTACACCATGAAACTACATATTCAATGCACATCTTATTCAGGTGGAAACCACAAGGTGCAGGTAGAAAGGTATATAATCTCCAAACATACAAAAAAAAACAATCAGCTCAAACCCCACAATCACCTCTTGAGTAAATACCAATCTGTGTAAAATTCTCTTGGTCTAGGTGTTGCAGCTCTCCTGGAAATCCACTGGGTGGCGGACTAAAATCTGTAACACATATGAAGAGAAGGAGGCACACAGCTGCCCTAGTGTGATATTGTTTTATTGATTAAAATTATAGTTATAAAATGTTTCACTCACAAAGATAGATTCTCGAACTGACACCAATAGGTAGCCTCCTCTCTAGGCCTGTGTGGATGGATTGTTGGGCTCCAAGACCCGATGAAAGGTACAAAGAGCCACGCATGCGCCCGGACCAGCCAGCGCACACCGTGAGTGACGATCCATCCACACAGGCCTGTAGAGGCGGCTGCCTATTGGTGTCAATGCGAGAATCTATCTCTGTTTGTTAGTGAAATTTTATACCTATAATTTTAATCAATAAAACTATATCACACTAGGGAAGCTGTGCGCTCTTTCTCTTCATATGTGTTAGGAAGGTATATAATACCTTTAATATTTATTGAATATATATTAGGCCAATATGTTTTTAATTTCATTCTTCTCCTCATATAGGAAATTTGCGTTATTTTTTTATCCAGTAGCACTTCTTCAAACTTGTTTCGCTTCTGAAGCTATTGTTGGACTTTTCAACAAAGAACCCTCACTTGTAATGGTTCCTAACTACAAAACTTTTCATCCAACAGAATTCTTCTTCTTCTCTCCCATTGGCTGACCTCCATATGGATTATTGTTTTTATACAGAGCAGACACCACCTTCTCCTTCTCTTTGTTAACAATAATACCTTGAGGATTGTTGTTTAACCTTCACCACTGAATCCACTTCTAATGAAAAATTATACGACTACTTGGGAATTAGACCTGGCAGAAACTATAGATCTTGCTGATTGGCAAATATTGACAAAACAAACTATCCATGAATACTACAATTATTGAAGATAACTATAATTTCCCAGATAGTATATGGTTCCAGCTATCTTAGCTAAACGTTTACCAAGTTCATCTCATTTATGCTTCACAGATGCAATAATGCTGGTACATTTTTCCATTGTGGTGGTCTTTGCCAATAACCCATGGATTCAGGATACAAAATGTGGTAAAAATGTATTTATTCGATTACTAATATATCATTATTTAAAACAGCCTGTATGGTTCTCCTTAACCACTTCAATACAGGGCTTTTTAAACAAAAGTTATAGCGTCTACAAAATAGGGGATAGCTTTATTGAATTTTTTTTTTTTTTTACTAGTAATGGCGGCGATCTGCGATTTTTTTTTCGTGACTGCGACATTGCGGCGGACACTTCGGACACTTTTGACACATTTTTGGAACCATTCACATTTACACAGCGATCGTTGCGATAAAATTGCAATGATTACTGTGTAAATGTGACTCGCAGAGAAGGGGTTAACACTAGGGGGCGCAGCAGGGGTTAATGTGTGTCCTATAGGAGTGATTCTAACTGTGGGGGGAGGGGACTCAAGGGGCGGCGACCGATCATGTGTTCCTCCGTACTGGGATCACATGATCGGACTCCTCCCCGCTGACAGGACGTGGAGCATTGTGTTTACACACACAGCTCCACGGTCCCGCACGGTCCCGTTGTTTTAACGGGCACTAGCGGGTGCCCGGCGGACATCGCGGCCGCCGGGCACTCGCACCGGGTCCCGAGCGATGCCGCGCGCGCGCCCCCCAGGTGGCCGGGACTGGGAGGACGTCATATGACGCCCCCCCAGGATGGTAGATCCACCTTGTGGGCGTCATATGACTATAAGGCGATAATGAAGTGGTTAATCACTCTATTCCCAGCATTCCTAGATATTCTGGCAAACATATACCCAGTGAAGTGACTGGCCTCAGGTGATACACAGAGATTAAATAAAACAAATCCTCCTACATAAGTTGTACCTGTTTATCCCTACAGCTATTCAAAGTCCTGAATTTATAAAGATTATCTGAGCGGTTAGTAAAAAGGGGGCGGAGAGTTGAAGTGCTTTCACACAACACACAGGAACAGTGTTGAGGCTGCTGATCAGCTGGAGGTCCCTCCCTGTCACCTTTTTTCTCTTGGTGTCAGGAAAACTTTTCAGAAGTGATTCATGCAGATAGCATAAGAATGAAACAGTAGACACAGATGACACTTGTTGCTCTTAATTGAGTACATATTATAGAGAGATATGCTTTGTTCATATTTCATGTCTGAGGATTACAACCATTTTAAAATGGTTGTAAAGTTAGGAGTTTTTTTTTATCTATGCATTAGGATAAAAAAACCTTCTCAGCCCACCTAATACTTACTCGAGCCCATCTTGATCCAGTGATATTTCAGGAGCGTCTCAGCCGCCTGGGAATCTCCCTCCTCATTGGCTGAGACAGCAACGCGGCGCCACTGGCTTCAGCTTCTGTCAAAGTCAGTGAGCCAATGAGTAGAGAGAGGGGGGGGGGCCGGGGCTCCATGTCTGAATGGACACACAGAGCAGCGACTCGGCTCGGGTGCTCCCATAGGAAGGAGGGGCCAGGAGCTGCGCCGAGGGACCAGAGCAGGGGAGGATCTGGGCTCCTCTGTGCAAAGCCATTACACAGAGCAGGTTAGTATAACATGTTTGTTATTTTTAAATGAAAAAAACTGAGACTTTGGTATAAATTAAATGCCCCGTACACATGGTCGGATATTCCGATGGAAAAAGTCAGATCAGATTATGTTGTCGGAAAATCTGATCGTGTGTGGGCTCTAGCAGGCTTTTTCCGTCGGAAAAAAATTTGAGAGCTAAAACTTTCCGACAACAAAATCCGATCTGACTTTTTCTGATCGTGTATAGAGAATTCCGACGCACAAAGTGCCACGCATGCTCAGAAGAAATTTGGAGACGAAAGCTATTGGCTACTGGCCTCTACGTAGTCCCGTAGTACGTTTTATACGTCACCTCATTCAGAACGATCGGATTTTCAGACAACTTTGTCCGACCGTGTCTGTGCAACACAAGTTTCGGCCCAAATCCATCTGAAAAAATCAGACGGTATTTGTGGTCGGAATGTCCGACCGTGTGTACGGGGCATAAGTCTTTCTTGCTGGACAAATTACAATTGTTAGGTCATGGAACTCACAAGTCAATCTGACTGGATTACTTTAGAATTGAACTGGTGGATGATCAATGATAATCTCTCAGCTATTCTAAATGAAAAATAGATTATTTCTGGAAAATATGGAATCCTTGGCTTATCTATCCTTCAAATTTTTTTATTTTTAACAAATGCCCCCAAATCCTTTGGCCACCATTTTAATTGTATTCTTTTGTAGGCCATTAATTATTTATAATAATATTATAGACTTTTGTCACATTAATATAACATAGATTTAGTCCCCTGAAATCATAAAACGATAGAAAAGCATAGGACCTCATCTATTTTGTGTCCACTAGAAGAAACGTGTACTTATATATACTGTGTATAGCTATATCTAGATATACAAAAACATGATAAATCCTTGTTGAGTATTTGTTTTGCCAAAGATTACAAAATGTCATGTGTCATACGACTAACCAGCTTTATTTGAGACACACAGTAGTAATAATAGCATATTTTATTGTTAACAATGCAATGTTACCTCGTCATCTATGACTCATGAAGAGACAGCATCTAGGTACATGGAAATATCAGTGCTCCAGGCCATGGATTACAATGATGTCAGGTTACCTGTCAAACATAGAGCCCTGCACACCTCCCCGCTGAAGCAATAAATGTATAAACAGTAGCTATGCATTGAAAGGTCTTAACTGTAATCTATCAATCAATATGGACATTCTATTAAAAACATCTCCACTAAAGCACTGTTTTTAATGGAGAGTGGCAATGTAATGAATCCCTAAAGTGCATTCAGGTTTTATTCCAAGGATGCTCTGAAGGTGAGATCTCCGCATTTCAGTTCCCAGTTACGCCTCTGCTGGTGTGATTAGAAGGAGGTCTTGCACTCTGGGACTGCTAATCTGATGAAGTGACTAAAAAGTAAAGCTTTGGTGATCCTGTGTTCATTGTTGCCCTATTTTTACATAAAACCCAGTGCTGTCTCCTGCTGCAAAAGCTAATCCTCTTTAAGGATATTGTAAAAGGTGTCACTCTCAAGAGCAGTTATTTAAGTAGTTGTGGATCCTTTTTGTTTTTCACTTTATAGTCAGTAATTCCTAGACGCTGTTGTTCATGACAATCCAATTTTAAACATGCTTTTGCCACCTTACAGTATCTGACACCAACAGTTATTCCACAAAGTCATTTAGACCACAAATCTTTTCCACTACAAATCCCTGCTTGAATAACTGGGCATCTTGACCATGTTTCATGCTTTATTTTTCAGGTTACAGTCATATGATTTGGTGCATTTGCAATACAAACCAGGTGTATAAAAAAAGTAGACATTAAAGGGCTTGTAAAGTCTACACGTTTTTTTACCTTAATGCATTCCTCGGTGTCAGAATCCCCCCCCCCCCCTTTTTTTTATTTACCTTTACAAACCCTTTAAGAAAATGCAACCTGTTATATTGCTGATGGTGCCCCTGAAAGTAGAAGTGAAAAGCATATCCCTGTGTCCAAAGAGCATGGGGTGCAGGCTTGTCCTTAGGGCTAGTAAATGTGAAGAGGAAAGGATTGCCGCTACTCCCAGTGAGTGTACAGCTTGTGTAACAGCGTACATTTGCTGCCCCCTCAAAATAACTCAACACACAGCCATTAATGTCTAAACCCCTGGCAACAAAAATGAGTACACCTCTAAGTGAAAATGTCCAAATTGGGCCCAAAAATGTCTCAGGTGTGAATGGGGAGCATGTGTGTTAAATCTGGTGTTATATCGCTTTCTCTCATACCAGTCAGCCTGTCAGTGCTTAGACCATACGCCGCACAATGCATCAAATTGGTCTGCATGGCTGTCACCCCTGAAGGAAGCCTCTTCTAAAGACGATGCACAAGAAAGCCTGCAGTTTGCTGAAGACAAGCAGACTAAGGGCATGGATTACTGGAACCATGTCCTGTGGTCTGATGAGTGTCAAGCATGTGTGGCGGCAACCAGGTGAGGAGTACAAAGACAAGTGTGTCTTGCCTACAGTCAAGCATGGTGGTGGGAGTGTCATGGTCTGGGGCTGCATGAGTGTTGCCGACACTGGGGAGCTACAATTCATTGAGAGAACCATTAATGCCAACACGTACTGTGACAAACTAAAGCAGAGCATGATCCCCTCCAGCATGACTGGGCTGCAGGGCAGTGTTCCAACATGATAACGACCCTAAACACACCTCCAAGACGACCACTGCCTTGCTAAAGAAGATGAGGGTAAAGGTGATGGACTGGCTAAGCATGTCTCCAGACCTAAACCCTATTGAGCATCTGTGGGGCAAGGTGGAGGAGCGCAAGGTCTCCAACATCCACCAGCTCCGTGATGTTGTCATGGAGGAGTAGAAGAGGATTCCAGTGACAACTAGGGTTGCCACCTCATCCCTTTAAACCTGTACACATAGGAATTACACAGGTTATGAGGCTAATTTAATGCAGATAAGGCACAAGTGAGTTTAATTACCAATTGAATCAGCCACAGAACCTGTGTAATTAATATGTGTTTGGTTTTAAAAGGATGAGGTGGCAACCTGTGAAGCTCTGGTGAACTCCATGCCCAAGACGGTTAAGGCAGTGCTGGAAAATAAAGGTGACCACACAAAATATTGACACTTTGGGCCCAATTTGGACATTTTCACTTATGCCGCGTACACACAATCGGACTATCTGGCGGGATTGTCCGCTGGACTAGAGTCCGCCTGACATTCCGACCGTGTGTGGGGCTCCGGCGGACTTTTTCTTCCCAAAAGTCCGGCGGACCTAGTTTGAAGTTTTGACTTAAAATTGTCCGCTGAACTCGGTAGTCCGGAGGACAATCCCGCCGTCTGTGTGCTAGTCCGCGGGACTTTTGAAATGAACGGACTTGCCTCACACACGGAGGAAAGTCCGTTCATTTAGAACGTGACTCCAGGTACACGGGAATAGAGAAGGAAGTGAAAGCCGCCGCCTCCTCGTTCGGCGACGTTGACACCTCACTAGCCCCGTAACCTGGTATGGATTTAAAGGGGAATCCCTACGCCGAAAAAACTACGTGGGGGTCCCCCCCAAATCCATATCAGACCCTTATCCGAGCACGCAGCCCGGCCGGTCAGGAAAGGGGGTGGGGAGACGAGGAAAGACGAGGAAAGGCCCCCCCACCCCAAAGCACCTTGTCCCCATGTTGATGAGGACAAGGGCCTCTTCACGACAACCCTGGCCGTTGGTTGTCGGGGTCTGCGGGCGGGGGGCTTATCGGAATCCGGGAGCCCCCTTTAATAAGGGGGCCCCCAGATACCGGCCCCCCCACCCTATGTGAATGAGTATGGGGTACGATGTGCCGCTACCCATTCACCTAAGAAAAAAAGTGTAAATAAAAAACGACACAATTTTTAAAAATACTTTATTGCACAGCTCCGGGGGTCTTCTTCTGTCTTGGGGGGTCTTCTCGCCGGACTCCTCCGCTATCTTCTGCTAGCTCTTTTACTAGCGGAGGAGCCTGGCTTTCTCCTTCGTCGCCGCCGTCGTCGTCTGGGGGTCTTGTTTCGACATCGGGGGTCTTGTCCCGCTCTTCTGTTGTTCTTGCCGGGCCTCCGCTTTCTTCTTCCAGCTCTTTTACTAGCGGTTGCCCGGGCTTCTGTTGCCGTCGCCGCCTTCTGCTTCTTGTTCTACTTTGTTCATTAGATGTTGACACGACGCTCTCTCTGGCTGTAATGGCAGAGACACACTGTGCTGTGACTTATATAGGGACAAGGGACGGGGCCACCGGCTCATGTCACATGGTGACCCCGCCTCCCTATGATGTCACAGTCCGGGAGGATGCTGGGACTGTGACATCATAGGGAGGCGGGGTCACCATGTGACATGAGCCGATGGCCCCTTGTCCCTATACAAGTCACAGCACAGCGTGTCTCTGCCAGTACAGCCAGAGAGAGCGTCGTGTCAACATCTAATGAAGAAAGAAGAACAAGAAGCAGAAGGCGGCGGCGGCGACAGAAGCCCAGGCCACCGCTAGTAAAAGAGCTGGAAGAAGAAAGCGGAGGCCTGGCAAGAAGAACAGAAGAGCGGGACAAGACCCCTGAAGTCGGAACAAGACCCCCAGACGACAAGGAGAAAGCCGGGCTCCTCTGCTAGTAAAAGAGCTAGCAGAAGATAGTGGAGTAGTCCGGCAAGAAAACCCCCCAAGACGGAAGAAGACCCCGGAGCTGTGCAATAAAGTATTTTAAAAAATTGTGTCGGTTTTTTATTTACACTTTTTTCCTTAGGTGAATGGGTAGGGGTACTCATTCACATAGGGTGGGGGGTCGGTATCTGGGGGCCCCCTTATTAAAGGGGGCTCCCGGATTCCGATAAACCACCCGCCCGCAGACCCCGACAACCAACGGCCAGGGTTGTCGGGAAGAGGCCCTTGTCCTCATCAACATGCGGACAAGGTGCTTTGGGGTGGGGTGGGCCGCAGGTCTCCCCTTTCCCTAGGGCACCCCCCATGTTGAGGGGACGCGGCCTGGTACGGCTCAGGAGGGGGGGCTCGCTCGTCCCCAGCCCCTTTCCTAACCGGCTGGGCTGCGTGCTCACAAAAGGGTCTGATATGGATCGTTTTTTTGGCGTAGGAATTCCCCTTTAAATCCATACCAGGTGACGGGGCTAGCGAGATGTCAATGTCACCGATCGAGGTGGCGGCGGCGGCATTCACTTCCTTCGCTAGTCCCGTCTACCTGGAGTCACGTTCTAAATGAACGGACTTTACTCCGTGTGTGGGGCAAGTCCACTCGTTCTGAAAGTCCGGGCGTGTGTGGGCAAGTCCACTCGTTCGGAAAGTCCGGCGTGTGTGGGCAAGTCCACTCGTTTGGAAAGTCCGGGCGTGTGTGGGCAAGTCCACTCGTTCGGAAAGTCCGGCGGACCACCGGCCGAAAAGTCAGATCGTGTGTACGTGGCTTTAGAGGTGTACTCACTTTTATTGCCAGCGGTTTAGACATTAATGGCTGCGTGTTCAGTTATTTTGAGGGGACAGCAAATTTACACTGTTATACAAGTAATTTCTTCAGTGTTGTCACATGAAAAGATATAATAAAATATTTACATATTTAACAAAATATGAGGGGTGTACTCACTTTTGTGAGATACTGTGTGTATATATATATATATATTCATTCATAATAATGATTCATAATTCGGAAAGTCGCTTGACTTACTCCGTTTCATTTACTTCATGCCAATAAACCAGCCCCCAACACAAAAGTAATCAACTGATTGGACTAGAAAACTGTAACTCGGATGGATCAATCCCTTTACACTTGCTCAGTTCAGCACTAATAGAATAAAAACAAATTGATACATTGGAATTGCTGTTTCATTAGACCTTTAACAAATCATGCCAAATACATTAGTTATTTTCATTATAATTTCTTTTGTATTAGTTGAAATTCATAATTTTTTTCTTCGGATGAATGCATATGTCTGAAAGACGCAAAATTCAGCTGAATTTTGATTAGTTATGAAATTAATTGCACATGCCTAGTATGCACATAACTTCAAAAATCACAGTTTGTATAGTTATTGATGCATACTTGGGACAACCAAATGATCTTTCAAGATCTAGGGGTACTGCACCTCCAATAATAAGCAGTTTTCCTGCACAATGAAAAAAGATGTCATCTGTCTCCATGAAAAGCTTGTATCCCAAAAAACTTTAACAGTGTCAAGTATTCAAGTATGGCTTCAATTTATGTGAGTTAAAAGCATGTATGAAGACAAAATCACTCACAAAGCCAGATTACTATGAGCTGATGTCACAGGTGAAATACTTACTGGAAGGAGATGCGCAGGCAGGGCTAGAAAGTTCCACTGGCCCCCACCCCTTCATATTGCAGGCAGAAACACGAACATAGTATTCTTTACCCTACAAAAATATTAACATATGTTAGGATTATAAAAAAAACATGAAATTCAGTATTCCTAAAATGTATATTTTTCAGCTGAAGACAATCAAACTCACCCTCGTCAGCAAACAAAACTGAAAACTGAAATTAAATTATCAATGAACAAAATCCCCAATCCATCACTAGAGCAAGAAAATTATATTCTCATCAACCTGTGAGATAAGAAGATTAAGGCCGTGTTCACATATGAGCGACTGCGGGTTTGTGCCTGGTGTCGGATGAATGTCTGTTCAGCGGTTCAGCTGCGATTCAGTTCCGAATTTTTGCCTGAACTCACACCTGTAGTTCCTTTAAGAGCTGTGGGTACCACTGGTACCTGACACTTCCAGGTGTGCCGCATATCTGGTCTACTGCTGGGAGCTGTGTTTCCTCCTGCCAACTGCTGCATCACTACAGGACACCATAGTTAGTAACCACAACAATCACAAGTGTCAGATACCAATGGCAATTATGTTCCTTCAAGAAAGTGAAATTTGACATGACGCATGTGGGAAGGGTAATTAATAAACATATTTTCTTACTGTGTGCTGGTAAATTCACTCTATTACTTCTGCCCTGGCAGATTGATATAAACAAACAGGCCAAAACTTTAATTCAATTGTCAGGAGCCACGGCACACAGGATTACTCCGCCTGCTCTCAAAAATGAGTAAATAGTCCCCTCTCTGTCCCCAGTTTATTGAACTGATGGGGGCTGGGGAACCTTTATTTAATTGGTGGGAGTTGGGGGGCGTGGCCTGACGCATGGAGAGGTGAGACGTGCCTGCACACAGCTCCCGGCTCCCTCGGCTCCACGGACCTCATAACGGCCAGTAAACCGGCCACAAAGCATCCTTATGGGGAAAGATAAGCCCAAGGCACCTAAGGGCAGCGGTGGACATCGCCCAGGAGGGGATTTAGAGGACTATTTCAGCCGTGGAAGATCATCCTCACAGCGCCGGCCGGAATCCAAGATGGCGCCGGCCCCTCCATCCCCAGCGCGCTCTGAATCAGCCCTGCAGTCCCAGGTGAGCTCACACAGCCTGCTCTTACACCCTGAGGACACTGATTTCTCCCCCAGACTGACCAGAAGCCGCTCCAATGTCTCCCTAGGATCAGGGGAAGGGTGGGACATGGAAGCACAGATCAGATCCCTGCACAGCTACATGAGGTCTCTACCCACTAAGGCTGACTTTGAACACTGTGTACACAGGATTGAAAAGACATATAAGAAAGAGATCTCTGACCTAAGGAAGGATGTGGGGGCACGCTTTGATGATGTTGAACACACAGTAGAAGGCCTCCGGGACACGGTACAGTCACATGACAGGATTCTCAACACCCACACGGTCATGCTACAGCAACTCTCATACCAGCAGGACGACCTCGAAAATCGCAGTCGCCGCAACAACATACGCATACGGGGGATACCCGAGACGGTGGACCCCAAGAATTTACCCGCGGCTGTGACGGCCATTTTTAACCAAATACTTCAACGCCCCAAAGACGACCCGATCGAACTGGACCGTGTGCACCGTACCTCGGGCCCTCACACCCCTGACCCCACCTTTGTGCGCGACACCCTATGTCGCATCCACTTTTACAAAGTTAAGGAGGACATCATGAGGGCCGCCAGCACACAGCAGTCAATCCTCTTTAACGGCACACCCGTCATGCTTCTCCCAGATCTCTCCCGCCAAACACTGGCTATGCGGAAATCACTGAGGCCCCTCACGCAACTCCTGCAAGCAAGGCAAATTAAATACCAGTGGCGTTTCCCATTCCACCTCCGAGTCCGCCACGAAGGTAAAGTCGCCATATTCCGCACGCTGGGTGACCTGCCGGCATTCCTCAGCACTCTTGAACTACCTCAAGTCGCACTACCCGACTGGCCGTTTGCACCGACTACCCCAGGCCTACCCTACATCCCACATTGGCAGAAGCAAGGTCGCAGACGCACACCTCGGTCTCCACAGCACCAGGACCCCAATGACTGAAACACTCCAGTGGGCCGCCTCGGGCCTGTTGTCCTCCTCTTTTTTGCTCCCCACCGCTGGGGTTCTTCCCCCTGTGATAAGCTTAGACCCATATGGGTCAGAAATCTCAACCTCTAACTAACCCTCCTTTTCCTACAGGTTTGATATATACTTTACATGTTTTCTTTCCATGTACCCCCCCCCCCCCCCCCACTCCGACAATCGGAGTGCAGCATGGGGACTTTCTCCTCTACCAATGCACAGGTTCCAGGACTTGTCCTTGCACCCCATCGCTTGCTACAAATCCCCCTGTGTTGTGTTGTCCTCACCGAAACTTTACAGTTACTGTTATGCTCAGCCAGTTCCTTGCATAAGGCCCGATGCACACCCATACCCCCCCGTGCAACATAAATGTGATGCCTCTTTCCTGGTCTTTTTTTGTTTTTCTCTTGTTTCTTTAAGCCGGTTTACTGATGTACTTTTTTGAAGACCACTATGATAACCTTGATTAAGAAGATGTTTTGTACAATTCTCAGGTCACTATTGATACTGCTCCATATGTGGAGCCGAGGCGAAGGGAGCTGCCCTGCTCTGTGGTCTCGCTTTGCACCCCCCCCTTTTTGGGTTTTTTGTTTATCTATCACCCCTCAGTGATCCAACAGACACTGAGGAGCGAACTGACATGTGCCTTTATAAAAGGCCTTTTTCTTTTTCGTTACCTGCCTTTTGGAGCCACCTAGTGGCCTTTTTTGTTTTTGTTTCTTTTTTGGTTACTCCTTTTTCCTGCCTGATCCATTGGGCCCATCTCCCACGATTGGCTCGCAACAGTTATGAGTTACTCGTTCCCCTGGTTATTATAGTGGGAGAAAGCGGCCATGTCTATGATTGCTGGTATCTTATGCATGAGATTACTTTTCTACCTTCTCTATTCCTTCTCGCTTTTCTTTTCTCCTCATCTTCTCTTTACCTGTACCTTCCTACCCTCCCCCCCCTCCCCTCCCCTCCTTCAACAAGAACTAACTCCCGCCCCCTGCCCCCACAAAATTTAATCACAACGCCACCTATCAAAGTGATCCTGAACCTCACTCTCATAACTTCCCATGGCTAACGACGGTTCAATAACTTTCGCCTCCTTTAACTGCAGAGGCTTTAACACACCCGAGAAGCGGAGCCAGACACTCTACCATTTTCATAAAAAACGCATTAAAATTTTGCTCCTCCAGGAAACGCATTTTCGTGCAGGAGCAACCCCAGCCATACGCAATAGGTACTACTCGCAATGGTTCCATAGTGTCAACCCCCAATCCAAATCTAAAGGAGTGTCTGTTGCCTTCCATAAGTCTTTTAACCCGGAGGTTCTGGATTCTCTTATAGATGACTCTGGTCGCTACATATTTTTGAAACTGAAACTAAACGATTTTCTCTTTACAGTGGCTAATATCTATGTGCCTAATGCGGGCCAGGCTCGGTTCCTCTCAACGGTCCTCACCAGACTATCCTCCTTTGGAGGGACAGCTCTCGTCATCGGAGGCGATCTCAATGTAGCCCTATCCCCACCCGCAGACACATCCTCTGGTAAGTCCTCTGTTCCATACTCCACCTTGACACGCATCAAATCACTATTTCATTCATCCCATCTGGTGGATGCCTGGCGAATCCAGCACCCCACAGATAGGGATTACAGTTACTTCTCAGTGGCACACAACTCTTACAGCAGGTTAGACCATTTCCTCATCTCACAATCACTGCTTGACACACCTCTACAGACCTCGATAGGTACCATACTATGGTCCGATCATGCCCCCGTCTATTTGACTCTGGTTCGCCCCCCCGCTACCCGCCGGGGGGCTAACTGGAGACTTAATGACAATTTGCTACGAGACACTGTATGTGCAGCGGATGTCTCCACAGCCATCAGGAACTTTATAGGAGACCACGCATCTGACACGACCTCCCCACTGAACCAATGGGACACACTTAAATGTGTGCTACGGGGCACCCTCATACAGCACGGATCCCGCCTAAAGAAGGCCAGAGCTCACGACATACGCAAACTCCTCACCACGATAGCAGAACTTGAACCCCTCCACAAGCGGGACCTAGACCCTGCCATATATGTCCAGCTCTCTAATGCCCGCAGGGATTTACTCCAGCTCCTCGATGCGCACTCCTTGATTGCCAGAGACAAAGCACGAAACCACTTTTACTCACTAGCAAATAAATGTGGTAAACACCTGGCTAGGATCATTCACCCTAGACCCCCACGGCATTCTATTCCTTTTATCGTTCAACCGGACCAAACGAAAACATTTAACACCTCAGGGATATCTGCATCCTTCAGGCAATACTATTCACAACTATATAATCTCCCTCGCACAGTCCCTAACGCTCGGTCCCCCCTTCCCAATGACCCTATGCAAGAATACATCCTAGAGACAGCCCTGCCCACTGTTGACGAGTCAGACGCGACGGCTCTTGACGAGCCCCTGGACACCTCTGAATTCCTGCAGGCCATCAAAGATCTTAAAGTAGGCAAATGCCCGGGCCCCGACGGCTTTACACCCCGATTCTACAAAACCTTTGCCCCACAACTTGCACCACTACTAACAAAGGCCTTTAACTCAGTGGAGAGCTCCAACCTCCCCTCGAAGGATTCCCTATCTGCCAACATCTCCATTATCCCTAAACCAGGTAAAGACCCTTCTCAATGCAGCAGTTATCGGCCCATCTCTCTACTCAACATAGATATCAAACTATTCGCAAAAGTTCTAGCCACCCGTCTATCCCCCATACTACCCAAAATTATCCATAACGACCAAGTGGGGTTTGTCCCCGGAAGAGAGGCAAGGGACAACACCACCAAAACGATACACCTTATCTCCCTGATACAACGTAAAGGTCTAAAAGCTTGCCTATTATCCTTCGACGCTGAAAAGGCCTTCGATAGGGTCAGCTGGAGGTTTCTACAGCTGTCCCTAGCTCAACTCGGTCTCGGGGTCCCCTTTATTTCTAAAGTCATGTCCCTATACTCCAGCCCCTCAGCTACGGTCCTAGTCAACGGCACCACATCAGCTCCCTTTAACATTACCAATGGCACCAGGCAGGGCTGTCCCCTATCTCCCCTCATTTTTGTCATAGTAATCGAACATCTGGCCTGCGCCATACGTCAAAACCCCTCCATTCTCGGTATTCAAACCCCATCTGCCCACCACAAACTCTCCTTATATGCAGACGATCTCCTAGTCTATATCCAAAACCCACATACCTCTCTACCGTCCCTTCTCCGAGAATTCCAACGTTTTGGCACCCATAGCAACTTCAAGGTCAACATAACTAAGACAGAAGCACTCAACATTTCCCTCACCCCATCCACCCTATCCCTCCTGAAATCCAATTTCTCTTTCCGTTGGCAGGACAAAGGGATCTCTTACCTGGGAATCATTATACCCTCAAACCTAACCAACTTGTTCTCCCTAAACTATATCCCCCTACTCTCCCGCATACGAAAAGACCTAGAGGAATGGGGAGGATCCCCTCTGCCGTGGTTCGGCAGGATTAACACCCTAAAGATGGACACCCTACCCAAACTCCTGTACCTATTCCAAACGGTTCCCATCCACGTCCCCAAATCCTATTTCAACTCCCTACGCTCGCTAGCCATTAGATTCATGTGGAGCCGGGGACTCCCCAGAGTTAAATTTAAACTACTCACGCTTCCAAAGACACTGGGAGGTACAGGCCTCCCTGACTTCGAGACCTACCATAAGGCCACTCTTATGGCCCGCACACTAGAATGGTTCCCCCGTCCTTTCTGCAAGGCCTCGGTGACAGTTGAACAAGACCTCTCCCCTGTAGACCTCCGGGCCCTACTATGGGGCTACAAACAAGAGTACACTCGTCTGACATCCCTATCACCACTGACCCTAGCCTCTCTGCAACTATGGTATAAGAAAGGACTCAACACTATCCTTTCCTCCGACCCAAGCCCCCTGACATCCCTTTTTGACCACCCCGCACTCCCACAAGGAATAGGGGCAACCACCATAGGGTCCTTCAAACGCTCTGAGTGGCCACTAGCCCGTACATTTGTACACTCATCACAAGGGACCCCGGTAACTCCAGCAGGCCCCGGAGATTGGCTCACAACCTTACACATGTCTACGTTTACCAAACACCTATATTCCTCCTCTCAAATACACCGCAAGCTCACCAGTTTTGAGGAGATATGTTCGCTCCAAGAAACTCCCAAACACCTCCTTTCCTCTTTATATAACCTACTATTGACCCTAACACATGATCAACTCCCGCACTATACCAGGATGTGGTCTGCGGATCTGGGTGAAGACATCTCTGCGCCGGAATGGCAAACATCTTTTTATTTTACGCACAAATCTACCATCTCTTGCTACTCCCAGGAAAAGAATTACAAGCTCCTGTCTAGATGGTATAGGGACCCTGCAACCCTGCACAAAATCTTCCCATCAGCTCCGCCCACCTGTTGGCGCTGTGAAACCTCTATTGGAACTTATATGCATATCTGGTGGGACTGTGAGAGGATCCGACCCTTCTGGACGCAGGTATTTGAATGTTATAATCTAGTAGCTGATAGACCAGTTCCTATCTCCCCGAAAATTGCGCTACTCTCTATATTGCCCGGGTCTTTAAAGTCGCAGAAGCAAAGATTGCTCCGTTTCTTTATGTCCTCTGCTAGGCAACTGATACCCGCTTACTGGAAGACAAAGAACACCCCTCCATTGTCACGTTGGTTATCGATTATGAATGACACCATGAGAATGGAGGAGTTGCTGGCTCTAGATAATGATACATACACCAAATTTATAGCTCAATGGTCAATATGGCTCCGCTTCTCTTCCTCTGATACCCTGCTGAACAAAACCGCGGACATATAGGGACATACTAGATCCCCTCCTACCCTACCCTCCCTGGACATAACTGTGATCCTCCCCCCTCCCTACCCTCCTGCCCACCCCCCCACCTCTTCTCTACTTTACTCTATTCTTTTCTCTCTGCTCCTCCTATCTTTCTTTCTCCACGTTACTTACTGTATATTGTTACATATAGTGACCCATGAACTGCTTTCGCTAGCACTACCTCCTGGACCAGAGAACAGGTTCTCTTCCCCACCCCCCGAGCATGTGGGCGGAGGTCGGCTGTGGACGATAGTCGTTGGTTGGCCTTCCGCAATTATCCTTCTGTTACCGTTCTTTGTATACAATTACCTCATGTTGTTCACTGTTTTACTGTTTTCTTTTTGTGAAATACCAATAAAATATTTTCAACACTAATTGGTGGGAGTTACAGCCCTTAAGATTAATGTGCATGAACACAAAGGTATTTCAAGAGACCCCCCTTTTTTTTTTCCCCTACTGAACGTTTGGCGCCTGGTATAGGAGCGTTGGCTCTATCACCCTACCATCAGCTCTGGGCACTTCACATCTTTAGAACTGCAAAATTGTCAATTATTAATAATGAGAGTCCACGTGATCTAGGTTACACAAGGGAACATCAGCTTTGTATTTGTGTAAAGAAAGAATTATTCAACACAAAATAATTTTTTGGTAGTGCTGCTGGTTGCTATATCGATTAATCTGAAGAGTTCATTTTAGAAAAAAATCATCTTAACTGCAGTGTGGTCTGCTTGGAAATTTAGGGGGTATCTACCGCGAGGCAAACAAGGCATTTGCCTTGGGCAATATTTTTCAGGGGGACAGCACCGTCCCCAAGCAGTGGTGTCACTACGGGGGGTGCGGACCACACCTGGGTAACACCAGCCAGAGGGGTGACACTAGGGGTGTCCACGGACTGACCGTTCGGTGAGATGGGAGCAAAGCGAAAACAGGAGGCGGCGGTGCCTCCAATCCCAGAAGACCCAGGCTGTGATTGTGCCTTGGCAGCCTCGCTACACACAGCTGGTAAAAAGGAGGCGCCGGGCTGCGGGAAGATGCAAGTTAGGTTTAGGATTGAATTGGGGGGGGGGGGGGTGGGAGAACATCCTGGTGTAGTATGGGAGGGATAGGGGATCCCCCTCGCCCTCAACCCCTGCCTCTTTTCCCCCTTCCTCTCTCTCCCCCCCTCTCTCCCTCCTATGTCTCTCCCCCTCTCTCAAAAAGGAAGAGGTGGAGCCTAAAGAGAAAGGGGTGGGGTTTACAGATTAAGGGGTGGCTCTTAAACAGGAAGGGGTGGGACAAATTTAGATGGAGGGGTCTCCCGATTTTAGTCTTGCCTAGGGCAGCACAAAACCAAAATACACCACTAAATTCCTGGATCTCAGGGCTGGCTGGACAAAATTATATATCACACATCTGTCTTTCAAACATGCATGTATTTAGCTCCTTAAATAGAAAACCAGAGTTCCATGGTAGCCCTTGTTTTAGTAGCTTTAAAGCAGAACTCAACATCTAAAGTAAAACATTACTGTAAGTGTTGCAAAGTCTCTTCTGCCAAAAAACATTCTCCTCTAGCAATTTCTTTCTTCTCAATGTACACTCCAGGTGCATTACTGGTATCTGAAACAAGGATGGAGCCAGGTGCTCAGGACAATGTAACTACCATGTGCATGCACAGGAGTTAAATCATCAGAAGCTGTTCAGCTGCCAATGAGGGACGTTGGGGGACCTAGAAGAATAGGAGGAAAAGATGGCAGCAGGAGATTGAGCAGAGATTGGGAGCCTGGATTGGTCAGTGCTGGAGGTGGGCCCTCATGTAGATAAGTGTGCCATAATATGAGAGTATGCTTCACATACTAATACATTATGGCAAGACCCAACAGTTCCGCTTTAATAATACCTACAATAAAGAATTAATGCGGCTTTACATTAAAGGGAAATTCACCCTCTCTATCTGTCCTGTTTATGGTTACCACCGAAAGTGAAAGTACAAGGTAGAAAAAAAACAAAACACATTTTGGATAGACATTAAAACAGTAATAGAGGGGAAATCTTAGAATGGGTACTCTAGATCTGGTGAAACTAAGATTTTCTCACATTTCCTGTTTGACTATGGCACAGGAAGTAAAAGGGAACTCCTCCCATTTTTGCCTTTAGTTACACTTTAACTTTTTAAAAAGCAGTCAATAGCCTTCAGGTGATAAGGTTGGAAATGATATATTTTTTAAATAAATAAATGTGCAGCGCTCTGTTTTGTGATATCTCATCTAACCCAAAAATCTTGTTGTATATAAACGAACATAAAATAATTTTCACAAATAAGATGAAATAATTTTATGTTTGTTCATATACAGTGAGGATTTTTGGTTAGGTGAGATATCACGAAAAAGTAGTGCTGCACATTTATTTTTTAATACACAGTATTACTTCCAACCAGAAGGTGGCATTTAAAGCTTCTTTCACATGCTGATCAGATTAACACTCTACCTGTCTTAAAAGTTCTCATAAAACAAATATTCATGAATAGAGTTGCAAATGAGATCACAATAATGTCAATCCGTTACTGCAATCCACCATTTTTACATAGCAATTGTCTGTAACCTATGCAGTTGGTTACTAGGCTGAGAATAACACACTCCCCATTTTTCAACTTCCAAATAACGTTGGCAATATCCCCTTCTTCCTTCTTACTAGTTATTCATACTCTCACATGGCCAGAAGTAACATTGATGTGCCTTGGGAGCAGGTCTCTTTTATCAGAAGGTAAACAGTGCAATCCTAGAACCTTTTGCTATATTAGTTTAGCATTGCCCCTCCCCATAAAGACCCCCAAGAGTTCCACTGTCTAGTATTATATAAACAATATCTGAGTCTTCAGGTATGAGTGGAATTCATTAAGTTTAAATATTTACCATAGCGAGGCCTGTGATGGTACATTTTAAAGACTGTAGCTGATCCACAATGATTTCACCATTCAAAGGGGAGAAGTCTGATGAGATGCTCCACTCAACTGAAACAAAAAGAGAATATTAAGATAAAAAGTCAAGCAAGTCATTTGTTACAAAAAAATTAAATAAAAAATTGCAGAAACAGTTACTTTTACTTTTTTAGTTACAGTTACTGTCTTTCTGGTACAAATGTGTCATCTTGTCAATGATATGCAACCCCAAATGAAGAAGTTCCCTGTATCACATTCTGTTGTCTGTATCAATCTCGCAGGATTGCCAATTCTTATATGACCCCCTAGGGCAGTGATGTTTTGAAACTACATTTCCCATTATGCTCATGCACTCTGCGGTGTAGTTGAGCATCATGGGCAATGTAGTTCCAAAACATCTGGGGTGCCAAGGTCTGCCATCACTGCCCTAGGGGGTCCAATCTTCACCCATCAACGTGGGCCCTGCCACAGGGACTCAACTTTCCAGCTGAGGATTATTGCCTTGGACCTGTATAGCACCCTACTGGTTCACAGGCCAATATATCATTGCACAAAGTCCACTGCCCAGCAACATTACAGGCCTTGCCTGGTCTGCATGTCCAGAGTAGGGTCCAGGAACCCTTTCTCAGTAGGTAGGAATCCATAGGAAAATAGATCTTGAAAACCCATACTAACCATGGATATAATCATCGAAAAGCTAGCTACTTTTTTGTGCAGACTGCAGACATGACCATCACCTAAGACACTAGAAGAAAAACTGAAGCCTTACCTAATGGGGATGTTTTTTTCCATGGGGGGGGGGGGATCTGTCTTGTTTGTTTTGCCAGTGTCCAGGATAACTCATATTATCACAGGGCTTGACAAAATTTGCTTTGAATCTAGGAGCCAGCTGTAACAAAGCTTTATTTTCAATGACAAAACCACTTCTGTTATGTAGCCCTTATGAGTATCTTTACAGATGTATTACACAGGTCTACACATGGAGTATACACAGAGGTGCCGGTATGTGAAGAAAATAAAATCTTCAACTCTGCTGCTGTGAAGCAGCAGAGCAAACTTTTTTTTTGTTTTAGATGTTAACCACTTGCCTACGGAGAATTTTCACCTTCCTGCCCAGGTCAATTTTCAGCTTTCAGCGCTGTCACACTTTGAATGGCAATTGCGCGGTCATGCAACACTGTATCCAAATTAAATTTGTATATATTTTTTTGGAGACAGCTAGAGCTTTATTTTAATGGTATTTAATCACCACTTGGGATAAAAAAATGTTGCCAAACAAAAAAAAAAAAAAAAAAAAAATTGTAGAAATTATTTTTTTCTCTTAATTTCTGTTAAAAAGTTTTGCAAATAAGTAATCTTTCTTGTTCACTGATGTGCACTGATGAGGCGGCATTGATGGGACACTGATATGCGGCACTGATGAGGATACACTGATGGGCAGCACTGATAGGCACCAATAGGAGGCACTGATGGGCTCTGACAGGCCGCACTGATAATTAGTGCACTGATTATAAGTGTAACTGTGCCTGTCAGAATTGCCAGTTACCAGCGCTCCTTTCCACACGCTGTGACAGCGTGTGAGGAAAGTACTGCCGATAACCGGCAAGTCTGTTTACAATGTTCTCATCTGTGATTGGACACAGCTGATCACATGGTAAAGTGCCGCTGTGAATGGCCCTTTACCTCGATCTGTGATCAGCTGTGTCGGAAGGACACAGCAGAGTGCGCCCAATGCATGCCCTGGGGGCGGGGTGATAATAGGACATCAATAGACGCCCTCCCATAACTAGCAGACCGGGCGGTTGGGAACCAGATGCCCAGCACCTGGAACTGCATGTCCGGGGGACCGGGCAATAGAAATTGCTCACGCCTGGGAATGGGCTGACAACAGCTCAGGCACCAGGATGCAATTTCTATTTGCCATGGCGACCTGGGATTTGTCGACTCCTGTTGTATTATATTGAATCTGGAAATGCTTTGTGTCCCATGATGTACAATAAATAAATACCCTATTTCATTACTTATTAACCTTATTTTAACAATAAAGTTTATTAAGTTTTCACAAGAGAGGTACGAATTAAACAAGTATTAGCATTCAAAACAGCAAGACCAGACCCTGCATATAGTAATGTAGTTCCAAGAAAAAACAAGGCACCGTACAGCTGATGTACATATGATGGATCCTTTTGCATATATTATGAGTAACTCTTCCATTCTATGAGCCGAGCGCCACTGCCCATACCCACAGATGTTACAAGGGTGGATCATAGGCTGGGTATATCACAAAGGCTGGACAGTACACAACTTGTATAGATGTCAAGAACTGGGGGGGGGGGGGGTGCCCAGAATAGGGGATGACAAGAGGAAGCACAGAAAGGACAAAAAGGTAGGAAAAAGATGGAGGACCCATGGCCAAACACCCGCCAGAGATCCCAGCAAGCAACCCAACCTCAGATGTGGTATGTGGAGGAAGTATCACAGAAATGACTGCGGTTTTGAGGGTGTTGAAATGTCAATCCAGGTAAACCATTTATTTCTTTACTTTATGGTGCTATTGCCCATGGAAGATCTTGGCACTTAGAGGCACCTTTTTTGCCATTGCTTTGCAATCCTAAATAAAGTGGCATTCCAGTCAAACTCTAAACCTAAATCTACTCCTACTCCAAATCTAAGACTATTCTATCTACCCTGTAAAAGAAAAGATGTCTATACTTATCTATTCTGAAGCCGCTTTGGTCTGGTCACATGACTGGCAACTTGTATAGAGGGACTGCCACAAGCCTAAGGGAGACTTCATCGCCCAGGTTCTGCAGCCTTTGCCGTTGCCTCTCTTCTACACTGAAGCTGGTGCTGGAAGCCGTTCATGTGACTAGACACATGACTTTTCTTCACACCCTTTAGTGAGGCCTTCTCTGGAAAAACGAACTGGAACCTTTTTATCCAAATGCAGTGCTCCACACAGTAATGCTTTATCATGCATTTTGGTGCCAGTCAAAATAATTAGCATGCCAGTGAATGACACCTCAACACATGTAAGCAAGGTCATGTGTGAATATACAAGAAAAAGCACAGGCACCTTCTAAGTGTAGCTGTATGATGAGGGTTTATTACAATGAAATCAGAACTACTCACAAGTGTAGTATTTATTCAAGCATGTACAGTAGCTCTAGCACTGTGGGATGGTCCTTGGTAGCACAATCCAGGGGGGGTCCACAAGTGGCTCGGATGGATGGCGCCGGTAGATTCTGGCGCTTCCTAGCATGTGGAATGCACTTGGTCAGGCAGGGATTCCGGGCAATGGTGGGTGCTGCATTCATGGCAATGGTGGGTGCTGCTTTCCTGGCAATGGTGGGTGCTGCATTCCTGGCAATGGTGGGTGCTGCATTACTGGCACTTGTGAGGCTGCAGATGGGCACTGATCCTTATTTTGCTTCACAGTTCTTTATTTAAAAATTATGTTTTCTCCTGAAACTTCCCTCTTAATTTGGAGGTGTGTGTTATACGCCGATAAATACGGTATATCCAAATAACACTCCCAAGCTCATCTCTTTACTCACACACAGCCACAAAGGCAAGAAAATTCTTGTTGGGCAGTGTATTAGTGCTCGAACGAATGCATTAAGACCAAATTTTTATGATTCAAAGAATGTCAGGCAAAATGGTCGGCCATCACAAATGTTCACTTCATCAAATCTGTCTCTCTTTGAAAAGAGTTTGGACACCCCTGGCATAGACAGTCCAAAGTCAAGGTAATCCTATGGGCATAATTCTCACGATGCATTGCAGTTCAGCGCAGTTAAAAAAAAAAAAAAGTAGAGCATGCTGCATTTTTCTGCACCACAAATGCTCTTCAAATGCACCGCATTGCGTCCTTTTAAGCCAAGAAAGCCAAGCCCAAAAACGTATAGAAAATTGCACCAAATGCATTAAAGCACGCTTCAAGTGCACATCAAGCGTACGCCAAGTGCTCTTCAAGTGCATGTAAACACGCAGTCAAAAATGCGCAGTTATGTGCAGTTTCTTGTATTAATGGGCCCTAAAGGAAGTTGTAAAATAACAGATTTACCGGTTGAATTACCAGGTAAAAACAAAGGAAAAAAGTCTAAAAAAAGAAAAGCAAAGCAGCCACCACATCTGCAAATGAATGCATGTTAGTTTTTCTGTATAATGCCGCTTTGAATATTTGTTAATGTATTATAACTGTACAAGCTTACATTTTGTGCCTACAAAATGGGTGATTAGAACAATATATATTAAAGGTCTCATCATACACAGCAACAGCAGTAATACAATCCATGATATACAGTAATATATGTGCCATCACAGAGTTCTGTGGCCATGGGTGCATTTCAGCAATTCATAAGGGGAGGAGGGGGTTAGTTTACTTCTCTCCACAACAAAAAACAAAAAACCGCCATAGCTTTGTGTTCTTGTAGCAAGGTAGCAGTTGGTACAAATATAACACTCAAGCAGGTGCTCTGTTCAACAAGGAACAAAAGGTACAACAGAGTCAGCTTCTGTTTGAGTTTATTGCTATCCACAGTGGACAACTGCTGTAGAGCGGTATTTTTAGGTTTCTTTCACATGAGCAGTCCAATCAGATCTTCCGGTCAGTATTTTGGCCAGATCTGATAAAAAAAACTCAGTGTTCATCCATGAGCAGGTGGATGTTGACAAAGGTGCATCCTTATACATCAGATTACCCCCTAGTCCACCTGGGTCTGACAGTCTGACATAAAAAAAAAAAAAGAACAAAAAACGCCAAGGGTTTGCATCCTTTTATATTTTATTGGACTTGACGGATTGGAGGTGAAATGATGTAAACACATGTCCGTGGTCATCCACCTGCCCATAGACATAATATAGGTCTGTTTGTCTCTAGTCACAAGCTGGAAAAAATAAACTAAATGTTTTGCTTCGATTTAGCAGGAGATACACTACATTGTCAAAAGTATTGGGACACCTGCCTTTACACGCACATGAACTTTAATGGCATCCCAGTCTTAGTCCATAGGGTTCAATATTGAGTTGGCCCACCCTTTGCCGCTATAACAGCTTCAACTCATCTGGGAAGGCTGTCCACAAGGTTTAGGAGTGTATCTATTGGAATGTTTGACCATTCTTCCAGAGGCACATTTGTGAGGTCAAGGACTGACATTGGACGAGAAGGTCTGGCTCACAGTCTCCGCTCTAATTCATCCCAAAGGTGTTCTATCGGGTTGAGGTCAGGACTCAGTCAAGTTCCTTCACCCCAAACTCGCTCATTCATGTCTTTATGGACCTTGCTTTGTGCACTGGTGTGCAGTCATGTTGGAACAGGAAGGGGCCATTCCAAAACTGTTCCCACAAAGTTGGGAGAATGAAATTGTCTTGGTATGCTGACGCCTTAAGAGTTCCCTTCACTGGAACTAAGGGGAAAAGCCTAACCCCTGAAAAACAACCCCACACCATAATCCCCCCTCTACTAAATGATTTTGACCAGTGCACAAAGCAAGGTCCAAGTCATTAAAGTTCATGTGCATGTAAAGGCAGGTGTACCAATACTTTTGACAATAGTGTATTTTGACGGATCCACTGCTGATAGAAACAGAGGACAGCCATCAGAAAGGCCCCTTATAGCATATAGCCAGTTGTACGAATGTAAAAGTGAAAAAAGAGGAAAGGAAAGGGGGGAAGGGAGGAAAGGCAGGAAGTGGGTGTGGGGTGGCTGGGGCAAAAAGGAAAATGAAATAAGGGAGGGGAGAAGAAAAGGGAGGAATGTTGGGGGGGGGGGGGAGTATTGGGAAAGAGTAGAGGAGGGGAAGAAAAAAAGTGTAAGATTAATCATAATGAAAGAGTTAACAAGAACATGACAAATATCCCACTGAAAGTTCAGACTGTTCAGTATATGGATATTCAAAGTAAAAATTCAAAACACTTCTTGATGACACAGTCTGTAAAACCTCTGCTTCTCTAATTAATTTGTCTACTTGTTCAACGATCTGTATCCTTAGAGAAGCAATGTTATGTGCATGTAAATCTATGAAATGTTTGTTTAGTCACGTTGGTCTGCTTATTTGACTTTATATTCTGTAAATGATTTCTTAGCGGTGGTGCGACCAACATATTGCGCTTTACATTCTTCACAGGTCAAAACATAGATTACATAATATGGGTTGCAAATAACTGTTTGCTCTTATATAAATTACCTAAAGACATAGGAGACAACATCATGGGGATGTCCCAAATTTTCGCAACAGGAACACCTTGTCTCTCCACAACTTAATAAGCCTTGGGTCCTCAACCAATCACAGGCATTTATGTTAGGCCTGAGGAACAAACTAGGGGACAAAACATTCCCTATATTGAATGTTCTTCGTGAAACAAACTTAACACTTTTTTTTTTTCAGAATATCTCTATAACTAGGATCTAAGGAAATATATTTGTTTAGAATCTGTTTCACCTTGTTAAATTCAAGGCTGTTTAGTGGTAGTAATAACTTGTTTATGTCAGTTCTCTTTGTTACACAATTTATCTTTTATGAGAGCCTCCCTATCACTTTCCTTTGCACATCGGTAAGCTACATTGATAATCCTATTGCTGTATCCTTTCTTTCAAGTGGTTGGTAAGGTCTTGCTATTCCTTCTCAAAATTTGATAGATCTGTACAATTCCTTCTAAAAGTGGAAGTATCGTTTTCAGCCAAGAAAGCTGCCATCTTGGCCTCTGTTTAATCTACAACTGCCATGATGCTGCACATGTGATCAGTTATGACACCATCCATTATGATTAGATGGTTTGACAGTTTGGTTGAGAGCACATCCAATGTGATAGTTACGTGCCAGAAATTTAATCGTTTTTAGAAACTGTTAAATGGATGGGTTTACTTCTGCTTAAATGTAATATATTGACCTCTAGGAATGGCCTTGATGGTATGTGAAGAGTGGCAGTTGTGTGCATGTAGTTAGGGGGTCTGCATACCCGAAAGATTGGTCTGTATGTTGGAAGACACAATAAAACTGTTCCGAGTGGTTTTCTTTTTTCCTTCTTTGGCATAGACTGTGCTAGTAGCAGATGACTATAGGAACCAACTCCCATTGTTGATGGTAGTACAGGGATGTTGTGCTTAAGAGGAACATTTATCCTTACTATGTTGTAAATTTCACAGCACTCCAACTTGGCTTCTTCTCAAAGGATTTTCTTCATGAGCACTAACATCAGTTTATTAGTATCATTCAACTCTTTCTTTTGAATGCCTCTTGATTTGGGAATCTGCTGAATCTTCATGAGAATTATGTGGATACTATGAGTAGTGAAAAGCATGCTCTCTTTCGTCTGTTTTTTGTGTGAACTTTATTTGACAGATTTAGTATAGTTGGCAGAGTTCTGATTATTTGCGAGCGCCTACTGCTTCACAATAGAAACTGATGTCTCTTTGAGGACTTGTATATACCTCTTCCAGTGTAACGAGTGGATCTTCATGTGTATGATGCCTCGGCTTGTGTCATATGTGAGCGATCTCTCAGATGCATGGCATCAGCAGGTTAGACGATTGCAATTTAACACCAAAAATAACCTTGGATGCACTGCCACACCAAGTATGTGTTAAACTGTGTTACAATAAACTACATAACATCAAAATAAAAAGCTGCTTCAATCACTAATTGTGTCCCCGTATCTAATTAACGAACAAAAGTGCCAATATTTAAATAGTCTCTTCACACTAAATGTGCTCTTGCCCGTGATCCACCAATATAAACACACCAGTGCTTCCATCACTACATGAATTGCTTGCTCACCTTCTGTTTAGACCTATATAAAAATACAGGTTTTAATGAGCTTGTTGCAATACATAAGATGTATCACCTGCTGCTCCAGGAGAACCTGTATCTAGCTGGGATAAAACACTATGGGTCCCTTTAAATTCCAATCACAGAGGTCCCGCCAAACTGGGAAAAACTCAGAGAGCAAAAATGCTCGATAGTGCAGTAAAGTCTATTTGTAAATTCAATAAAAATGACTTGCAAATTAAAATTGAGTGCATTAAATGTGTCACTGTATGTATCCGGTTTCGGCTCCAGACCGAAAGTGACATCACCCGGCTCCATCCGACGCGTTGCGGTGTTCTGGAACAGTCCGGCTATCACCAAGTGTCCGTTGTGTACTGCGCATGCGCAGTACGGAGCAGAAGGATTTTCGGAAAATCTCCAAAGATGAACGCGCCTGCACCGTGAGTCGATGTGTAAGCCCCGCCATCCAAGTGGACATAGGGCTACACAAACTTAGAGGGCCCCTGGCGGGCTCGGCCCGCTTCGGGCACGGCCTCGCTGCGCGGGGCTCTTTTATATTCTAACTCTATGTCCACTTGGATAGTGGGGCTTGAAAGTGGACTCACGGCGCAGGCGCCCTTCATCTTCGGCAATTTTCGTAATCTGGTAGTCCTGTGTACTGCGCATGCGCAGTACACAGCGGACACTTTCTGATGGGGGACAGAAAGTGATAGTACACCGGCACTCAATCACGTGTCATTTCTAAAGGGAAAGCTACAACTATTAATGGTGACTATATCACAGACTTTGGACTGTTTACCGAATAGAGATGGGATCAGAGGAGGAATAAAAATACATATTTTTGATGGCCAAGCAGAAGATAGAGACGTATAAGAATCTGTTCATGGAACTCAGAGTTCTACTCAGCAAGGAGATGAGTTTATGGTGTGACATTACATTGCTGTCTGAGTATTTGTTGAATAAGGGAACCCCTAGAGGTTTAGGAATTAAGAAATGTTTCTAATTTGAAGCTGATGTTGACTGTAAAGATCAATAGGTGTCTATTTTAGGCGAGGCTTCATTTAGCTTAATGACAAGGATAATACCATATGAAAAGTAATCACTTTGTGATCTGATATTGAGAATTAGGAAATCAAAGATCTAATTGCAAGATACAAGAAGAGAGATGTTTATGACGATTTTGATAATAATCTTAATGATTTTCTTGGAAAACTTGAGGATGATATAACACAGACAGACATTTCTCAAAGATAAATTAGATTAACAGCAGCATACACTTTGGCTGAAATACATACTGTACTTACCACAAAACGAAGGGGGAGAGAATTTGGCTCCATGGGGGAGTTCTACACCCATTTCAATTAAAAAACTTAAGTTTTTTTAACCATTTCAATACAGGGCACTCCCCCCCCCCCCCCTGCCCAGGGCGATTTTCAGCTTTCAACGCTTTCACACTTTGAATGAAAATTGCGCAGTCATGCAACACTGGACCCAAACTACATTTTTATCATTTTCTTCCCACAAATAGAGCTTTCTTTTGGTGGTATTTGATCACCAATGGGTTTTTTAATTATTTGCTAAACAAAAAAAGCCCGACATTTTTGGAAAAAAAAAAAAGTTTTTCTTAATTTCTGTTATAAAATGTAGTTTTCTCCTTCACTGATGGGCACTGATGAGGCTGCACTGATGAGGCGACACTGATGAGTAGGCACTAATATGTAGAATTGATGGGCACTGATAGGTGGCACTGATATGCAACACTGATGGGCACTGATAGGCGGCACTGATGGGCACTAATAGATGGCACTGATGAGGAGGTACTGACAGTCATTGCTGATGGCACTGATGAGGAGGTACGGACAGTCATTGCTGATGGCACTGATTGGCATCTGTGAAAGGCACTGACAGACATTGCTGATGAGCACTGACTGGCAGATGTGGTGGGCACTTCTGATGTGGGCTGCACTGATAATCAATGCGCTGATTATCAATGCCCGGATTATCAGTGCAGAGCCGATGGGCTCTCCCTGTCAGCGCAAACCGAAGAAAGCAGATTACCGGCCCTTCCTGGTTCCCGCTGTGATTCATCACAGCTGATCACGTGGTAAAGAGCCTATGTCATAGGCTCTTTACCGCGATTGGAGATGCGGTGTGTCAGAGTGACACACAGCACCACTGATCGCTGCGTGCCCCCGTGGCTTATCCTGCTGGACATCATATGACATCCCTCCGGGACGATGCAAAGACACAAGGATTTTTTTTTGCCGTTTTATCCCTAGAATTCTGTAAGTGCAATACTTTGCTTAGCAATAAGGTGTTATGATAAATACACCATGGAGGCTTTTCTGTTTTTATTTTTGAGCCATGCCAGAACAGTGGAGGTGGATGTAGCCTGTATTGTTTGAGGGAGACATACTTCCTCGCATCCTGTTTGACCACCCATAACTCAGTGGACATTTGCATCTGGTAAGCAGTTTGTGTGACTCACATTGAGTGCGGAATGGGATCTCTTCTCTCATACACTTCTTCCCGTCACCATTTTGTGTCGAGTGCATGGAACACAGAGGAAGAATATATCACTGGACTCTACTATTGGACTTTCTTGTGCACTTTTAGAATCACATTTCTTGGTTCATATGAGCGATCCTGCTCTTTTATGTACAGCTTTCATTCATATATTTGTGATTCTTGTCTGGTACATCAGACATGACGACCAATACAATGACCAGTTTGGTAAATTGGAAAAGAAGAGAGATGCATTTTCTGATGATTTTAAGGTTGAGGGGACAATTGCCTATAAAGGGCAGGGATGCCTGAAGTTGCTAATTTACTGTTTATAATTGTATACTCACTGTGCTGTAACCCCTATATATATATATTGTGAATAGGAAATAATTTAATTGATTACCCCCTCACTATTTAAATTAACATGTTAAACTCCAACTCCTCATTCAATCCTTTGGGAGACGACACATTTAACGTGAAGATCCAGAAAGTCACTTACAGACACAGTCTGGCAAACTTTTCCCTTCAGGTAGAGTCATTGGTATTGCCTTAATACCAAACAGTTCTAGCACCTGTGCGCCTTTGCCATGATGGGTAGAGAAATAGCAGGGAACACTATGGTTGTCGCTCCCTTGTTCGCTAAAGCGACAATGCTCACCAAATCTCCTACGCATGGTGCACATCATTCTCCCCACATAGTAAAGGCCACAGGGGCACCTTAATCCATAGATCACAAAGTGTGTACTGCAGCTAACAAACTGCCGGATGAAGAACACAGGATTATTCTTCCTGACAAATGTCTTTTTACCATGGGTAATGAATTGACAGGTCTTACACTTTTTATTCTTGCACTTACAGTATAGGACCCTTGCAAATCTTGGGCATATCTTTGACCCTACCCATTCCCGGAACCAACTGGGAGCTATTATACATTTGATGTTCGTGGCTTTTCTAAGCACAATTCTAGGGGCATTGGGGAGTACTTTATCTAAAACTTGGTCCTGTTTTTAAATGGGCCAGAGTTTTCTTAGGGCATTTCTGATAGCTCAATGTTGGCTACTGAACCTGGTAATAATCATAATCTCTATGGGATCCTCCGATCGTCTACTGGTGGAACCTGTCACTAGACCATTTTTATACCGCTTAACTGCTTTGATACGGTTATGCACACTCTGGAGGCATGAAACAGTGTGTGTGTTATCAGCATGAGTTCATACAGTTACAGTAACAGTCAGAACTCATGGGGCCTCTCGGATCTCTTGTAGTATTCCATAGACAAAGTTAGTAAAGCCTAATAAGTTGCTGAATACAAATCTTTCATAAGCCCAGACAAGACTGGTTCCAATTATGTTTGCTGGAGAAATTTTTTTTTTTTTAAATTCTTAGAAATCATTTACTTGCCATTTTATATGCCAATGTACAAACAACGACCCAAACTGTGGACAATGTAAATAAATGAGGCGGTCTGTGTGGTACACAGATAATTATTCCTGCATCTACAGGACATTGGCTTAGACAGGGAGCTTTACCCAGGAGGCCATCTTCGTCACTGCTGCCAGCCGTTAATATATGTATAGCTAACACATTCTACATGATGTGTAAAGATATTTTCCATGTTTGCTAGCGTGCTCTCTGTATGTTTTAATGAAGGTACTCTGTGTTTCAAAAGTCAGCAAACAGTCGTCGCATTGCTGCGGTTGGCAGCGTAAGTACTGATATTTCAATAAACACTAGTGTAAATAAGTATATAAAACAGTGTAAGTTGCTGACACATAGGCAGGCTTAAATTATGTGCCCTCATAACTGCCAAGGTTTTTTTACTTGCTCTAAATGTTTTAACAGATGACGGCTTTCAGGTGCTTGTCTGATTAAAGTATCATAGGAGAAAAATATTTTAAATTTGAAGAAAATCTACGAAGCTGAAGACAGTCTATGGCCTTTCGGGGCTTTTTATTTGATATTTGTGTGCATATGATTCCTTTACAGAACCACAATAGCAGTAATGCAATTATTTTGCCAGGTAAAGCAGCTAAAATACACTATACTGTCAAAAGTACTGGGACACCTGCCTTTACACGCACATGAACTTTAATGGAATCCCAGTCTTAGTCCGTAGGGTTCAATATTGAGTTGGCCCACCCTTTGCAGCTTTAACAGCCTCAAATCTTCTGGGAAGGCTGACTACAAGGTTTAGGAGTGTATCTATGGGAATGTTTGAGGTCAGGACTCTGTGCCGGCTAGTCAAGTTCCTCCAATCCAAACTCACTCATCCATGTCTTTATGGACCTTTGTGCACTGGTCCAAATCATTTGGTGGAGGGGGGATTATGGTGTGGGGTTGTTTTTCAGGGGTTGGACTTGGCCCCTCAGTTCCAGTGAAGGGAACGCTTAAGGCAGGGGTAGGTAACCTTGGCCCTCCAGCTGTGGTGAAACTACAAATCCCATCATGCTTCTGTCTCTAGGAGTCATGCCTGTGATTATTAGGGTCTTGCAATGTCTCATGGGTTTCAAAACAGCTGGATGGGCCGAGGTTGCCTATCCCTGTCTTAAGGTGTTAGCATACCAAGACATTTTGGACAATTTCATGCTCTCAACTTTGTGGGAACAGTTTGGGGATGGCCCCTTCCTGTTCCAACATGACTGCGCACCAGTGCACAAAGCGTAGTAGTGATGAAAAAACTGTAAGAAGCAGGATGGAGTTTCTTTACTTGAACAAATGAAATTCTAACTGTGAATGTTGTTTTCTGTTGGGAAGAAATCCAACATATTATAGAGAAACCTGTTTCAAGGTTACAAGCAACAATCAACCACTTTGTACAAGCTTACATACATGGGTCGCAAATGCCCCCAGAAGTTTGATAAGATATGGGAATTGTGGGTGAAGGTCAGGTCGCTCAGTCTATAGTTCTTGAGGTAAATGATGGAAAGACTGACAGCGCTTCATCTCGGGAACAAAGAGAGATCATGGTCTAGTGAAGAATAAGTTAGGGGGGGGAGAGGAAAGGAGCCAAGCTAGAAGGAGACACACCTCTGTCTTTTAGCGAAGGATTGATTGTGTTTTAGCCAGGGCTAAATGCTAAGCAATCCCGTTCAGTGTGACCTGTACCAGTGAGAAAGATATGGAACATCAATTGTTCCCGAGATGAAGCACTGTCGGTCTTTCCATCATTTACCTCAAGGACTATAGGCTGAGCGACCTGGCCTTCACCCACAATTCCCATATCTTATCAAACTTCTGGGGGCATTTGCGACCCATGTACAGGTATGTAAGCTTGTACAAAGGTAACACAGAGTCTACTAATGTATACCATTGGGCTACTGTGGGGGGAGATGCCACTTTCCAGTGCTGTAAGAGTACCTTCCTGGCATAGAAACACAGATAGAATAACAGTAGTCTAGTATGTGTAGAGTGTGTCACCGATTTGTTTATGCCTAGGAGAAGTATCTTAGGATCCACTGATACTGAGGCCGGTAGCAACATTGATATCTGAGACCACCTGTTTCCAAAAGGCCTGAATGAGTGGGCAATCCCAGATGACATGATAGTATGTCCCAACCTCCTGTTGATACTTCGGGAACATGTCATATTGTGTGGAGTATATTCTGGCCAGCCTCTGGGGAGTGTAGTAAGCTTTATGTATGAATTTTAGCTGTATGAAGCGGTCTTTGGCTGAAATCACTGTTGCACTATATTGTTGTAGGGCCAGGTCCCAGTCTTCTGTCAGGGAAGGGATATCTGTCTTCCATGCATGGAATAGAGGAGATGGCCCCTCAGGGTTGTCACAGGTAAGACTTGGGTACAAAGAGGATAGGATTCCATCTACACCCCTGGAGGTGAGGAATCTCTCTACTACATGCAGTATCACAGAGATTGGAGTGGGGAATTGCGCCTGTGAGGCATGCTTCAACTGTAGGTAACGAAACAGCATCCACGAGGGAAGCTGAAATGTCTCCCTCAGTTCCGGGAAGGGGAGTAGCATCCCATTGGGCATGATTTGTTGCAGTTTCACCACCCCAAATCTAGCCCAGATACTTGAATCCGGAATAGATCTAAAGTGTGAGAGTTTGAGGTTGCCCCACAGTGGGGTGTGGGGTGAAATAGTATAATCAGCCTTAACTGCAGCAGTAACCTTTTCCCAAACCTGGACTGTGGTGTGCATCAATGTCATTGCTTGTGGGCAGGCCTTCACCCCCCCTATTGGTTAGGACAGAGTAGGAACCCTTTACAGCCGCCTCAAGGTTAACTGCAGTGACCAGCACTGCCGCCCAATAGTATTTCTGGAAGGAGGGCAATGCCAGGCCACCCAAGGACAATGGGAGTTGTAGTTTAGTTTTAAATATCCTAGGGACCTTCCCTCTCCAGATGAAAGAGGTAACTATGCCTGCGGGGGTAACTAGGCTGCGGGGATGGGAACATGGATATCCCAAAATATATATTTATAGTTATATATATATATATATATATATATATATATATATATATATATACACACGCATACATATACATACACACACACACACACACATATATAAATTTAGACATTTTTAACAGATTTACCCATTCGACCGGTGTCAGGGGAAGGGTTCCTACAGGATTGGCATTTCTCTATCAAAGTCTGCATGACCGGATAAAGGTTGTCTGTCAGGTAACTGTAGAGGGTTGGGGAAGATAGAGGGGGAGCAGACTCGGAGAGTGGGAATAGATTGGATTTACCCCAATTAATTTTAACTCCGGAGAAATTAACAAACCTGTCAACGATCGCTAGTACCGCTGCAAGGGAGTCTGTTTCATCCCCTAGATACAGAAGGGTATCATCTGCATATAGCGATATCCTCTCCACCAGCGGGCCAACCCGCAGTCCTCCAACCTCGCCCGATCAGGATCGCCATGGGCTCTATGGCAAGAGCAAAGAGCAAAAATGCATAGGTGTTTTTTAAGGAAAGAAAAAAACAGGGAACGATTAAATTTAGAATTGAACCCCCGCACATTCCAGGAGAGTAATCTCAGGGGAGCCATGATGAAGGTGGGATAACGGCTCCCCCCCCATCTCCGTCCAGAGCCAGCAACAAGATCAGGGATAATAATATTATTTCCAGCATTATCCACATTGCATAGACATACCTCATTAAGAACAGTACAAAAAAAAACAGAAAACACCAAATGCTGCTGTAACTTATAAAACCCTCGAACTCCCCCCACACCACGCTGTTTCAAAAAACAGGTATATCAAGAGGGGGCCTAGAATGCACAATGAGAAATATGGTCCAACTAGTCAACAACAGTGCTACCTGTAAAAACTAGGATTAGCACCTGATATTTGGCAAGTAAAGCAAGGCTGGCATCTCCATCTCTCCCATCTCCATCCGAGAAGGGGAAGAGAGGAGAGAGTGAGACAAGTCTCGTGGCAGTCCATGGCATCAGCGGGGTGGAAGGGAGTCAATCCAATAAGAGGCCTCCTCTGGTGAGGTAAAGAAGTAGAGGGACTCTCCATTCTGTACTCGCAGCCTAGCGGGGAATAACATGCTATACTTTAAAAACCTTTGTCGCAGGGTGAGCTTCACGTGATCGAAGGACTTACGTTGTTTCTGTGTCTCCACAGAGAAGTCCGGGAAGATCATGATTCGGGAGCCTTCAAATTGCAGGACTTCCATCTTCCTGCTCTCCCGCATCACCAGGTATCGGTCATGAAAGTTCAAGAGCCGGAGGATGAATGTGCGCGGGGGGGGGGGGGGGGGGGGGGCTCCTGGAGCTCCTCATTCTGTGGGCACACTCGACAGCAAAGAATGGGGAGAAGACCACCTGCGGGACCCCTATGATGCGGAAATTATTCCTCCGGTTCTCGGCATTTTCGGCTCGTTATTCGAGTGCCCGTACCTTAGTAGTGAGGGTATGGAGGGAGGTGGAGTGGTCACGTAGCAGGTCCTCTGCATCCCCCACACGGTGCTCAACCTCCGTAAGTCGGGTTCGGAACTTGTCCATGTCCTTGCGGATTAGGCCCATCTCCAGCTGAATGGAGTCAATCTTTCCTGTCAGTGTGGTTTGGCAGGCATTGATGGCTTGCACCAGGGCAGTAAAGTTGTCCTGTTCCTGGATCGTGGGGTCCGCTTCCTCTGTCTGCGCCGGCATGTTGGAAAGCTTGCGGGGTCACGCTTTCCCGCCACGAGGCCGCAAGGGAGACGGTGAGGCTTTCTGGTGCGCCGTTGGTCTGTGCTTATAGGGCATACCACGTCTGGGAGTCTTTACCCGAGCTTCGGTAGGTTCAGACTGATGAAAATCTGCAAGGAGACAGGATTAATAGCAGGCTAGACAGCGGATCTCTCTCACTGTGCTTCTGCTCCAGTCGCCATCTTGGACACGCCCCCAGGGAAGCAGGTATTTTTAGTGAAAACCCTAGCAAAATCATCAGTAGATTCATAGAACAGGCACGATAAGTCATATGCAAATTTTGCCTTAGTTATTTAGGCCATTCATTATATATGGGGACAGGTTGGTGGGTCTGTAAGCTGAGAAGGGCAGGGCAGTAAAAAAAATAATCAGACTTCAGCTGCCCACATTTCTGGATCTACTAATCATTTTGACATGAGGTATTGTAGATTCCACAGTATATGCTATAGCACTGAATTTAATATTACAAGTTAATATTACATAATCACTTTTTAAAACAGAACTTAGAGTAGGAAAATGTTTTTATTTCAATAAATCTAAGTTACGAGAGAAAAGTGACAGTGATATCTTAGGCATTTGGTTCCTATTTAACAGAATAAAAGTTTGAGAAATGCCTTGGGCATATTGGATAAAATTAAAACAATAAGCTACTGAGATGTTAAAATTGAACAGTTATTTTATTTAGTTTGCTACTCTATGGTATAACTCACTTTCGCTATTAAAGAAAAAAGCATACAAAATAAACAATATCTACGAGCACACGTGGGTCTGCGAGAACACGTGGGTCTGCAAGGGCACGCGGGTCTGCGGGTGCACACGAGTCTGCAAGTGCACGAGGATTGTCTGTTAAGTACCTGTGTAGTGTATTGTTGAGTATTAGTGTCAGGAAGCTAGTTGTTAGGTAATTTGGACAGGGTACAATCCCCTATCCTCATTAAATTGGTAGGTACGATGCCTGGAGGGTTTGGACATGCGACTCGTTGTACATCTTGCGGCATGTATGCGTTCCTTGATTGATCTGATCGAGGGCGAATACTGCTGTGCAAAATGTAAGCACATTGTTTCCCTGGAAGCCCAGGTTCTGAATCTAGGGAAGCAACGGTCAGCACTGAGAAGACCCTCCATACTAAAAGAGAGCCGGAAACGTCCCCGGCAGGTGCCAGCACAGAGGCGGGTGGAGACAAAGTGGTGCAGGCACCAGAAAAGAGCAGATGGGTGACAGTCAGGAAGGATAGAGGGGGGAAGTGCCAGAGAGGCCGATCCAAGGCGGGAGCATCCCAATAAGTACGCTCCATTGAGTGACATTGGTGAAACCAGTCAGGGACCAGCACTGCTAGAGCTCAGGGTCTCTCCTAGCTGCCAGGGAAAGAACTCCTCCAGTGAGAGGAGGGGGGAAGCGAAGAGAAAGGAAAGGCAGATTCTGGTGGCAGGGGACTCAATTCTAAGAAGGACAGAGAGAGCAATCTGTGACAAAGACCTGAAGCGTCAAACTGTATGCTGTCTACCGGGCGCTCGTGTTCGGCACATCACGGATCTGGCGGACAGATTACTGGGAGGGGCTGGGGAAGATCTGGCTGTCATGGTGCACATTGGCACCAATGACAAAGTCAGAGGCAGATGGAGTGTCCTAAAGAATGATTTTACGGACTTGGGAGCTAAATTGAGGAAAAGGCCTGTCAAGGTAGTATTTTCAGGAATACTACCGGTACCTTGAGCCACGGAGGTTGGGCTCCTGGAGGACTGGGCTGACGTCAGTCGGTCACCAGTACTATAGAAGGGACGGACTGTACCTAAATGAGGAGGGTGCAGATCTGCTGGGAGTAAAGGTGCCCAAAAAGTTAGAGGGGTTTTTAAACTAGGCGACAGGGGGGAGGGTCCAGAGGTAAAGATAGTGGTATCGGGGCATTAGTGGTAGGTTGACTAAAGCACATAAACCCAAGGTAAGTATAGTAACAAGTCCTAGCTGCAATCTCAGAACACCCAATAAGAGAATAGTATGCGCCCGGTCTAAACTACGTGGCATGTTCACCAATACCAGGAGCCTGCCGGACAAGATGGGTGAACTAGAGATATTGTTGTATGAAGAGGATTTGGATTTTGTGGGAATTTCAGAGACCTGGTTCAACCGGTTCTCAAGATTGGCTGGCAACTATTCAAGGGTATACCCTTTATCGCAGGGATAGCGAGAGTACAAAAGGGGAGGGGTATGTCTATATATCAAGAATAACATACTAGTGAATGTGAGAGATGACATCACTAAGGGAGCTAAGGAGGAGGTGGAATCCATATGGGTAGAGCTCCAGGATGAAGCCAAGGAGAAAATAATACTAGGAATATGCTATAGGCCCCCTAACCTGAGGGAGGAGGGGAAGACGGACCTCCTATCACAATTTGGATTAGCAGCAAGGATGGGGAGTGTTATCATAACGGGGGATTTTAATTATCCAGACATGGATTGGGCGGAGGGAACCACGCATTCGTCTAAGCCTCGCCAGTTCCTAAATGTCTTGCAGGACAATTTCATGGCTCAGATGGTAGACACACCAATTAGAAATAAAGCGTTACTAGATCTACTGATTACCAACAATACAGACCTGATCACGGATGTGGAAATACGGGGCAATTTAGGAAACAGCGATCACAGGTCAATTGGCTTCAGTATAAATCACACAAATAGGAAACATAAGGGGAATACAAAGACACTGAATTTCAAAAGAGCCAACATCCCTAAACCTTGCTAGAAGGCATAAATTGGGATAAAATCTTAGGAACAAAGAACACGGAGGAGAGATAGGTTCGCTTTAAGAGCATATTAAATAAGGGCATTAGCCAGTGCATCCCATGGGGTAATAAATTTAAAAGAGCAAACAAAAGTCCTGGATGGCTTAACTCCAATGTAAAAATGTATATAAAAGCAAAGGAGAAGGCCATCAAAAAATACAGATCATCATCAGAATTCAGACTTTATAAAGAACTAGAAATGTAAGGGTGCAATTAGGGCGGCTAAGAAAGAACACGAAAGACACAGAGTGGAGGAGAGCAAAAAACAATCCCAAGAAATTCTTTAGGTATATAAACAGTAAAAAGGGAGGACAGACCAAATTGACCCCATAAAGAATGAGGAAGGACATCTGGTTACAAAGTATGGGGAGATGGCGAAGGTATTGAATTTATTCTTCTTCTCAGTCTTCACGAGGGAATCAGGGGGCTTTAGTAACCAAAACTGCAGTGTTTATCCTCATGACACATCACAGGAAGCACAGAATTAGACTTGGGAAACGTAACATTAATAGATCACAAGCGGATTGGAGAAAAGCCAAAGTAGCACCAATATTTAAAAAGGGCCCAAAATGCATCCCTGGGAATTACAGACCAGTTAGCCTAACATCAATAGTATGCAAGCTCTTGGAGGGGATAATAAGGGACTATGTACAAGATTTTAGTAATGAAAACGGTATCATTAGCAGTAATCAGCATGGATTCATGAAGAATCGTTCTTGTTAAACCAATCTATTAACCTTCTATGAGGAGGTGAGTTGCCATCTAGATAAAGGAAGACCCATAGACATGGTGTGTCTGGATTTTGCAGAAGCATTTGACACAGTTCCCCATAAACGTTTACTGTACAAAATAAGGTCCGTTGGCATGGACCATAGGGTGAGTACATGGATTGAAACCTGGCTACAAGGGCGAGTTCAAAGGGTGGTGATAAATGGGGAGTACTCGGAATGGTCAGGGGTGGGTAGTGGGGTCCCACAGGGTTCTGTGCTGGGACCAATTCTATTTAATTTGTTCATAAATAACCTGGAGGATGGGGTAAACAGTTCAATCTCTGTATTTGCGGATGATACTAAGCTAAGCAGGGCAATAACTTCTCCGCAGGATGTGGAAACCTTGCAAGAAGATCTGAACAAATGAATGGGGTGGGCAACTACATGGCAAATGAGGTTTAATGTAGAAAAATGTAAAATGATGCATTTGGGTGTGCAATTCGTGTTAAAAATCTTTCTTCCTCTGTCAGCAGCAGAGAAGAGGCTGCATTTAGACTGTGTGAGAGCTGATTGGAGGAAACGGACACCCCCCTCCACATAGGCAGAGAAACAAAAAGGTATTTGCAGAGCTGTATTCTGAACAGACAAGCTCCGTGCTTATCTCCCGCTCTTTTTAGCTCATATCTCATGTGTCAATAAACATCTCAGAAGTGACTGATGCTGATAACAAAGGAATGAAGCACCAGACAAAAAACACACTTAGAGTTTTGGAGAGAGACAAGTCAACACTACAGATATCTGTGCTTTGCTAAAATTCCATGACTGGGGTTTACAAGCACTTTAACTCAGCCTCCTTTGGCCTAAATTGGCTTGTAAAAAACTGATGGCAGTGCAGATATCCATTGTAGTCTGCAGGTGAGATTGTACATCTGCAGGCTAAATTCTTACATATTTTCAATGTAGTCTACAACCTTATTAGCTGACATTGTGATCAGGTCATCAGGAAAAGCTCTGATTGGATACCGACCATCAGTGGACCTGAGCTGTCAGTGGCACCCGGGATTAAGAGTCAGCAGCTGCCCTTTTTTGGCTGCTGGCTTTCAGGGGGGGGGGGGGGGCAGTGTTTTTTAAAGTATCCCCAGCACCATGCTGGGGGAGTGCTATTAAAAAGATTACAAGTGAGAAGTGGTAAAGATAGTTATTTCTACAGTGAAAAAAAAAAAAAAAGCAGTCATTCTTCAGAAAAAAACAGTGTAGTGCTTTTAAAATACGAAGGAACAACAGGCACATGTTAACAGAGAACTGTGGATTATGGGGAAAATTAATTCCAGAAATAGCTCTGGAAAAGAAAAGTGCAATATGTGGAATAAACAATGCAGAAAAAAAACATAAAATGTTTAAAGTTTTACAAACATATTTTGTGAAAGTGCTAACAAAAAAACCCTTACAATCACTTTAAAACATAACTCAAAAAAGTATATTTTCCTTTTTTTATAGCAGGTTTTACTTTTGTCTGTTTTTTTATCGCTCATTCATCAAACCATAGTGCACAGACATCCATGGGTAACCCTTATGAAGGGTGGATGCGTGGCTTTATAGTCAAACTGTACAACAGGGGTCAGCAACCTTTTTCCACTTAAGGGCCAAATTCAATGTGAATGCATGGAGGGCCGCATTCACCTGCTAATAAATGAAGAAAATAATCTGGACCCCTTAACATTACACATATGACACATACCCCCCTACCCAGTCCCCTGTGCATATTGCACAGCCCCCCCTTACAGAGGAGGTCTCATGCTAGAATTACTGCTCTCGCTCTAACGATCGCAGCAATATCTCACGTCTGCACGCGAGCACGGAGGGATGGGGTGCTTTAATTTTTTTTTTCTTATCTATTTTATTTTTACAATGTCCCTTTAAAAAAAAAAAAAAATTCTGATCACTTTTATTGCTGTCAGAAGGAATGTAAACATCCTTGTGACAGTAATAGGCAGTGACAGTTACTCTTCATGGAGGGATCTGGGGTCTATAAGATCTGGGGGGGACGTCCCCTCCCGCTGCTTGGGATAACAGCTGAGCAGCCTCTTAGCCACATCGGTTGTTATCCCAAGAAAGCCAACCGCCGGCTCTAAAAATAAATAAATAAATAAACCCGGCGGGGTGATGCCTGCAGCCCCAGGCATCACCCTGGTACAACCCCTTCAAGCCGAGGCCGCATATTTGCATATGGTCGGTGTGCAGGGGTTAAAATGTCCATGGGCTGGGTGCACGTGAATTCATCACCTGCACTGACGAGCCGGACACTTAGCGGGTGCGGCCCGCAGGCCATAAGTTGCCGACCCTGCTGTACAAAATACAGTAATGAAGGAAAATCAGAGACTGTCGGTTACCTTAAAAAAAAGGACCACCATGCTTTTGAGACTGTCTTCCACAAATAAAAAGAGGACTACTGCACTCTGGAAATGTTGGTGTAACTTTTTGCTGATCTGGAACTTCAGTAAATCTTCCTTCAAAATTATCTTGGTGTGCTGGCTTTCTCTTTATTGCCAGGTTTATATTGCTTGCAATATCCCCCTGCACAGCCTATCCTGGTAGAGACATTGGAAGTGGGTGGAAATCACCAGAAAGTAAGGGAAAATCCCACCTTTCATAGTTCTCACCAGAACAGGTGTCCACTTTACCCTTTATTTCTGCTTATTTAAAAGAGAAGTATGGGCTCTGGCTTTTTTTTTAAGATTAATACTTACCAAGGTGGATGCAGTATGGGTCCGATGCTGCATCTGTCCCCGGAGCCTCTGCACTGAGTACCGAGCGACCAAACCACTGATGGATCGGTTCTCGCAGATCCCCGAGCAGAGAGCTGCTGGCTGTCAGTCACAGCTCTCTGCTCTGCTCCCTCCTCTCTCATTGGAGCACTGGGCTGTGGAGGGGACGATGGTGGCCGGCTCAGTCTCTTGGCGGCTTTCGATGATGCAGTGCCTGGACTGACTTCTGTGACATCAGCAGAGAGCAGGCTTCAGCTCGCTCTCTGCTGAACAGGGGTCACATGAGTGCAAAACAAATTGCACTCCTGTGATCCATAGGAGTACAGCCAAACAAACTTTGGCTATACTTCTCCTTTAACAGATATATCTCTATATTAACAAGATTAAGGGCACAATTCTCTAAAGGTTATCACATGCATTATGATGGACACATAACCACTTCACGCTCATTAAATACCACATAAAAAGGCATTAAAGTCCATTCACAAAATTAAATAAATGCATGCAGTTATTAAGTACTGGTCAAAGCTTGCGATACCTATGCAATAACTATGGCAATGGTCAGACCCCCAGTAATTGGTTTATTAAATAGACAGGAAAGTGCAAGCTGGAGCAGGTGTCAGCTAGATTTTAGTGAGGAGTTGTTTCTGGAGGCTGGCAGCCTGCATTTAAAATAGGATGGAGCCCTTTGAACCCAGTTTTCTGGAATTTAAAGCAATGCAGAAGAGGAGGAGGAGGAGAAGATCTCAAGTGGTCCTTTTAAATTAAAGAAATTTTAAGGAGCACACAGTTCTGAATCAATTCTCCGATGCCGATACCCTGCAGAAGTTCTAAGCCACTTATCTTGGAGCTCTATACCCAATTCATAGGGTACCTTGAGCCCTCAACACAGAGAAGCCATGCCATGACTACGTTGCTGGTAGCCTTACACATTTTTGAAAAGCATCATAACGGATGGTAGCTGGAGAGATAGTGGGAATTTCCATGCTTGTGATAACTTACCGCACGGTTTCATGCGGTAATTTAGGTATACTTCAGGAAGATAATGCATTCAAGTTTTTCGGGAGAGTTTCTTCGTGAATTACACAGTTTTTTTTTCTGAATGTTGTGCGTTATTTTACCTCATACTCAGATGCCGTAACCTATCGCTTAGTGAATTGTGCCCTAAGAGTTTATAGAACATTTGTGTTAAGAGACTGGAGAGACCATTTAAAGGTCATCTCCACACAAAAACATGTAAGACTGGTGACAAGTTAAACTGGAAGATCTGACAAAACATTTTTCTAGGTGTGAATTCAATAAGGAAAGGTTAGGAATGATCTGTTTTTTTTTTCTATTTCCTCCTGGGTCTATGTTGGGGAGATTTTCATTTAATTTCCTGTCCCAAAGATAGGAGAAGAAGTGAACAAAAATCTCCCCAAAGTAAGGGGAAATCCAACATTTGATAGCAGTCAATGTAAAAGGTGTCCTTTTTGGAAGAAATAGTCAAGGACCCAGAGGGTGGATCTCCATAGCGGGGACAAAGAAAGCAATAAAAAAAAAAAACCTTACAAGGTTCCAACCTTTAGCTACTCATGCTTCTAAAGATTTTTTTTTTTTTTGCTGGAGCTCTACTTTATATCACAGACTGGCTCCTTTTATCCTTTGGAGTAATCCAGTGAAGATATCAGAATTTCCATTATGAGCACTACATAGCCAAGTGTTGGTGTCACACTCCTCCGACAGGCTCTCCATAACAGAGGATAAATAAATACATCTGGAGTCTCTTCATTATTGACCTTGTGGCAAAGTAAGGACATATTTCCAACTGTTACTATAACATCTAGCTTAAAGTTATTTCTGATGTGACTTTCACATGTTTATTTGCTTTCTCGTCTATATTTTTATTAATGCATTTCATACACAGATTTACAAATCCTCCCTCTAGTGGTCATTTGGATACAAGGGAACATAAATAGAATCTCAGACGAGCCTCTATTAGCCTTTCACTGATAAGTTTTCACTGCTGTCAGATCTGACTTGCACTGCCTGAAAGAAGTAATAAGAAACCGTACTACTAATCAAGAGGTAGAACCTGCATATATAATAAGCAAATATGGCAATATGGCTCCCTGTCTGTACAATTTACATTTAGCTGATCACATTCATATACATACATGCCAGAGCAATGTGTCCACATGGCCACTTGTAGTCTTAATCAAGGGTGCATTTGATAGGGTGTCAATGCAGGAGAAAAAAAAAGGTGTCATCTCACAAAAGGATGTTCCTGACCAAAAATTAGCAACACCCTCCTGACAGGATCATCAGGAATTCTTTAAATTAAAGATGCACAAAAATAAATAAAAAGATACTCAAATTACATTAACCGCCTCCCGCCCGCTGTACAGACAAATAACAACAGGCAGGATCACCTCTTGTTTTGGGCCGTCATCATATGATGTCGACCAGTCTTGCCGTGATCATGTGCCCGCGCGGCATTCATGGGTGCGCTGTGTCCCTGGAACACGGCGTGAACCCGATCTTGGTAAAGAGCCCTGGCCGCAGCTCTTTACCCATGTGATTAGCTGTGTCCAATCACAGCTGATCACATGTAAACAAGGAGATGCCGTTTATCAGCTCTCCTCTGAGAAAAGTGTGAAAAGAGGAGCCGATCAGCACCATTCCCCCACAGGGGAGATCTGCATAGGTAACCAGGGCACTAATTATCAGTGCCCTGATTACAGTGCAGCCCCAACAGTGTCCATCAGTGATGCCACTGTCCATCAGTGATGCCAACCTGCTCCCATCAGTGACACCAGTCTGTGCCCAGTGCTGCCAATCAGTGCCGCCTATCCATGCCACCTATCATTGCCCATAAGTGCAGCTTATCAGTGCCCATCAGTGCCACCTATCAGTGCTGCATAAGTGTCTCATTGTCAGTGCCACCCCATCAGTGCCACCTCATCAGCACACATCAGGGAAGGAGAAAAATTACTTATTTACAAAAAAAATTGACAGAAACAAAGAAAAACTTTTTTAATTTAACATTTTCATCCTTTTTTTTTCAAAAAATAAAAAACCTAGCTGTGATTAAATACCACCAAAAGAACGCTCTATTTGTGATAAGAAATTGATAAAAAATGAATTTGGGTACAGCGTGGCATGACCACACAATTGTCATTCATAATGTGACAGCGCTGAAAATTGGCCTGGGCAGGAAGGGGGTGAAAGTGCCCAGTTTTGAGGTGGTAAAAGTACAAACAGAAGCATCTGTATGACTGCCTAAACAAGTTCCAAATCCAGTTACTATGTACCGTATATACTCGAGTATAGGTCAACCCGAATATAAGCCGAGGCCCCTAATTTACCAAAAAGAAACTGGGAAAACGTATTGACTTGAGTATAAGCCGAGGGTGAGAAATGCAGCAGCTACTGTAAGTGGCAAAGAGGGTCAACAATGCCCATCTGCAGCTGCATGTCTACCTTTGTCTATTGCATGCCTCCCTGTGTCCTGTGCAGATCTGCCTACCTCCCTGTGTCCTGCGTACACCTCCCTGTGTCCATTGCAGCCTACCTGTGCCAATCTGCATCCTCTGTGTCCTGTGCATGCCTCCGTGTGCCCATCTTCAGCCTCCGTGTGCCGCTCTGCATCCTCCGTGTGCCCATCTGCAGCCTCTGTGTGCCCATCTGCATCCACCGATCAGCATATCATAAAGACATACGCCTCTTCCTCGCCTGTGATAGGCAGAACACTCAATTTCCCAGCAGTCAGTGTTCAGCCTATCACGGACATCCGCTCATCCTCATACCACAGAAGAGGATGAGCGGATGCCTGTGATAGGCTGAAAACACTGACTGCTGGGAAATTGAGTGTTCTGCCTATCCCAGACGAGGAGGAGGTGCGGCTTTTAAAAACTGGAATGGCCGCCATATGTTTTTATGACACGCTGGCCACCGTCTGTCTGCATGACACGCTGATCAGGTAGGCAGACGACCGCGACTCGAGTATAAGCCGGGGGGGGGGGGGGGCACATTCAGCCTAAAAAAAAACAGGCGTTATGTGCAAGTGAGGCGGCAAGTTTGTTTGGTATCCGCTGAGGAAGTCCCGTTAAGGACGATACGCGTGTGGGAGGACCCTGGATCGTCACTGCAGCCACCTTATCTTTATCTTGAAAAGATTACATGCATTTCACCCCAGCACTAGGGACCTAGTGCTGTGTTTGTGAGTACCTGATATATATTTTTTAATAAATTGGATTTTATAGCCATACAGTGTGCACTATATTTCTTTTTATTTGCATTCTATGGCACCATGTTTTGAAAGCAAGAGATACTACTGGAGGCAATATTAAGTGATAAGAAGTCCCTCTATCCATCTGTCCACCCAGATCCACGCTTATGACCACTATTAGTGGTAAGATACACATTTGACCCATCTGTTAGTTCAGGGGTCTACATCTTGAGGTAAGCGGGTTGACTAGCTGGTGGTGGAATCACAGATGTTATTTGCACCATAAAGATATCTGCATGCATTTTTTAACCACCACAGAGGAGAACATCTTTATCAACTTTTTCTACAACCTATTCCTTCCATCTCAGCTTTTTTATGTCTTTCTAATGGACTTTGTTCTTTTTAGTTGTTATCATTAGCGCTGCACTGTTATTATTTGATTGTCCTTCTGAGGTTTTTGTTATATTCACCTTTAGTGCATAGCAGCTATTGTCTAGTTAGATTCCTTTAGGCGACCATATGTTTTTGCGCTGACTGACCCTACATTTAGAATTGTTTGCTGCCAGCCCCACAAAATATTGAGCACCAGCCGTCACTAGAGAGTATCAACAGGTATTTGTGATACTTTGCAGGGGGACTGAGAGAAACTATAAAAGGTGGACTCATGATTAAGTGCTGTAGCACATTATTTTTACTACGAGGCTGTTCTGTTTAAAGTTTTAAGGCTTTTGTTACAGTTTTGTAAATGAGTTTGTATACTTTACTTTGCATTTATTTATGTTTTTATTTGAAATATCCAAAGATAGTTACAGATAAGACTGGGAAATGTAAATCAAACACCAAAGGCATCTTACAAAATTAACAGGAAGAGCAAGAAGTACATCTAACAGGCGAAAATACAAGTGTCAATTAGAACACATATTGCAAAATATATAAATAATAAAAAACCTATGATCGTAGTAAAAACATAGTAGGTTCCCCTCAGGGTAGATCCGGGTAGGGGGACCATGAGACCAATAGGTAAATTGAGAAAAAGAAACAAGAAAAAAAAAAAACATACTAGAGGTGCCATCTTGGGTAGGTAGTACACAAACCCACTGGACCTATAGCGCCTTAGTCTAATATATAATTTTAAACAATAGTAAAGGTAGAAAGAGGATAAACCCCCACAATTGAGGCGGGAAAAACGTTGTGGCATACCTGTAAAGTGGTATTGCCTTAAAGTAGAACTATAGGCAATTTTTTTTTTCCATTTGGATAGAGCAAGGGAGGGTTATACCCCCTTCATATTTTTTTTTTTCGCCATCTGTGTGCCATTGGGGTTATTTCCCTTCATTTCCTGCCCCATAGCCAAACAGAAAGTGAGGGGAAATCCCTGCAAATTAAGAGAATTCCTTGGGGCCTCCCAGGGCACCAGAACTAGTGTCCCCATTTGGAAGATTTCCCCAAAATTTTGAATTTTCTTTTACTTTCACTTTCAAAGTCAATAGTAAACAGAACAAATGTAGAGGGTGAATCTCCTTAACGGGGACACAGACAACAATAAAAACTGGCATGCGTTATTCTATCCAAAACTTGCCTTTAGTTATACTTTAATGGGTAAATCTACATAATGCCAGTGGTAATTAACCTCATAAAAAAAAAAAAAAAAATTCTTGGGGGTTCTACCGCCCCAAGGATCAGTGTTATGTATAGAGATATGGAATCAAAGGATGAAAAGTGGGGAATTCTGCCCTCAGAGGGAATAATGATTCAGAGAGACGGAATCTGTAGGGTGGAATTCTGACCCATTCCCCTGATGTACAATCATGTAACTGGATAGTGCCTGTTTATCTTAAAAGAAAATGTCCTAATCTGACATATTCGTAGGTTAGAGTAACCTCAGCTAGAGGGAAAAGAAAAAGTAAATAAAAAAACAGAAAGAGAGTGAGCTGCAGACAGGTTGGAAAGAATCAGGCTCCAGGGGGCATGAAAATTGAAAAGTGGAAGTGTAAATCGCTGTCCCTTTAAATAGTATACAGCAGCTAGCACGGCAAATAGACAATTGCAAAGATAATATAAGGATGGAAGTGCAGCGCTAAAAACACATCTCAAAGTGAACCAAGACAATGTGGATGTGTGGAACATTAATTAAATCTGTTCACATTGATAATACATGAATATTATAAAACAAATAAACAAATAGACATGAAATCCATAAGTTGTAGAAACCCAATGCGTGGTGAGTCAAAAAATTAAATGAATAGAAGCCAAATGTTCATAGCGTTGATTTGACATCAAGGGTGAAAATAACTTGTGAAGCAGGTTTTATATGTAGATAATCCACCACCAATTAGATGGAGGCTTACCACAATGTTTGAACCCAAAAAGGCGTACGCCGAGGGTACTTAGGGAACTCAGTCAAGTAATTGCCAGACCATTGTTCCTAATTTTTACTGACAGTCTACTGACTGGAATGGTACCAGCTGATTGGAAAAAAGCCAATGTAGCACCAATATTTAAAAATCGCCCAAAATATATCCCTAGGAATTACAGACCAGTTAGCCTAACATCAATAGTATGTAAACTCTTGGAGGGGATGATAAGGGACTATATACAAGCTTTTAGTAATGAGAATGGTATCATTAGCAGTAATCAGCATGGATTCATGAAGAATCGTTCTTGCCAAACCAATCTATTTACTTTCTATGAGGAGGTGAGTTGCAATCTAGATAACGGAAGGCCTGTAGACGTGGTGTATCTGGATTTTGCAAAAGCATTTGACACAGTTCCCCATAAACGTTTACTGTACAACATGGATTGAAAACTGGCTACAAGGATGGTAAAAAATGGGGAGTACTCGGAATGGTCAGGGGTGGGTAGTGGGGTCCCCCAGGGTCCGATGCTGGGACCAATCCTATTTAATTTGTTCATAAACGACCTGGAGGATGGGGTAAACAGTTCACTCTCTGTATTTGTGGACGATACTAAGCTAAGCAGGACAATAACCTCTCTGCAGGATGTGGAAACCTTGCAAAAAGATCTGAACAATATAATGGGGTGGGCAACTACATGGCAAATGAGGTTCAATGTAGAAAAATTTAAAATAATGCATTTGGGTGGCAAAAATATGAATGCAATCTATACACTGGGGAAATCTAGGATGGAAAAGGACCTGTCATGTGTATCTCGGCTCCTCTCGCAGTCCCGCCCTATGATGGACATAACACAGGTCCAATGGCGGGATTGGGCGTGACTGTGAGCAGAGCTGAGAGGAGCCGATATACACATAGCCGAGTGTACTCGGCAAAGGCTCCTCTCACAGTCACGCTCAGTCCCTGTGTTATGGCGATCATAGGGTGGGACTGGGCGTGACTGTGAGCGGAGGCGAGCCTAGCCGAGTGCACTCGGCTATGTGTATATCGGCGCCCCTCTGCTCACAATCAGCAGGGGATCGATTATAACACGCACCCATGATTTTCCCCTGATTTTAAGGGGAAAAAAGTGTGTTATACGCTGATAAATATGGTATGTTCCAATGTTTATTAATGATTGTTTTAATTTGCTTATAATCTATAGAGAATGTAGTAACCATTGACCATTTGAAATTGTCACCTGGGTCTTGTTGGGGTTTCACAACCAATACTGAAACTCTATCGACTCCCAAAGTATTCTGTAATTTAGAGTCTACTCCAGCTGGGTCATAACCCTTATCAAGAAACCGCTGTTTAGGCACCATAAGGGCGTTTTAAACGTTAACCACAGAAATTGGCTATGAGGGACAGAGCGAAGCCAGGATCTATGATGGCAACTATCCATAGGGATAAAGCCATTATGATTAGTGGGTTTGGAATATGTTTGAAATGTACACGGTCGATCCATAATCTCAATTTCAAGATCTAAAAAGTGAATTTCATCTAGACTGGACTCATAAGACAGAGAAATACCTCTATCATTCATGTTTAAAGAAGTAAAGGAGGATGTCGTCAATGTACCTGGCCCACAGAACTAATGATCTGTCTTGGGCATAGACGACATCCTCTTCCCACTTAGCCATAAACAGATTGGTGAGGCTGGGGGCAAATTTGGCCCCCATTGCCACGCCTTTCTGCTGAAGATAGAAATGATGATAGAGCCAGAATTAGTTGTGTTTTGTAGCAAACTAATAGTTTGATGATGTATCTACTTTGGGATTCAGTGAGTGTTCACAACCCAAAAAGTGGCGGACTGCTTCAATCCCCAATTGGTGGGGTATACAGATATACAAGGAGGCAACATCAGCAGTAGCCATAATGTAGTCACCATGTATATCCAGACCTTCCAGTAGTCTGATAGTATCCCCAGTATCTTTAAGATATGAGTGTGTCCGTCTGACAAGAGGTTGAAGGTAAAAAGCAATATAACGACCTATATGCAAAGTGACAGAATCAATGCCACTCAAGATAGATCGTCCTGGAGGGTGTACTGGGTCTTTGTAAATTTTGGGGGCATGGAAGAGCAAAGGAAAAAGTTGTGGTTTACAGAGGCTATTGTACATAAACATTGCAGGGTTCCCAGACCACTTCAAATCTGTGGGAAATGTCTCTACTTTGTGTTTCATGCTTAGTAAAACAATGGCTGGACAAGATGCCTGAGAGTGGTCACATCACACCTGTATGTCCTAGGATTTATGGCCCACTTAAAAGTGTTACTTTCAACTGTTTAGTTACAGAATTCATTTTTTCACTCATCTTCACAAGAAAAGAAAAAAGAAAAAAAATACAGAAAAAATAATTAAAACAAGCCTTCCAAAAATGTCTTAATTACACTGGAGTCTACAAAAATTTGAAACTCAATTAGTCTGCAAAGCAGAATTGACAAAATCCTTTTCATGTCGATGTAATTGCAATTTGAGTATATATTATTGTCTTCAATGAATAAAGCCTGCCTTGATTACTGTTTTGTACTGCGCTCCCCGTGGGCGAACATCAGGAATAGGCAGCACTTGTATATAGTTAATTCCATATGTGTCCAGCATGTTTCCCTGTTGATAAGAATTGCTAGTGACATTCACTTGGTACGCAGATGAATTGTTTACTGTAGGGTTTCCCTTTAAAATCTTGCCAATAAACAGGGATATTTGGTTTACAGCATCTTTTGCTTTAGAAGAAAAAAATAATTATTAAATTCAGGCATGTTTCAAAATTACACAAGGGATAATGTCATATCCAAAAGCATTTTAACCTCCAATTTTGTTGTGTTTTCTGTTAGATGTCATGCCAAGGGATGTCTAATAAACTAACACAAATCATTGATCATTTTTAATAATACTCCACTGGTCATAGAAACAAAGACAATAAGAAATGTCAATTAAAAAACATTTAGGTCTAGAAAACAGCAAGGTCTTTGAACTCAGAACGTTATTTTTGGAGCCAATATTCTGACGCAACTTTTTAACATGGGGATTAAACATCCTTCCCCCCCCCCCCCCCCAAAAAAAAAAAAAAAATATATTACCTATCTCTAACGCTGTTCATACACAAGTAGAAATTTGTTCCCATGTTCATATGGAAATTCTGAAAACTCGTTTATAGGAGTATTTGATCTTGCCATCGAGTCAATTCATTTTGTTCGAAAGCCCTTAAAATTTTATCCAGACCTGCTACTTCAATGGAACTCATATTAACCACTTGCCTACTGGGCACTTTTACCCCCTTCCTGCCCAGGCCAATATTCAGCTTTCAGCGCTGTGGCACTTTGAATGACAATTACACAGTCATGCAACACTGTACCCAAATTTTTATCATTTTCACACAAGTATTTTACACAAGCTTTCTTTTGGCGGTATTTTATCACCACTGGGTTTTTTATTCTTTGCTAAATAAATAAAAAAAGACCAAAAAATTGGGGGGAAAAAAAACAAAAAATGTTTTCATAGTTAAAATTTTGCAAACAGGTAATTTTTCTCTTTCACTGATGTGCTCTGATGAGGCTGCACTGATGGACACTCATAGGCTGCACTGATGAGAAGGCATTTATGGGCACTGATAGGCTGCACTGATGAGGCTGCACTGATAGGTGGCACTGATGGGCACAGATTGGCAGCACTGGTGGGCACTGTTGGGACTGCACTGATAATCAGTGCCCTGATTATCAGTGTACATGTCCCTTTTTACAGAAGCCGGCTGTCAGTGTGGGGAAAGGAATGCCAATAACTGGCCTCTGTTTACATCATGATCAGCTGTGATTGGACACAGCTGATCAAGTTGTAAAGAGCCGCTGATTGGCTGTTTACCTCAATCTGTGATCGCATGCTGCAACGGGCACAATCACGGGAGGATGTCATAGAACTGGTCGGCAAGTAGTTAAACAGGTTTTAACTGTGGCTAGAACATGCACATCACAATATAGACAATATTTCCTGAATGAAAACTACATTTGGAATTTCAGTAGCTTGTCACTACGGTCAAAAACAATTGTCAGTTTGATCCCACTAACCATTAGAAAATTAACCAGACCTATAATCCACGCTAAGATAGAGGCTACACTATCTGACATAGTTCCAAAATTCGAGACGCTCTGGAACCCATGTTAACCCACTTCTTACTCCCAGGTTTTGACGAAACCCTATTGCGCCTGTAACCTTTTTAACATGCTCTTTTAACCCTACCCCTTGAGTCTGCCAACCCACCCTATATTCTTTCCAGCCCCCCCTAATCTCTCCTCTTCCCCTCCTTAGCTCTCCCCCTCTTTCATTATTCTCTTGTCCCCTATCTTTCCCCACTAACTTCAGCTTTGATCCTTCCCTAGCCCTTCTCCGCAGCTCCTCCACTCCTGGCTCTGATTTTTAACCAAGCTTACCCCCAAACATGCCCGTATCATCTACCATATCCTTCATTCTTCCAGATCTCTTTTGCCTTTTGTTTCTCTCCTCTATTAGGGTACCATACTGCTACCTCCATTATTAACGACTGGGCATGACTGGGTCTAAGCTGAACACCTCCCCCTCCCTTCCCCCTTGTTCCCCACTCCTACAGTAGTTATTGTGATCTATGCCAATAACATTTCCGCTTACCCCGATGCAATTTAAGGTAGATCATCCTTCCTCACTTTCTATTAAATGGCCACTTGGCCTCCTTTGCTCTTTTCTGAACGCTATTTAATGTCATTAATGACTATTACTTGCATTCCTAATCTGGAATCTATTGTTCCCATTCGTACAAATGTTTGAATAAATCCCCAAAGGTTGGATGTGTTGTCTTCCCTTCACGGCACAGTTTGTTCCCAGATGGGGTGCCTAGGGGTGCTAGACAATACTACGCACCATGCATTCAGCTCTTGGAACAATTTTCCACCATGCTTTTTTAAATATTTGTAATTTGTACCCTTTTATACAATACTTCTTACTAGCTTTTATTGTATTGCAATGTTCATTTTCTGTCCACTTTGTTAAACCTCAATAAAAATATTGAACAAGAAAATTGACCGGACATTATGAAAACAAACATTTTTGTTCAGTCTGATTTCATTGAGTAACAAAGGTACATACAGGTAGCAAGTATGGAGATTGGAAGGTAGTAAAAGATCTCCAGTGTAAAAATGAAATCACACAAATTCAGATTACAGTCGAAATTCAAACACATAAAACACAAAAAAAAAAAAAAAAGAAGAAAGGGTGCATAACACCAACTTTGGCATCAGACTTGTTTACATCAGATAGATAAGGCTTCATAAAGTAGACTGATACTCAAATACTCATAAATAAGCAGTATGCTAAAGGGATCTCACAAGCAAGGTACACATAGAGATGCTTTTGCATAATGAATGGATTGGGATCACATAAGGAATAACAGGAAGGAGGTATAAGGGCTGGAAAGGATAAGGTAGGCATGGTAATGACAGGGATGGGATAAACTCTGTCACGACTAAAAATGGAATCAGAACCACTCTTAGCCCACCATAAAAACTCAGATGAGTACCGAAACATGGGCCATGCGGTCTAGGTGAGGGAAAACTGGTCTTCCTTTTCTGCTTCTTGCACCAACAAGTGAATTGTCTGTTGAGTGAGATCACTAATGATAGAGGAGCCCTTAAGGTAGGTAGATGGGGTCCATGGGAGAGTACAGAGATCAATAGGGTTCATGTAGCCTTCCAATTGAACCCATAGATTAGAAGAATGGAGGAACCAGTCTAGGATTCAAGTGAGTACTGCTGCCTTGTGATAAAGAGAGGCATCTAAGAATGCTGCACCACCTTAATTTTTCAGAAGGGATATCATTCCAAACCATCATTTCAAACCGTATTCTAGGATGTGTTAAGTTCCAGATAAACGTGGAGAACATCCAGCAGACTTTCTGAAAATACTCATCGGGGAGATGATTTGGGATCATATGGAACAAGTAAAGGAAGCAGTGGAGGACATTCAACTTCAAGGTATTCACCCTACCTAGCCACAAGATCCATCTGGTGGTAAGGGTAATACTTGGGTTTTAAGAAGCAGTGGGAGGAAGTTTAAAGAGTAAAGCTGAGGGTGGACATGCTTACTAATATGCACAAGTGTATAACTTTAACAAGATAACCCTGAATCTCTGGTATGTGGCTGCGTCACAAATAAAAGCAGATCATCTGGAAATAAGGCAAGTTTGGCGTGAAGAGGGCCCACCAAGACATTCCCTATGTTTGGGATGTGTCGCAAGGCTATAGCCAGATGTTCCCTACTGCGTTCCTTTGGGGATAGAAAATGCAGGAGACAAGGAGCTGTTTATCCTAATTCTTGCAGATGTAGAAAAGCAGAAGGACATTATCCTCAATATCATATGGTGACCTAAGCCTATCTGCTGTAGAGACAGTCAACACAGTGGAATGCCTTTTCTGCATCGACCGTTAGGAGACAGAGGGATGTCAAGAATGAGGGCATAATCAGTCAGAAGGGTTTTCAGTGTGTTATCCCTAGCTTGCCATCCACTTACAAAGCCAACCTGATCCAGGTGAATTAAACGGGGCAAGATTGGTTGCAATCTATTAGCTAGTACCTAATCAACGCTGATCAAGGATATAGGCCTATAGGCTTTGGGATGAAGGAGAGGTTCGCTTCAAGTGTTTGTGGAGGAAACACCAAACTTTAGTCAGAAAAGGAGAAAGAAGAGGGGCGAAAAGTTTGAAGAATTTGGACGTGAAGCTATCAGGGCCTGGACTACCAGTTTGGGGAACCGACAATGGCTTTTGCAACTTCATCCTCAGAAAGGTGAGTCTCACGGTCACCAATTGTGTCATTGTCTAAGGTAGGTAGTACAGTTTCTGCAATGTAAGACATCATCTCGTCTTCCAATGTGGTGGCAGAGTGCCAAGGGAGTGGAGAGGGAATATCATAAAGGGATTGGTAAAAACCTTTGAACGCCTTAGTGGTTTCAGAGGGTGAGGAGATTGCGTCTCCATGCGGTCCCTGGAGGTGGGAGACAAAGGTGGAGAACTGTTTTGGGTAGAGGGAGCACAAAAATAAAATTGAAAATGAAATTCTACTAGTGTATGGCCAGCTTAACACTTCTCATAACCCCAACACTAAGGACCTACTTATGCATATGTGGGTGTAGGTGTAAATGGACACCAAGGCTGGATTCATACTGTTCCATATCAGGTGTGAATAGGCACATTTAGTTTCAGAACATACTTTATTAACCACTTCAGCCCCGGACCAATTGGCAGCAAAAGGACTAGGCCCCTTTTTGCGATTCGGCACTGCGTCGCTTTAACTGACAATTGCGCGGTCGTGCGACGTGGCTCCAAAACAAAATTGGCGTCCTTTTTTTTTTTTTTTTCCACAAATAGAGCTTTCTTTTGGTGGTATTTGATCGCCCCTGCGGTTTTTATTTTTTGCGCTATAAACAAAAATAGAGCGACAATTTTGAAAACAAAAAATATATAAAAAATTTTTTTTTTTTCCTCAGTTTAGGCCGATACATATTCTTCTACATATTTTTGGTAAAAAAAAAAAATCGCAATTAGCAGAGTAGAGTAGGAAGCGCGGGGAGAGGTTTGTTTACACATACCTCTCCCCATTCTTCAGCTCCGTGACCCGATCGTGGGACACCAGCGGCGATCAGGTCCGCTGGTCCCGCGGTCGGGGTCACGGAGCTCCCGACCGGGTCGCGAGCGCGCCGCTGGTGGTGCGCGCGCGACCCACGGGCAGGCAATTAAAGGGCCACATACAGGTACGTGATTTTGCCTGCCTGTGCCATTTTGCCGCAGTATATCTGCGTGAGGCGGTCGGGAAGCGGTTAAACAAACATGTCATACTTACCTGCTCTGTGCATTGGTTTTGCACAGAGCAGCCCCAATCCTTCTCTTTTCAGGTCCCCTGTCGGTGCTCCTGGCTTCTTGCTATTTTCATTGATAGCAGGCGCCTGGAAAAGGTGTCGTTTGCTGTCAAAAAGGGGGGGGGGGGCGGCGGGTGGAGAGGCTGCAGCTGCTGGAACATGTTACATGTTCCACCCTTAATACGAGTGGAACATGTAACATGTTCTAAAAGGTCAACTTATTCTTTAAATTGTTAGTCAAGTTCATCTAAATATGATGGGACATTTAACATTACACTCCCCCCAGATTGACAATGCTGCTGTCCAAAGTTGTCTCCATTGCTTCTCCATAGAATGGAGACACCCTAAGACAGGAAGTGCCTTACTGTATGGATCACCACATGAAAATAAAGGAATAAAAAATGTAAGGATTGGTAAGCTGTAATATGTTCCATTTTAGTTTTTGGGTATAATATCACTTTAACTCAAAGCTCAAACGAAAACTACTATACCCTTACTCTAAGTAGACATAGTAGTCAAACTATAAAATCACATGTGTGATGCAGCCAGCCTGTGCCAGTATGACTGGATTCTCAGATTTTCAAAGAACTGTCTGCAAAATGTTGCAATTGCCTTTTAATCCTGCTATTAGAACCACTGGAGAGGCACAGTCCTTTAAAGTGGTAATGAACTTTGTTCTACCACCTATACCTACAGGTAAGCCTATAAAAAGGCTTACCTGTAGGTACTGTGAATATCTCCTAAACTTGCACTTTTTAGGCGATATTCAGAGTGCATACAGCCGGTGACGTAAATTTTTCTTGCATGATCTAATTTTAAAAAAGTGTATGTGGTTTTCATTCAATCCATTCATTCCAAAATCAAATGTTAATAGCAAACAAAACCTTTCAAACGACATTCAAATGTTCGGACAATTTTCATATGAATTTTCCTAAGAATATTTGTTCGAAATTCTGTCCATCTATGGCCAGCTTTAGATTAACAGCAGATTGCTTTACCTACAGGGGCTAATCCTTCAGCACTGTCTTGCAGGATGCACAGGAAACCCACATTCCCAGCTGTATTTAATATTAAAAAAGAAGACATACAGTACATTACATTCCTAGTAAGACATTTATCATGTAAACTTGCCTTGAAAAACCTATTTTTCACTCTGAAAGAAAAAAACAAGTGTTTTTTAGGCAGACCAACAGGCAGAAAAGGGATGACAGACTGGATGAAGATCTCATGCCTCGGGGTTCTGCAAGAAGTTGCCCACCAAGTTCTTAGTTCAGTGAACATTCAAAGTCAAAAAGATTTTCAGCCCCCCCCACTGCTACCCTAATCACCTCCCTTTTTCTATATACATGGACATAAACATGCTTGTCAGAAGCACACTGAAGGTCTGCTACCCCAAAGGCCCGCTAAGGTCTAAGGTACTTCTATTTTTTTTTTTTTTTTTATTGCGTCTGAAAATATCTAAACACGTTGTACCTTAAATAATGTATTAGAAGCACATTTAATTGAGGGAATGGACGTGCCGACGTAACGGCCGGCATGGAGGGAGGGACCCGAGCCCGTCAGCTAATGAGGACAGGAGCAGGGCTGATGAGAACGCCGGCTCCCCGCTGAATTCGACCGCCACGCGAGACCGCCGGGACGGCGCGCCTTAGGTTGCATCGGACCAAAAATAGCCCTAGCTGGATCGGGCCTGGATGCCCACAACGCACCCGCCGAGAGGGCTTTGTGTGAGGGTCTCGGCGGGCCAAACCGGGGGTCTTCGTTCGGCGGTTCTCCCGGCTCTCCCGTCCCCTCGTCCGCCGCGCCGCCAGCTTACCTGCCTCCTCGCCCTCTCCTCAACCCCTCCGTCTCACTCGGCATAAGGATAAGGATCGATAGTGGCAACCATGGAGTTTTGTGAGTATCTTTCAAACGCTCTCTGCCCGGGGAAAATGGACAAAAAGGTAAGATGAACCTGGCTCAATAAAGAAATCGTGAAAGGGTTAAAGGTCCCCAGAAGATCTCACAGGGAAAAAAAAAAAAAAATGTGTTTTGCTTATGTTTAAAAAACTACTTGTACTAGCTGGTGCTGTAAGGATCCTGTCTTAATAAGGCTATAGAGAGACTCTTGGAAATGCTTCTAGGAAACCATACATTGTCTGCTGAATATCCCACAGGAGGGTAAAGATTTTTATATCCCCCGATAAGCTGGTTGGCGGGGGGTAAAAACCCCAGGAAGTAAAAACATTTTGCATAAAAAATCCAGGGAGACCACGGACGGGTACCCTATTTATAAGAAGCCTGCGGGAAAAGTTGGAGTGATAAGAGCCGCACCCAGGGTCCATACAGTACATAAGCTCATTACCACTCCAAGGAGGTTGTGATACTTTCTTTTTTCTTTTGCTCTCTCTTTTTTTTTTTTTTTTTTTTCCTCCCCCCCCTCCTCCCCCGGGATCGAACGTCCCAATTAGATTGTACATTGCTCTCTGACTATCCTGAAGGGGGTCAATAAAACACAGGAAGAGGAAAGTGTGTATGTCTATCTATAGGAAACATGTCGGACAAGTTTCTGTTGTAAGAGTTACATACGAAAGATGACTGTAGCTTAAGAAAATTGAGTCACACACTGCCCATTTGCCAACAGGGGTTTCGGAATAAAAGGGGGCAGAGAAAGAAATTACTACGCTCCCGGGGGGTGTGAACTTAGGGGGTTGGCTCCGATGTTGGCCAGACCACCCCAAGACGGACTTTACCAACCTCGCCGCACTACGTTTACACCCAAAACCAGGGAGATAAAATCCTAGGCCATCTCTTAAAACTTCGGGTATTGAGGAGGAGGAGGAGCCCTTGGATAAGGGGGGCCACTCAGTACTGGGAAGACGCAAGAACATTAGGACCCTCCACTGGGAGACACCCCTGGGACGAGTTGGCATCCTGGGAAGCTTTGTTTCTTGGGTGGCTAACCCCGGGGTTAGAACCCCAAATATAAGGGAAAGAAGAGGGTTAGGAGAAACCCCGAGAAACCCCCCCAACCACCACAGAAGAGAGGCTGCCCAAGGGAGGTGACCAGCAGGAGTAACCCAGCAGCATTAGAAGAGGACACTACAGGGAAGGGGTAAGACTTCTTACCCTAGTGACCACGGACGGTGGTGTCTTCAAACTGGGGAAGAGAATAAGAGGAGACAAAAGAAAAAACATCATGAGTAAGGATCCCAACAAAGCCCCCAAAAAAGGAGCCCCAAAAAGCCAGAAAAACGACCCAAGCTCTATTAAACACTACCTTAGACAGGGGGGGAGCCCGTCCACGCCAGCATCAGAGACCTCCCCAAAAGTTACCAGGGCAAAGGAGAGGCCTCACAAATCAGACACCTCGCAGGATCAATCAAGGGCTGACCAGACAATGGAGAGTGAAGGGGACACTGCTGGGACAGAGGAGCACCTAACAGGATCCCAACCTATCTCTAAGAAGGAAATGGAGGAGATGATGGCGAGACTAGAATCTGTGATCAAAGGCGAAGTGAATAAAGTGAGGGAGGACATGAGCCATCTGTTAACTAGGGTAGAGGGGATCGAGGAGAGGGCTGACAACCTGGAGCAAGAAGTCGCAGAGTTAAAAACGCAACTAAAAAAGTCCCAACTGCTCCAAAGGGATATGCTGTTTAAAATTGAAGATCAGGAAAACAGAGACAGGAGGCAAAACCTACGATTTCGAGCCATACCTGAGCACAGAGGGGAAGACCTCGAAAAAACTGTCAGAACGATCTTAGCTCCCGTTATGGGAAGGGGGGAAGAACAGTTTCCCAGGATCGAGAGAATACATCGAATAGGTAGAGCCGATTTCTCTGAATCAAATAGAACCCGAGATGTCATAGTCAGATTTAGCCACTTCAAGGACAAGGAGGAAATCTGGCATTAAATCAGAGGGAAGACTCCCCTAGAGTTCGAAGGGGCTGAAATCCAAATTTTCGCCGATCTGTCAGCACGTACCCTCGAGCGAAGACGACAACAGAGACCCCTTCTAGAGATTCTAAGAAATAATAATATTAAATACACATGGGGCTTCCCGGCAAGCCTGATGGGCTCAAAAGAGGGTAAATGGGCCAGGTTGAGATATCCAGAGGAGCTACCCGAGTTCTGTGGGAAACTAAACATCCAGATACCCGATTTGTCGGGATGGGAGGAGGTGGGTTAGAAGGGTGAGGAGAAGCAACAACGGAATTAAAAAAAAAAAAAAAAAAAAAAAAGAAAAAAAAAAGGGGGCGGGGGCGTGGTGGACGGGGGGGGGGGAGGGAGGCGGGGGGCTCCCCCGAAGGGGAAGCTGGGTCCTCACAATAACCCCCTCACCTGTCAGGTACCAACGGGGCAGGGAGGGGGGCGGGCACCCGGGGGCGGGCTCGGGTACCTGCCTTTCCAGAGATCTGGAGTTTAGGGGAGGCCAAGTGATTGAATGGCACCCCGTAACTCAGAGACCCAGGATTGGGTAGGAGGGGGTAGTGAGGGGAGGGGTAGAGAGAGGGGGGGGGGGGGGGGGAGGGGAGAGGGAGGAGGGAGGGAACAGGAGAGGAGGGGAGGGACAAGGGAGGGAGACCCAGCCGCTGGGGGTCGCACAGGAGAAGCCCAGATCAAAAACAACATGTTTAGATGACGGAAATTAAATGCCTCACATATAACGTGAGAGGGCTAAATGCTCCTATTAAACGGCATAGAGTGCTCGAGGAGGTGGAGAGGTACGGGGCCGGCCTGGTCTTTTTACAAGAGACCCACCTGGCTTTGACATCAAATATTAAACTCCATTCTAAAGCCTTTCCCACCTGGTACTACAGTGACACCATCTCAAGTAGAACCAGAGGGGTAGCAATAGGGATAGCAAAAGATCTGCAGTTTACCCTTGAAAACAGAAAGGTCGACCCGGAGGGAAGGTACTTATTCTTGAGGGGGACCCTCTTCGGGTTGACATTCACTCTCGCAAATATTTACGCACCCAACGTTAGATCACCTGAGTACATGATTAGAATTCTCTCCAGCTTAAGGTCCTTTCGAAGAGGATACCTGGTGCTGATGGGGGACCTGAATCTAGCCCTGGATCCGGGCCTGGATAGTTCGTCGTGTGCACAGGGGACAGGAAATGTGCAACTGAAGGCTCTAAAGAAAAAGATGAGCGTGGAACAAGTAGTCGACGTGTGGAGATTGTATCATCCACTCATCAAGGACTATACATTTTTTTCCCCTGTGCACAGGACGTACTCCAGACTGGACTACATCTGGGTGGACCATGGCCTACTAGATAGAGTAGCGGACACCAAGATCGAGATAGCCTCCTTATCAGACCATGCCCCGGTGAGCATGACACTGAGATTTCCAGAATTTAAACAGCCGGGGGGTGGTTGGAAATTAAACAACGAGCTGCTGAAAGATGAGGAAACAAGAGAAAGCGTTAGAAAAGAATTAGAGTATTTCTTTCAGACAAATGATAATGGAGCTGTGAAAGACTCAAGCCTTTGGGATGCCCACAAGGCTTTCATCAGGGGGGTGTTCATATCCAAGGCCACTTGGAAGAAGAGAGAAAGACTAAGACGAGCTCAGGAGTTAACAGACACTATACAAAAGTTGGAGCATAAACATAAGGAAGACCCCTCACAGAACCAGGCCTTATGGCAGGAAATAACGCTCAAAAGGGAAGAGCTAAGAGATCTCGCAGAGCAGGGGATAAAACAAGTATATCATAGGATCACCAAAGAGCGCTACATGTATGGCAATAAAGCAGGGAAACACCTGGCAAGGCTGCTGCAAAAAAACAAAGTCAAAAACTTTATAGAGAAGATTGTCAACAAGAAGGGAGAGGTGAGGTTTATCTCCAAAGACATAGCGTCGACGTTTAGGGACTTTTATGAGGATTTATACTCAGTCGGTCAAGGGAATGGAGAGGAAGTAGGGAGGAGGAAAGAAAAAGCCATATCTTTTCTCAGAAAAGCAAAACTACAGTCCTTGGGATTAGAAGAGAGAGAAAGGTTAGAAAGACCCTTCTCGGAGGAGGAGGTACGGGAAGCCCTTAATAACTCCCCACTAGGGAAGAGCCCGGGCCCAGATGGGTTTACGGCCCTGTACTACAGAACGTACAAGGAGATCCTGATACCTATACTCCTGAGATATATGAATGGACTAGGCTCGGAGTATGGCATGAGCGAGGCCTCGTTGTCTGCTACGATAACGGTCATACGAAAGGAAGGGAAGGACGGTTCGACGTGTGCTGGATATAGACCAATATCATTACTTAATTTTGAAACAAAGCTTTACGCTAAGATCCTGGCAGAGCGCATAAAGAAATGCCTAGGCAAGTTGATACACCCAGACCAAGTGGGATTCACGACGGGTCGAGAAGGTAGGGACAACAGCGTGCGGACCCTGCTGGCGATTCAGAGAATGAGGGATTCACGAACCCCCAGTCTACTCCTGTCTATCGATGCGGAAAAGGCATTTGACCGGGTAGACTGGGGGTTCCTGTTTGAGACTCTGGAGGTTATGGGATTCGGACCGAAAATAATGCAGAAAGTAAGGGTTCTCTATAACCACCCCAAGGCCAACATCAAGGTGAATGGCGTCCTATCCTCTCCCTTCGAAATGCACAATGGGACTAGGCAGGGCTGTCCCCTCTCCCCCCTCCTTTTTGTCCTCTCTTTAGAACCATTGCTGGCTACAATAAGGGGAGACAGGGACATAGAGGGATGTGAGGCGAGGGGAGAGGAACACAAACTGGCGGCCTTTGCCGACGATGTCCTTTTTTATGTGAGCTCACCGCGCAAATCCCTCCCCAATATACTAAAGAATATCACGGCGTACGGCGAGGTCTCAAATTTTAAGATCAACCTGGCGAAATCTTCTATCTTGAATATCAACACAAATAGAGCGGAAAAACAAGCTTTGATGAAGGAGTATAATTTCATGTGGAAGAAACAGATTAAATATCTCGGTATAGAGCTAATGAATAGTACAGGGAAAATGTATAAGGCCAACTTCCTACCCCTATTAGACGAAGTCAGGAAAAAATGTCAGGAGTTCAAAACGAGACCAATATCATGGCTAGGCCGCATAAATGCGGTCAAAATGATGATTCTTCCGCTGATTACGTACAGGTTACAGATGATCCCAATATCGTTACCAGTCCAATTCCTGAGGAAATTACAAGCTATCATGATGAACTTTATCTGGCAACAGAAGTCACACAGAATTTCAATACAAATCTTAAAACTAGAAAAAAGCAAGGGGGGCTTGGCAGTACCAGATATCGTCAACTATTATTACGCAATAGCCTTACTAAGAATCCCTGAATGGGGGAAGACACACAGTGAAAAGAGATGGGTAGGTTTGGAGGAAGCGTTGAGTGAAACACAGTTGGGGAGAATCATTTGGAATCCACCTAAATTTAGAAAAGTAGGAGAAAAAACACACACGATCACAAAAAACACCTTAAAAATTTGGGATAAAATGCACAAAAACTTGAAGATAAAATTCAATTCACCTTTGATTGCACTAAAAGAAAACTTTTTGTTTCAACCAGGGAGGAAGGAATTGGGAGGGGAATGGATTAGAGACGATAATGCACGGTTAGGGGATTTAATTAGTAAAGGAAAAATATTGACTTTTCAGGAGTTACAAAAGAAGAATGACTTGTTTTTGGTGGATGAATGGCGGTACCTCCAGTTACGTCACTTGGTGGGCTCATTGCCCTCCCCTATGAGGGGACGGGGGGACCTCACGGCGATGGAACGTGTCTTCACGGCAGAAAATACCAAGAAATCGATCACAAAAATCTATAAGTTCCTGCTATCGGGGGACGGACAGGAGGTGCCGGCCTTCATCCAAAAATGGGGAAGGGAACTGGGAACACCTCACACGGGGACTACTAAGAAAATTTTTCAACTCACACATAGTTCGGCTGTTGATGTTAAATCTGCGGAGATTAACTATAAGTGTCTTTCGGGCTGGTATCTGACCCCGGATAAGTTAAATAAATTCCAGGCAGGGGTGTCTGCTAACTGCTGGCGAGGCTGCCAGGAGAGGGGAACCATGGGACACCTCTGGTGGGACTGTCCAAAAATTAAAAAATTCTGGAAATCTATCTTAAAATTCATCGAAGAGATATCGAAGGTAGTGGTAAAAGAGGACCCATGGGAAGTACTGTTGCATGATACACCAGTAGGGTCCAGGCAATACAGGAGCTCTCTGGTTCCGCACTTGCTAAACGCGGCGAAGCGAGTGATACCCAGAAGATGGAGGGACCCTGAGAGCCCACCTCTTTGGGAATGGGTAGATGCGGTAGAGGGGATCTACACCATGGAATGCCTCGCAAATAGTGTGATCAAGGAAGGAGAGGACATGAGAGCTAAATGGGAGGGATGGAGAAGGTTTAAGAGGTCCTGGAGCTATGTAGAAGCACTAAGAAATAAGTGAGAGAGAGATGTACAAATATAAACACACATTGAGTAAAGGAGCGACCCCAGCGGCGGGGGGAGGGGGAGGGAGGGCGGGGGGGAAGGGGGAAATGGGGAGAGAAGGGATGTGGATAAGATTGAAGAGCTATATTAGAAATGGAGAGAGCTGGAGAGGCCCCATCTAATGAGCTCCTATAACTAGCTCCACAAAAGGAGTAACATGTTTGTGAAATTTTCGAGTGTTAAATCAATTAAAAAAAAAAAAAAAAAAAAAAAAAACAGTTCCACAATGATGTAAAGATACAACGAGGGACAAAAATTGAGGGCGCTTCTGATCTGGTCCCAACAAGTTCTTGCTGAAGTGGAAAAAAAAAAAAAAAAAAGAAAAAAAAAGAAGCACATTTAATTAAATTCTGTCCTGTCCTTGTGAATGTACACCTCATTCACTATCAAGCAGCCTTAAGACAAAGTACAGTTCTGCTGTAACAGGCAATGAAATTTACCTTTCTCACTGCAGCTATTTTTCCTTCCTTTTATGAACATTACCATTTATAGTGTGAACCGCTGTCGAGGCTCAAAGGGGCCTCACAAACAAACCCTTTCAAAGTAAATGGACCAGTGGAAGATATTACAGCACTCCTGCCTACTCTTATATAGGATAAAAGGGATAAAGGTACTAAATATCCTGGAGGACAATACAAGCCATATTTGCTTTAAAATGTCAGGGGAACATAAGATAAAAAAAAAACAGAAGGAAAAAGAACAATGTGTTATACTGAGTCAGTTAAGACTTCCTAAATGGAATCCCACATTCTATATTGTAATAGAAAAAACAAGATATCATTAGGTGAACTACATTATATATTATATTACAAGGACAATATTGGACTGAGCTAATGATTCAATGATTTGAAATTACAGTAGTATCTGTGTCAATATACTATATAGGTGTTTTCCTATGATGGCTTCCAGTACGAGTTGCAGTTTTGGAGATCATCTGCGTTTTTTAACACAATAAATGCCATTTGGGTTCGGTGGTGGCCATGGGCATCGTGATTGATGATGGAGCTACACCGGGGGACATTTTTTAATTTTTTTAAATAAAGGAGTGGTTAAAAAATTGCCCACTGTGTTTTTTTACACTACACTTTTTTTTGGGGTAAATGAGTAGTAGTACAATGTACCCCATACTCATTCACATAAAGGGGCGGGATCTGGGGGCCTCCATGTCAAGGGGGATTCCAAATTCCGATCAGCCCCCCGCCCGCAGATCCCCTCAACCACTGGCCAGGGTTGTGGGGAAGAGGCCCTTGTCCCAATCAACATGTGGCTTGGTTTTTGAATGGAACCCATTGAGTTTATTAAAGCGGAGTTCCACCCAAAAGTGAAACTTCCGCTTTAAGCACTCCTCGCCCCCTTACATGCCACTTTTGGCATGTCATTTTTTTTGTTGGGGGGAGTGGGTGCTTAGTTTTGAGTGGAACTTCCTGTCCCACTTCCACCTACGGGCCACCTAGGTGACTCCTCTTCTCCCCCTAGGCGGCCCTTCCCTCTCTGCAATCTTCTGGGATATGACAGGTCCCAGAAGATTGCCTGTCCACTGGGAGGGCGCAGCACGACTCGCGCATGCGCACCTGGCCGTGAAGCCGCAAGCTGTCATGGCCAGGTGCCCACAGTTTCAATGGAGGCACCGAGGAGAGGAGCAAGGTTTCGTGTGGCCGCATTGCTGGACCGTGGAACAGGTGTCTGTTTAATAAAAGTCAGCAGTTAAACTTTTTGTTGCTGCTGACTTTTAATAAACAAAAAAAAAAACCTGGATCTTCGCTTTAAAGCACTGTGTATCATACATATAAAAACAGTTTTCATATTTTTTTTCAAATCTGAGCGCTGATGATCTCCAGCCTCTTAGCCACTTGCCTGACTACATGCACTTGCTACAGCTGTGATTGCACATCATTGCTCTGGACCGTACCCTCTTTATGACAATGGTGTATCATGTCTTTGGAAAGAGAATTTTCAGGGATGCAAATAGTCCCTGCACAGCACAAGTAAGCGATGTCGCCCAATAATTGCAAGAGCCTGAATAAGAACCTTCATGGCAGACTCACCAGGTATTATTTTAATGACAGCTGTAAACTTAAAATGGTTGAACATAACCTTTGAAAATGTAATTAACATGTTAAAAGGATAAGTTCACCTTTAAAAAAAATAAAATAATAAATGCACATTTTGCAGGTATGTGCATTTATTAATTTTTTTATTGGGAAAGCAATGCACTCATAATCAGCAGATCGTGGGTGCTATGCAGGGCTCTTGCAGGCTCTGTGTGTATGATGTCTGTCCCATGCATCATACAGTCAGGCAGTTCCACACTAACATGAAAACATCAATGAACTACCACAGAGCTGAACAGCGCCGTGGTAGTTCAAAGGCTGCCGGATCTTGTAGTTTTCAATTCACAGAACTCTGTGAATGAGTGACGTGGCTGGGCAGGTGAAGCCCCGCATGACCACGTTCTTTGAAGCTTCTCACAGAAAGCAGTGGGAGAAGATCCCACGCCGCGTGTGACATACAGCATCTCACAAAAGTGAGTACACCCTTCACATTTTTGTAAATATGTTATTATATCTTTTCATGTGACAACACTGAAGAAATTACACTTTGCTACAATGTAAAGTTGCGAGTGTACAGCTTGTATAACAGTGTAAATTTGCTGTCCCCTCAAAATAACTCAACACACAGCCATTAATGTCTAAACCGCCGGCAACAAAAGTGAGTACACCCCTAAGTGAAAATGTCCAAATTGGTCCCAATTAGCCATTTTCCATCCTCGGTGTCATGTGACTCATTAGGGTTACAAGGTCTCAGGTGTGAATGGGGAGCAGGTGTATTAAATTTGGTGTTATCGCTCTCACTCATTCATACTGGTCACTGAAAGTTCAACATGGCACCTCATGGCAAAGAATTCTCTGAGGATCTGAAAAAAAGAATTGTTGCTCTAAATAAAGACGGCGTAGGCTATAAGAAGATTGCCAAGACCCTGAAACTGAGCTGCAGCATGGTGGCCAAGACCATACAGCGGTTTAACAGGACAGGTTCCACTCAGAACAGGCCTCGTCATGGTTGACCAAAGACGTTAAGTGCATGTGCTTAGCATCATATCCAGAGGCTGTCTTTGGGAAATAGACGTATGAGTGCTGCCAGCATTGCTGCAGAGGTTAAAGGGATGGGGGGTCAGCCTGTCACTGCTCAGACCATACACCACACACTGCATCAAATTGGTCTGCATGGCTGTTGTCCCAGAAGGAAGCCTATTCTAAAGATGATGCACAAGAAAGCCCACAAACAGTTTGCTGAAGACAAGCAGACTTAGGACACAGATTACTGGAACCATGTCCTGTGGTCTCATGAAACCAAGATAAACGTATTTGGTTCAGATGGTGTCAAGTGTGTGTGGCGGCAACCAGGTGAGGAGTACAAAGACAAGTGTGTCTTGCCTACAGTCAAGCATGGTGGTGGGAGTGTCATGGTCTGGGGCTGAATGAGTGCTGCTGGCACTGGGAAGCTACAGTTTATTGAGGAAACCATGAATTCCAACATGTACTGTGACATACTGAAGCAGAGCATGATCCCCTCCCTTTAGAGACTGGGCCGCAGGGCAGTATTCCAACATGATAATGACCCTAAACACACCTTCAAGATGACCACTGCCTTGCTAAAGAAGCCGAGGGTGATGGACTAGCCAAGCATGTCTGTAGACCTAAACCCTATTGAGCATCTGTGGGGCATTCTCAAAAGGAAGGTGGAGGAGCGCAAAATCTCTAACATCCACCAGCTCCATGATGTCGTCATGGAGGAGTGGAAGAGGACTCCAGTGGCAACCTGTGAAGCTCTGGTGAACTCCATGCCCAAAAGGGTTAAGGCAGTGCTGAAAAATAATGGTGGGCACACAAAATATTGACACTTTGGGCCCAATTTGGACATTTTCACTTATGGGTGTACTTGCTTTAGTTGCCAGTGGTTTAGACAGTAATGGCTGTGTGTTGAGTTATTTTGAGAGGACAGTAAATTTACACTGTTATACAAGCTGTAAACTCAGTACTTTACATTGTAGCAGTGTCATTTCTTCAGTGTTGTCACATGAAAAGATATAATAAAATGTTAACAAAAATGTGAGGAGTGTACTCACTTTTTTGGGATACTGTAGGTGGGGGGCGGTGGGTTTGTAACATATTACATGTTACACTCTAAGTACGGTAGGTATGTTACAAAAGGTGAACTTATCCTTTAAAGATCATGAGATTTTTGTGTTTGGGTTTACATCTACCTTAATTATGGTCAACCTGTGGAAGCTATTGAAGGCATCACCTTGTGAGGATACACATAAATGGAGAAATACCTCTTCCCATTCAGTTTGCATGAGTCCCATTCATTTTGCACACTACTCATAGCCAGAATCACAATGTTGAGCAATATTTAACATGGTAAAGGGGGAGTATGCTGGGAGAAATAGTGATGCTTGGCCACAGCATCATAATAGCAGCACCCTGAGTGTCATAACACGCAGCATCCTGATGCAGGTTTTGGAATCCCTCCCTTGACACACATCTGACAAGAGGAAGCATAGCCCTGCCTCCACCAAGATGGCTGCCTCTCCACACACAGCCACAGAGTAGAACATAGTGCCGTAAGTTGATAACGGGGAAAAGAGCATGTGGAAAGAGCCTATAAATCATTAGTCCTTGGCCCCTTGCTTCCCTTTTTTGGTCACAGCGTCCATGGATGGATGAATCTTCCACTGTAGCTATTGTGTTTTGACAGTCAGCCCTGCTGTCAAACCCCCTGAGCAGCGGCTGCATCTGGTGCCCATTGCCACTTAATGTGCGGCCCGTGGGACCCCTGCAATTAACATGACTAAGAGATTATTTGCATAAGTTGATAATAATATAAAAGGTATCAGAGTCCAATTATTGATCTTTGTAGCCCCCCCGGTGCCCAATCTTCGGTCCGGGGGCTTAATGATGCACTTTGGTACTTACTTGAGGCCCCTGTAGACAGTAGTTTGTTTGGTGCTTGCTCAAGTCAGTGAAGAAATCTTTTTTCGTTAGACTGGCTTCTAGTTACTTTTTCTGTGCTGTCCATCCGTTTTCAGTTTTTTTTTCCTACTCTTCTACTGTAATGGCTTTTTCTGAGAGTGGTACAAGTAATGGGGGGAGCATTATATTCACTGTACGGCCCTGTTGTTCTGTCAGGGGCCACACTTGGGCTCTTGCCCTACCATAGTTATAACTCTGACTTTAGATAATCCCAATACATCTTCTTAACCACTTCAATACCCGGCCATAGTCAAATGACGCCCACAAGGTGGATCTCCCATCCTGGGTGGGCGTCATATGACGTCCTCGGCCTTCCGCCGCTACTGCGGGCCCGGGGGGGCCGCAGAGCGGCGATCGGGGATCCGGTGTGTCCCTCAGGACACAGCCGTCCCCCGATGGGGGTATTGAAGTGGCCAGTTGTCTCCCGAGGCGGTGTTCTGCGCCGTTGCAGCGGCGCCGTTCGCCGCTGTTTGTATGTATCCCGGAAGCGGCGTGCACTGCGCACGCGCGCGCTCCCGGGAACGTTCAGTGACAGATCGGGACTGAGGCTGGCTGAGGCTTTTGCCTTAGATACAGCTCACTAAATGTAAACAAAAAAGAGAGGTAACTCCTGTTGCTGGGTTCTCCTCTTCACACACCGATCCTGTGTGAGGAGGAGATCAGCTAACAGTGAGTTACCTATATACTGTACCCACCTAGTATATATACCCATCTGTGCCCAGATCACCCCCCCCTAAATAAAGAGAACCTGTCATCAGGTGTACCTGTCATCAGTACCTGTCATCAGTACCTGTCACCACCAGAGTACCTGCCACCAGAGTACCCGCCATCTCACCACCTGCCAGAGTACCACCAGAGTACCCGCCACCTCACCACCTGCCAGAGTACCCGCCACCTCACCACCTGCCAGAGTACCACCAGAGTACCCGCCACCTCACCACCTGCCAGAGTACCACCAGAGTACCCGCCACCTCACCACCTGCCAGAGTACCACCAGAGTACCCGCCACCTCACCACCTGCCAGAGTACCACCAGAGTACCCGCCACCTCACCACCTGCCAGAGTACCACCAGAGTACCCGCCACCCGCCAGAGTACCTGCAACCAGAGTACCTGCCATCAGAGTACCACCAGAGTACCCGCCACCTCATCACCTGCCACCAGTGTACCTACCACCAGAGTACCCGCCACCTCACCAGATGCCACCAGAGTACCCGCCACCTCACCAGCTGCCACCAGAGTACCCGCCACCTCACCAGCTGCCAGAGTACCACCAGAGTCCCAATACATCTTCTTAAACAGCAAGGTGTGTGTTGAAAGACATTCCCAGCCAGCATGTGGGCGGTTGCAGCTATGAAATCCCGCTATTCTTAAACCATGATGCATGAGAACTGATTGATGGAAACAGCCATTCAAGACAGGTAAAGAAAACATAAACAGATCAACCTCCAAGGTAACTAGAGATAATAAAACAGCAAAGACTAAAAAAAAAAAAAAAAAAAGTTTTCACAAATATCTGTATTGTTTAAGCAAACCCGAAAGTGAAAAAACAACATACACAAATATTCATGGTTACTATGGTAAAACCTTTCTATGGGGCCATGTTTAGGTTGCTTATGACCCAAGAGTAAATCTAAAAGTAAATGTAGATGCAGTAAATGTAAAGTGGATTGTGTAAGAGAATGTATAATGCTGTTTTCTGGATAGATCCAGGAATTATAAGAATAATACATATTTAAAGTGAAACCTAATATATCCGATTCCTCACAAGACTTTTACTGGTGTCTTTGGAGTGAGCAGGGGGATGTACCACACTCCTGCAAGGTTGAGACACCCAGGTGTCAGCTATTGCATTTTGTTATATAACCGGCACCAGAAGAAGAGCAGAGATGTTCTTCTTGGACTGCTGGACTACATAACAGGGCTGTCTTAATGCACGGGCACTTATGGGCAGTGCCCAGTGGCCCCAGGTGCATGGAGGGCCCCATGATAGTCTTGCATTACATCATACTTGCCAACTGTCCCGGATTTGCTGGGCCAGTCACGCTTTTTACTAAGCTGTCCCAGGATGGCTGTGTCCTGAACCGCATCCTGTAAACTGTACTGTGCCTTCCTGATCCCCTATACTGTGCCCCTTGCATTGATTAGTCTTTGACTTAGAAATGCTTTCTTATTGTTTAAAGCATTGAAAGTACTAATACATATATGTTTAATTTTATCAACTATTTATACTTTAATTCTTGAGTAGGTGCGTAAATTGGGGCCATGTAAGAGTCCAGGGCTTACTACGCATGCACCAATGGTGTGTTGCCACAAGAGGAAATCTGTGCCAACTGAGCATGCACCAAAGACACCTCAAGGCGCCAACCGGCACCTGCGCAGAAGAGCTGATGGAAAGAGGCAGGAAAATGCCCAGAAGGCACACAGGAAAATACCTCAACCCAATGGAAAAATGCGGGAGAATGCCCAGGAGGCGCACAGGAAGTGACTTCAACCTGATGAAAAAAGGTGGGAAAATGCCCAGGAGGCACACAGGTGCACAGGAATTGACCTTAAACTTCCCTATAGAAGCCCAGCCCAGACACTGCCAAATTGCTGGATTATCTTCAGTCCTCCCTGGTTCCTGTGCTAGTGTGTGATCTGTCTGAACTTGTTGTGACCTGGAAACCAATTTGACTACTCTTGTTTGCTGCTTGCCATTGACCTCGGATTTGTACCTTGACCATTCTACTTATTTGCCCCTTATGTACTCAGTTGCCAGATTGGAACCGACTCCGGCTTGGATCTCGATCATTCTTCTTCTGATTAACCCTTTTATACTTCGTTGCCAAACTGGACTGGACCCCTGGCGCCCGTGCCACTCGGTGTCCACCAAGTCTCTGTCTCCACCTCCAGAGGCTTCAAGGACCCGAGGTGCAAGGGAAGCCTCCCCACGACTTTGGTCTCACCTCAGGTACGTGGCTCTCTTGACAGGCTGGCTGGTAGGGGCCCAGTGCATTATTTTTCCCAGGGGCCCATGATGCTATTAAGATGGCCATGCTACAAAACACCAACCTTTATAGAGATAGTAGGTGTTCTGTAGTCCCAACACATTTCCTGTCCTAGGGTAAGAACTGCTTGTCCATAGATGCAGTCTGATGAGTGAGCATTGTCCTCCTAGACTGGAAGTGTGTTATTGGCCCAATCACCAGAGTGCAAAATCCGATGCAGCTGTGCATGGTATACAATCACCTCCTAATTTAAGCTTGTTCAATTATGCTTTGACAAAAAAAAAGAAGCCAATTGGTTTCTATGCACAGTTTCAACAGCTTTTGTACTCTCCTGTTTTAGTAAATCACTTTGTGTCAGTGCCAAATTGTACTGTTGTGCATTACTATTTTACCAATAGAGCTATTTATATTTTGTTCAAATTGTAGTAATGCTTACAGAGGGTAATCATGGTTGTACTGCCTGTATGGGATGCTGTTTTTTTTCTGCAGTGTTTACTGGATTTACTAATACTTGAATTAAAACTCTTTGAGCTCTTTGGTCGTATGGTGCTTTTAGTTACTCCTAGATCTCAGAATTTTATTGTTCCCATGAGGGAGATTTTTTCTTAATTTCTGTTCAATTGGCAGGTGCCAGAACAGGAAGCAAAACCTCCTCTATAGTGATGGTAAAATCAAAAATTTTGAGGAACAAGAGTGTCAAGGGAATCTCCAAATGATGGGGGCATGTGTTCTGTTTACAACTGTCTAAAGCTGGCCAGACATTATATAATTTTCTTATTCAATTTCCTTTAGATTTACCTTCAACTATGCAGTACAAGGGCCTGCCTGATTGCATATAAACTAAGTGTTTAGGCTTGACCTCATAGTATATGGTTTTGGTAAATCTAAAGGAAAATTGTACAAGAACATAGTATAATGTATGGCCAGCCTAAGATGGAACTTTCCCTCTTAATTTCACTTACTTAAGCTGGCCATTCATTAACAATGTTCTCATTCAATTTCCTTTAGATTTACCTTCAACTATATCGTGTTGATGCTTAATTGCATACAGACTGAAAGTTTTTAGGTTTGACCTCATATTATATGGTTTTGGTAAATCTAAAGGAATGTTGTACAAAAAATTTGTATAATGTATGGCCATCCTTACTTCTTTGATTTAGGAGCTGAAATGAAAGGAAATCTCACTGATGTAATGCAGACAAAAAAAAAAATACAGAAGTCTACACCAATCCTCATTTTACCCCACCCCCCCCCCAAAAAAAAAGAAAAAAAAAGACTTTACATGCACGTTGGAGCCCGATAGTGATTCTATTCCTTCCCCACTCTATAGAAAAAAAAGGAATAGGATAGACCAGAGTTAGGATCTACACTGTAGGTTAGATTTACAAAAGGCAAAAAGACTGTTGACTTTACAAGGGACAATCTATTTTGCAAGAGAATTATTCCCAGAGATTAGTGAATGAGGTGAAGCTCCTTTCACATCCATCACCAATCATGGAAAAGTAAAATATATTTTTCTTATTATCGTCGCATTTGATCGGGTATTCTTTGCAAAGTGAAATTGCATCAACATCCCATGCAAGGTGAACAGCCTATCTGCCTTTAGTAAATCAACCACTCCTGTCGGATAAAAAAATAAAAATAAAAAATATTATTCATGTCAGCTGGAGGCAGTGAGCCAATCACAGATGCGGGAAATGTAATTCCTGGGAGCATTCTGTACACATACAGAGTACTGAACATCCTCTGTTTCTATGGTCATAAGGTAGAAACATCTGAATTTGTCTTTTTTTTCTGTTCTTATAGCTGGCAGCAGATTTAAATGGAAAGGTAATTTTAATAACTTTACATTACAATTTGACTTTTGAAAATGACTAGAAATGATGTATATATATTTTTACACAGCATAGTTTTCCTTTAATTACAAACCCAAGTATATTAAATCATTCAGCTAAGAACAAAAAAATTAAATTAGCACAATCAGATTAATTTGCTATGGAGATTACATAGGTACTAAACTAAGTTATTTAGCATAATGGATGATAGCCAACAGCCATTCTGTAGCTGAATTTATTTATTTATTTTTTTCCAAGGAATATCCCAATTCAATTACTACCATGAAGCCAAGGCCTGTGTCTATAAGAAATCAGTGATTAGTTAATGTTTTTGAGGGCTTAGCCGTGTTAAGCTGGCCGTAGATGGGTAGAATTTTTAATGAAAATTCTTGGGAGAAAGAAGGTTCCAAGAAAGTTTGTTTGTCTTTCTAATTATTAGTGCGTCAATTCAACAATCATTTTTGACCACAGTGACAAGAGAATTTTAATGAGCATGATTGGAAATTTTTCTGGGACTAATTAATTTCTAACAGTGTTTGTGATTGTGTTTGGTAAAATTCATTCAAAATTAAGCAAAAAGCAGACCAAATGTTTCGAATGACAAGAGAATGTTCTGAGAATTTTCATACAAATTTTCCTAAGACTTTTTGCTACAAATTCTCTCCATTTATGGCCAGCTTTACACTGCACCTTGTTAATGACATAATTGTCTTCATTGGAGTGCCGCAATGACAGCAGTCTAAGACCGGGCAGCCAGCTACCAGTATTTTTAACCATTTTCTATAAGCATGTATTGGTTAACTTTTTAACTCTGTAACCAATTTGAATACTTACTAAATACTTTTTAATATATACTTTCAAAATGTTTATTTGGTAAACTTTTTAAATAAAAATTAACCATGCACTTCTTTTATTAAGGGTTGACAAATGTGCAAAACATTTAAAAACTTAAAAGTAAACCATAAAAGAGATATAGGCAGTCTGGAACAATCCGAGCAGGTTTGTCCTGCACTTTTATTCAGCAGGGCAGCAAAGAAACACAGGGGTTCATTTACTAGTACTGGAGAGTGCAAAATCTGGTGCAGTTGGGCATGGTAGCCAATCAGCTTCTCGTAAATCAATTCCACAATTTCAATGAAGGAGGGCTTTGTACAGCAAGTCCATAGCATGAAACCAACAAAACATCTGCTCCTCTGATCCACTAACTGAATTTATGTTGGCTCCTGAATAACAGGGTGCCTCTAAAATTAACTCCCCAAAACAGGCAGCACATTTAACTTTTCAATTTTTTGTCAGCACTCAACCCTTTCACACAACAGCAGGATCCCACAGCAGAGGGGGCCCTGAGTATCAGTGAGCTCAGATATAAATAGGCCTGATCATTACAGATGGGCAAACTGTTTGGGCCGAGCATCGGTTCGGCTCCGAATAGCACCCCTTCCTGAACCATACCAGGCCACATGCTCTCAACATGGGGGGGGGGTGCTTTGGGGCAGGTCCCCCCCCCCCAAACCCAAAGCACCCTGTCCCCATGTTAGTGGGGAAAAGGGCCTCTTTTCCTAACCCTAGGCAGTGGTTGTGGGGGTCTGCAGGCAGGGGGCTTATTGAAATCTGGAAGCTCTCTTTAACAAGGGGGGCCCCAGATCCCGCCCCCCCCATGTGCATGAGTAGGGGTACATTGTACACAGGTTGGCCACTCGGCATGGGCACCATTTAGAGAATGCTTTGCATTTTCTCAAAAAATGTAAAGCATTCTCTGGTTGGATGCGGTGGAGAGTGAGATGTCAATGCCCTGCCTCCTCACCTCATCCAATCTGAGAATCCTTTGCAGTCATTAAGAAAATGCAAAGCATTCCCTGAATGGCAACTATGATGAGTGCCCAACCTCCTGTGTTCAAAATTCAGCAGAACAACTGCTCAGCACAGGACTTAGAAGCTAGTTGTGTCTGTTGCAGTGATTGTATATGATATATGTAGCACATTATGAGATTTGTCATTCATGTTTCTATTATCTTTATAATTTTGGAGAGAAGGATAATGTGGCAGGTTTGGAATCCCCGGCACGGAATAAAGCTCCCCTGCAGTAGCTGAAGCTGGCCAGAGCCAGTAGCGCTGCAGTGAGGTGCTGTGGGGCATCGGTGAGGGGGGGATCAGTACGGGGCTTAGATCTGTGAGGGGAAATCTGGAATAGCTGTATCACAGGGCATCAGTGCTGGGGAAGGGGGAGCACATGAAAGGAGGGGGACATCTGGAAGCACAGGTGGAGCAGTGAGGGGGAGAAGAAGATGCCAGGAGGTATCGGGCGGCAGGCCAAGCAGGAATGACAAGGTAGTCGGCTGAGAGAGGTGGAGGAGAGAGGAGGTGAGCGACAGTACAGTTTTTGACAGTAGCTGGGCAGATTTTATGTAGGAAGACTCCACCTCCATGAGCCCTGTTCTGCCCACTACAGCAAGCAGGGATGGAAGTACAAGTCCCTGCTTGCTGGAGAGAACTACAAATGGGATGTGCCCAGACCGGTGTCGGAGGGGGGGGGGGGGGGGGCGGTACAGGATGAATAGCAGCCACGGGTCTTACAAACAAGGAACTCTTGGGGATTCAGACCGGTTTAATTTGAATTCATCAAGAGGCTATTACAGGACTACTGAGGTAACAAAAAGATAAATGACATTCGATAAAGGTAGGATCTCAGAAAAAAGGACATTTGAAAAAAGTGTTTGCCTAAAGTCCTGCCTTAAATATGCATGAAATAAGTATGCATGTTTAAATAAAAAAAAAAAGCAGCTTGTATAAGCACTCTCTATCAGCATTTCCTAATACTCTGCACAGAACTGGGAGAGGGCAGGTCTTCTTTACCAGTAAAGGAGCACTTGATTCACCTTGGTGGGCCAGTGAACTAAGGGGAACAGATATTTTTCTCATTGGCGAATTGCTATGCAACGTGCATACTCTGGTATGATCTAACCGTTCATTTCTTACTAGCTGGAACTTAAGGTCCCCATCTGTCTGAGGAGGGTGGTAAAGACAGACTAGATTGCACGTGAGCACACATAGCACGAGACAGTGTGTGCTTACCAATTTAATCAATGCTTGAAGTTCTCTTTTTCATACACAGTATAAAAATAATACAATAGTAAAATAATAATTTTTAATTATTTTCAGAACCGCATGCATTATGCAAGGCAGGTTTTTCCCCTTTTACATTTGTAATATTTTCCAGATAAATCCCCATAGTTGCGCTTTGACATGTATTAATGTGGGAGCAGGTAACCAGAGACGCTTCTATGTGGACAGAATTACACAAAGCATTACGTGTGTTTTTATTGGAAAAGGAGCTACGAGCCTAAATTGTGAAACACTGTACAACACGTAATCTTCCAAAGACCGCTAGAGATCCATAACAGCAAAGTGTCAAATGCTATCAAAACTGTATTCTTCTAAACATTCTTTACTGATGAATTTGATTTAAAGCTTTAACCATTTTTAGTTTTTTTATTTCTGTTCACTATAGAATAGTAAAGTGATCATTTTTTTTTCCAAAATGAGGGGATTCCTCCCATGGTGACCAAACATATACTGATCTGCTCATTTAACCAACTATTTAAAAAGTGTAAGTAATGGCAACATTTTTTTTTAGTTTTGGATAGAGTGAAGATGGATTAGTACAGTCTTATTCCTGTCTGTGCCCCCATTAGGGAGGTCCCACCTCTCTATTTGTCTTGTTTACTGTAATCTTTGAAGTTGAAAGAAAAAACCACGGGATTCCCTCACTTTGGAGGGATTTCCTCTCACTTCCTGTTTTGGCTATGGGATAGAAAATGAATGGGAACTTCCCCAATAGGACACAGATGACAAAGAACAAAACTAACAGGGTTTATATCCCTTCCTCAGGTTAGTTTCACATATTGACTGTTCTGTGTGCAGCATTTGCTTGGGTACATCATCCTATTCATTTCAATAGGCTGTTGTACCGGCATTTCCCGCAAGACAAAGGTCCCCAAACCTTTTTTTAAAACGCGGGTGCATGGACATCGCATGGCGCTTTGGCACCATGGGTTTCCACATGTGGGAAAACTGCAATGAACCTTTCAGTGTGCAGGGGTGCCATTGGGAGTTTAGCCTTACTGTAATTCAAAGTGAAAACAAAAACGTTTTGCCTTTAGTTACCCTTTAACAGCTTCCCGACCAGCTGCCCCAGTTATACTGTGGCAGGTTGGCTCCCCTGCGTGAGCCATTGTAGCTGTATATCAGATCTTTAAGATGCTTTAACAGGCGCGCGTGCCCGCAGCTTGTCCCTGGAGCTGATGCGCGTGCCCGGTAGGCGCGATGACCGCTGGGCACATGCTATCGCTCATGACAGAGCGAGAACCGGGATCTGTGTGCATAAACACGCAAATTCCATTTCTCTCAGGGGAATAGAGACAGATTGTGTGCTCCTACTAAGTAGGAACACCAATCGGTCTCCTCTCCTAGTCAGTTCTATCCCCCACAGTTAGAACACACCTAGGGAACAGAGTTAACCCCTTGATCGCCCCCTGGTGTGGCTATTTTTAACTCTGATCGCTGTATAAATGTCACTGGTCCCAAAAAAGTGTCAAACGTGTCCGATCTGTCCTCCGCAACATCACAGTCACGATAAAAAAAAAAATTGCAGATCGCTGCCATTACTAGTAAAAAAAAAAATAATAATAATAAAAATGCCATAAATCTATCACCTATTTTGTAGATGCTATAACTTTTGCGCAAACCAATCAATATACGCTTATTGCAATTTTTTTTTTTTACCAAAAATATGTAGAAGGATACATCTTGTCCTAAACTGAGGAAAAATTTGTTTTTGTGTTTTTAAAATTTTGTAATATTTATTATAGCAAAAAAAGTACAAAGTATTGTGTAATTTTCAAAATTGTCGCTCTTTTTTTGTTTATAGCGCAAAAAATAAAAACCGCAGAGGTGATCAAATACCACCAAAAGAAATCTGTATTTGTGGGGAAAAAAATGACATTAATTTTGTCTGGGTACAACATTGCACGACGCGCAATTGTTAGTTAAATCGACGCAGTATCGCAAAAAATGGTCTGGTCAGGAAGGGGGCAAATCCTTCCAGGGCTGAAGTGGATAAAGTAAATTTCCAGGCTTATACTTACCTATTCTTAGGGCGCTCCAGGCACGTGATCAGCTCCCAGCGGAGACTTTAGGGGAGAGGAGAGAAAGCCAACACTGGATGCCCCATGGTAAGCCTATGGGTGGTGTCCCTGCCCAGGCATTTTAGACATTGTCAGTGATATCTCTTCTTCCCTGAAGTTAGCTACTGCAGAGCTCATATGACTGGAACACAGAGACCTCAGAATAGGTAACTATAAGCATCTTCCTTTCACAGGGTAGTTATAATAGGATTTAGAAAGGGGCTGGGAGCAGGTGTAAGCATAGTTAGCAATAGCCTGGAACTCTAGTTTAAACTAAACTGATGAAGCTGAACAAAAAGTTGCAAATCAAAGACCCTCCATTTGATCAATTTAAAGAGCTTTCAATTTCAGCATTGAAATTTCAGTTGTGCCTGATCAATGGAACAAATACCTGCACGGGTTAAAGAATTGATTGAAATTGAGACTGACTAAAATTCTAATTTTTATTAGAATGCTACGGTTTTAAACCATACGTTTGATATTTTCAGTTGATCAACTGCTTGTTGGCCCCCATTAAAGGGACCACAACTGAAACAATGGGGACACATACCTCACCATCCAGAACCAGTCCTTGGCTTCCCATAGCATACACATTAGGAATTACATGGCCATTCCGTTTAAAAAGTTAAACAATCAGTACATAGCTTATACTTTTTACGAAACGCTCTGTGATTTCTCACTTTTGTAGCAAGCAATGCACCTAGGAATGGAAGGGAGGGTGTCTGTACTGTACTCCAAGATGGAGATTTTGCAGTTAAGTCAAATTCCTCTTAGCTTAATCATATAGTACAGGGCACAGGCAAAGTATTCTTAGGGGTCCACAAAACCATTATCTCTGCAGTGATCAATGGAAAAATGTGTGAAAAAATAAAGTTAGCTCATATTAACCATATACTTAAAAATGGTGAAATAACAATCCCATAACATACAATTCACTTACGCATACCAAAGAAGTATACTTCAATGAGAAATATATAAAAGTCCAACTGTGAAATTTTAGAAATGACCCACATGTAAGAATCCCAAACCGAATCATCCAATTCGGGGGGGGGGGGGGGACCACTGAAAATACCACTGACTCCACCCCCTGCACAATCCTTAGGACCAGATCGGTACCGATCGCTTCTGTGTTCATTCATCATTGAAGCAAAGTAAACTGTGTTTACTATGCTTTAGTTTGTGAATGAATAGGAGTCTCCGTACAGACTCCTATTCATTTATCTACAGTGCAGCTGAGGCTGCAGAGAAAGGGACTGTCTTCAGTCCCATTCAGCAAATATTAGCACAGACTTTTACCAGTGTAAAAATATGGCCAGGAACACAGATACTGTATTTCTAGTTTTGGTTTAAACGCTATGGACTAAAACAGAGCAATGTAAGGGCAGTTCCTAGAATATAATACTGCTGTGTTCACATCTGTATAAATTATGCATTTGAGTGCAGACTATTGTACATTCATGTGTATGAGGCATAATTGAATAATACAGCTTTAATGTCTTATTTGGCCAGATAAAGAGAAAGAACAATCAGGATTTAATTTCACCCACTCCAGCAGTATACCTTGTCTCATTATAGCAATTAGTAAAAGGCATGTACGGTGTACGCATCATTTGAATTTCAAACAGTGTTGAAAAGAACTATACAAAAACGCTTAAAATCAAGCAATGTTTTTTGTGATTATATATTGAACTTTATGGGGATTTTTACATTTCCCTGGAAATCTAAAAAAAAAAAAATAGAATTTTTGAGTCTAATAACTGTACCCCCACCCTCCTCTTGTTACCACTTGGCTTCATTATACTTCCATTAAGCTAACCAACGCCTGTTTTGTCATTGAGAATGTGTGATGTTGGCTGCATTGGTTTGAGATACACAGTTCAAAGGCTGAGCTCTCAGTTTTATTTTGCTTGAACGGCATACAGAATATTTAATACAAGTCCATCCCTTGTACTACACATAGAATAAATTCCAATGACTGAAGACCCTAGAGTGATGATTTCCCTTAATATTAGTCCTCCGTGGAAGAAAATATTAGAGATGTGTGCCAAGGTTGGCAAGGTCACTGCCGATCACGCTCGTATTAGTCATTGCATGGAGTGGGCAGCGCTGCCATCTCTAAGGGATAGTCATTTAGTGCAAGCAACAACATCACAACAGCTGCTTGTACCTACCTACTATGAATAAAGGACTACTACAACTAAAGCACAAGCACTGTAAATTTAAAGAAATGTGGAAAAAGCAGTCATAGATGTATATTTGTAGAGGTCTTAAAATTCACGAATCAACAGTACACAATTTAGGATTACTAAATCAGGCTACTATTTAAAGTTAAAAAAAGTATTTTTTCTGCTATTACAAAAAAAAAAAAGACTTATGTGGCAGTCTTGCAGAGCCAGAGTGGAGTGACATGATCCCATTGCGTGTCTGTCTGCTCGCAGCCTGAGATGCGCCTGGAGCCAACATCGCTACTAAGTGCGCGGTTGTTACCTAGCATCAGGATGAGACACTCATCTTTGTAAGTGTAATTGCAAGATATTTTACAGTGACACTTTCTTATCTTCTCTACTGGCATATATCCTCTAAAGAAAAGATGGGCTTATGATTGTTTAACCCTGTGTGACCTGATTTACCCTGAGGAGACCTTGGAGAAGGGAGTCATATTATCTTGAGAGTCCTATAGAAAACCCATCTGTGTTTTAACTCCTTGTTTACTGGACCAATTTTATTAGATTTTAAGAATCTCTGCTGGTGAGTCTTTTTCTGTGTGGAGGTTATGTGGTGAGATCACCACCAAGAAAATTGCAAGGCAACACTTGTTTGGTGGACATAGGTATTTGTAGCATGTAGCACTTTATTCCAATATATGAATTTCAAGAGAGCACAGACGTTATAATTTTTTATTTTTTTATGAACTTTTTTACACTGACGGGGTTGTAAAGGTTCGTGTTTTTTCACCTTAATGCATCATATGCATTAAGGTGAAAAAAACACCTGGCAATGACGGTACCCCCAGCCCCCCCCCCCCCCCCCCCGTTTTATTACTCAGGTACCTTATCTATATCAATGATCGTCAACTTGTGATCTGCCTCACGTTTTCTGCTCATCAGCTATCCTTATTGTTAGTGTATTGTATTCCTCTTCTTCCAATGTGGCTCAGGAAGGTCAAATGATGGGAAACCCCAAGCCTGGTATAATACGATCAAGGCTATAAAATTTGATCCTCGCCACTCACGCCTGAAAGATCCCTATGCTGCTCTTTTCGACTGATGCTGAAAAGTCGTTTGATAGGATGAATTTGGTTTTTCTGACGGAGACACTCAGACACATGGGTCTGGGCCAGCGGATGATGCACTAGATCCATGCTATTCTACTCCCACCCATCTGCACAAGTGAAGGTTAATGGACATCTCTCCTCCTCCTTCGGTACTTGGCAGGGGTGTCCCCTCTCCCCGATATTGATTTTGACCCTTGAGCTCTTTTTACGCACGGTCAGAAACAATCCAGACATTACTGGCCTTCCCCTTGATAATTTGCTGCCTCCAAAGGTTGCAGCGTATGCCGACGACTTGCTATTCTTGTCTAAACCTCTGGTCGCTCTACCAAACCTGCTCTCAGAAGTGAAGACCTACAAGGTCAATCATTCTTTCACGTCAACTATCAAAAATCAGATGCGCTTAGGGTATCCATGCCAGCTTCTTTGACCACCCTTCTTAAGACCGATTTTGCTTTCAAATGGGCCTTATCCCGCATAAAATATTTGGGCATATATCTTCCTAGAGGAATGGAGGACAATGTTTGACAACATTTCCCACCACTCTTGACGTCTATCAAAAAAAGATCTCATGGCCAGGCAGAACAGTCAGTTTTCCTGGTTTGGATGCTGAATATCATGCCCCGCTTGCTTTTCCCCCTTTCAATCTGTATTTTGGGCCCCTTTTTTTGTGCAGTCAATCGGGCTCCTGTCCCCCCTTCTTACCCAGGTGATACTGCGACTTCCGAAACTGGTGGGGGGTATGGCCTTGCCAGATGCTAACCTCTACCACTCGGTGTGCCATCTGACTAGGGTGCTGGATTGATGCAGCCATGGCCCTCTCAAACAGTGGGTACAGGTGGAACAGTTACTGACAGGGGTCCCACTGGACTCTGTGGCCTGGTGCCATACAGACCTGTCTACTTTGGGTCTCACTCACTTTACTGTGGGTGAAACCTGGTGAGTATGCTCCAAAGTATCCCTCTATATCTCTGATTTCTTCCCAGTTTACCTCTATAATCGGGAACCCCGCCTTCAGCCCCGGCCTACAAGACTTCAGTTTTTGAAACCCGATGGCTTTTTTCAGGCCTGACATTTCATAGTGGCCAGACGCCTGGTTACCAGACAGCAAATTGTAGATGATCCGACCTATGTGGTATTATCTTTCTGGCAAAAGCTACAGCTGGCTCATTTCTTAGGCTCTTACCCTCCCCGGGCGGCTTTAGATGTTGCCTCACCCTATACGAACTCTTATGTTGGATAAATCTCCACTATGCCATGCAGTTTCTCAGACTTACCATCTGCTTGTGGCCCTACCGCTGACCTATCGACTTCCATATATTTCCAAATGGGACTCTACAAATCTTTTTGCCCTCTCGCTACTTCATATAAACTTATATCCAAGTGCCTGTGCCTTTTGGATTTCCTTTTTTTCACTGAAGTCTATCATTGGTTCTCTTCTGGTTCATACGACACCCACAGTACTCTCTACAGCTGTTATTTTTCATTTCTCCACCCTAAAATAGTCTGCAGTGAGTGGCAGTGCTATGCCTGACCTGCTTACTTATTTCTAATTTTTTATCAGGATAGCAGCCTGGGAGGTTACACCTTTAAAAACAATGACAAAATCAATGACAACTTCCATATTTCTATCTTCACAGGCTATTTTGAGCTGCACTGGGGCAGAAAGTGATCTAAGTGCTAAATGAACTCTAGAAAGCCAGGCTGCATATGTTGATACTATAAAAATATGAAACAAAGCATACTGTAACAATAAATCACATATATTACAAATAGTGAGGCATTTGGGATTGATTTTGGGGCATATCCGGTGTACTCCAGACACATAGAAAGGATGTAATACCTTTACATTCTGCATCATTAGGTTCTAATAAGTAGAAATATTTCACATTTCCATCTTTAACAGAATTAGAACAGCGCCTTAAGCAATATGTACTGACCACATATTTTTGTACTTTATAACTTTGTTCTCTGATTGATTAAGTTTGTAAGTTTTCTTCCATCCGTCTTACCCAGTGGGCTGAAACATAACATACTGTGACAGGTGTAATATAAACCAGAAGTGTGCCCATCGTAACAGTCACCTTGTGCCCTTCATTAGCACAAAAACGAAAAACATAATGTGTCTCATTTTTGATCTCAAAAGGAACAAAGAGGCAGTTGAACCAAAGACTCAATATAATGCAAATATATTCTGGTGTCCGGTTCAAATCTGGACCTGGAGGGGTAGAAAAACAGACACCCGCAAAGACCAAATAAAGATCAAAGGGAATCTTACATGGACTAATTCAGGGCTGTATATAGATATCATGCTGCCCTGGGCACACATGATGGCACGTTTCATCACAGGATCCACCCCTTCTGCCAACAACTACATTACATGATTATCAGTGTTAAAGAGGAGCTAGCGTTTGGTAAGGGTACTAAGCACAAATGAAGCAGCAATAGACAGCAAAAAAATGCAAAATGTACATGACTCAAAGTAGTTCAGTCAGGGTGGAGATATTTTGAGGTAGAAAAACGCTTTGAAGTAGAAAAATAGCACTGGACCCATAAGGTTATCTTATTGGTATTGCCATCTTAAAGAATTGATGTTGATGCAAATAATTTGGTTCTTGGGCAGGCAAACTCTACACCCTGGAGGATCTCCATGGTCTCTTTGGCTTGTAGTTTAATGTATCAAAAATGGAAATAGAAGAGTAACACTACTGCGAAGTGGTCCAGATACAACTTTATTCCAATAAAAGGCCCTACAGGCATTATAACCTTCACTTACTCTATCCAAAATGAAAGAAAATGTTTTGCCTATAGTTCTACTTTAAAGTTTGTGAACTTTCCTTGTGATATATATATATATACGTCCTTGAATTATGTGACCCATAGGGGGTTATTTACTAAAGGCAAATTCACTGTGCACGGTAAGTGCACTTGGAAGTGCAGTTGCACATGCAAGAAAAATAAAAAAAAAGCATTTTTGATTGCACATGATTGGATGATATCAATCAGCAGAGCTTCCCCTCATTTCAGATCTCCCCCTCAGATCTACAGCGACTGCACTTCCAAGTGCACTTTAATGTGCACTTGCAGAGCACAGTAGATTTGCCTTTACTAAACCAACCCCATAGTCACTATGACCTGTGAGTATGTACTGTGGTGTTGTATAATTCACAGAGCCTGCTTTCTAAACTACAGAAGTGTTGAGGAGGAGTTACAGGAGGGGGAAGTCAGTATGGGAACCACTGCTTGCAGTTAGCAAAGTACCATGGGATATGTAGTCCTTAGAAATTGAAAGTTAACAGTATAGGATAAGCTGCAAAGTATGCAGGGAATCCAGGAAGTTGTGGAAAGAAGTTCACTCTAAGTTTAGCCTCTGAAGTAGCCAGCGGTGATCAGCAAAACCGGTCAGGCACGGATACCCTATACTCAAAGATCAGATTTTTTGACAGATGACCTGCTTAAGGACTGAAGAATTCTCCATCATCAACATGACTGATAAGTAAATTTTCATTTTACCTATTTGGGACTGTTGAAGCATCCGATGGAGCTTTCACTTACTTATATCATCAGGTCTAGGGATGGCCCTATGCAGCATATATGGATAAGCCTCTATACGCCATTTACCTGCAATTTCCTACAGTGCGAGGAAGGTTTCCCAGCTTAAGCTCTTGATGTACATCATCTCTATCTTCCAAGAGCCAGTTCTCACTATTGGGTGTATATATATATATATATATATATATATATATATATATATATATATATATATATATATATATATATATATATATATATATATATATAATCACCTCTGGAAAACCATTAACTTTGGTGCTATATGTCTCTGTCATTACTGCATCGTATAGTGGATATTGCAGCCGGATTTATCCCTCTAAACATGTGTGGACGCTTGGGGACCCCCAGATTCAGTCACTAACATTGGTCTCCATCAGGTCTAATTTATGACTATATAATATCTTAACCCCATATACTAAATTTGTTTCTCCCTATTTTTTTTATTGGATTACTACGGACTATTTTTATTTCATCCAATACCCACACACTGTGGGCTTACACAACACTGACCAGACAGGGAGTTGTGTGGTGGACTGTTTTTGGCATGTTTTCCTTAATTTTTGATACTAATAAATACTTTTTTATTGATCCAGCGCATTATTACCTGACTCACAGGGAAGGTTGAGCTACATTTAGGTTTTTATTTAAAGGGGATGTGCACTCCTGATTTTTTTTTTTTTACAGTTAAAAATTCCAATCTTTCAAATGTCACACTCACTTTTAGCCTTCTTTTCCTCCATAGATGTCCGTTTTTCTTTAAAATTGTAACTTATATAAATAGTATACTGCAGTTTTCCATCTTGCTTGTGGGCATTTGAAGCCCACAAGCAATCACTTACTGGTTCCAGTACTGTAGATGTACCAGTATTCCTTGCTGGTTCCTGCGCATGCTTAGTGGTAACTGCGCTGATCGGCGTAAACATCTTGGTTGCCATCACAACGGGTGGCGTCTTAGTAAGTTACCGCCCCCGTTGTGATGTGAAGCTTTCTCAGAACGGGGAGAGACATAATGACGTCAATTCAGTTGAAAACCCGCGAGATTTTGCGGCGGCTCCCCACACTGACTCCTGGGAGTAATGACACAAGATCCCAGGAGACAGTGCGGTGAGGACAGCAAATTATGCTAATACCCGCAAAATTCCCGCCCACAGCTGCACCGGGCCACATATATTAAGGTACGAACAAAAAAAAAAATGTCCATTGAGCACTCTATGCTATATTTATAAACTAGTGAGCTAAACTTGCAAAATTGTGTGAAGATCCGCTTTAAGTTTTTGCTAAGTTGTTGAAAGAGATGGCCAGAAAACTAGACTAGAAGTCCTCTAACATGGATATGTTATGGGTATAGATAGCCACCCTCTTCATTCAGTAACCTTGCTGAGATTGTGATCCAGAACTCAGCATGTTCCCAGTTTCTAATGTCAGCTAAGAGTCACTGGAAACTAAAACAAGGACAATCAACTGCAGTCAGTGGAACAGCAGCAAGGAATTTGAATATATACGCTATTACAGATGCTGGTTGTTGCTCTTCAAGGTGCAGTTTTTTCATTTTGCATAAAGTGCAGCAGAGATTACATTGTATTTTATTTTTTTTTACATTTCCCCCACTTGAGATGCCAATGCAAGAAATGTAGAGTGCAGGTGTCACCAACACAAGTAGTCACCCACAGCCCTCAAAAATTACACTCGCACACTCGCATTTTGCGAGTGATTTTTGAGGGCTGGCGAGGAGAAGAGAGGAGAGCCGCCACTGGTAGATCACAGCAGGGAACATTCAGACTTTTGTTTCATAAGCTGTGAGTGTTCCCCCGCCGTGCGCCGTCACATAAGCTCCTCCCCTTTTCCGGGACTTTGATAGACAGATCACCCGTCCAATCCTAGGACGGGTGACATGTATCAAACTTCCCCGGACAAGGGGAGGAGCTTATGTGACGGCGCGCCGCGGGGGAACACTCACAGCTTATGAAACAAAAGTCTGAATGTTCCCTGCTGTGATCTACCAGTGGCGGCTCTCCTCTCTTCTCCTTCACAGGTAGGCAGCAAATGGGGGGGAGACACAGGCTGCAAATGGGGGGGGGGGGACACTGGCTGCACATGGGGGGGGGACACTGGCTGCAAATGGGGGACACACTGGCTGCAAATGGGGGGGAGACACAGGCTGCAAATGGGGGGGGACACTGGCTGCAAATGGGGGGGGACACTGGCTGCAAATGGGGGGGGGACACTGGCTGCACATGGGGGGGGGGGGGGGGACACTGGCTGCACATGGGGGGGGGGACACTGGCTGCACATGGGGGGGGGGACACTGGCTGCAAATGGGGGGGGGGGACACTGGCTGCAAATGGGGGGGGGGACACTGGCTGCAAATGGGGGGGGGGGACACTGGCTGCACATGGGGGGGGGACACTGGCTGCACATGGGGGGGGACACTGGCTGCACATGGGGGGGGGGGACACTGGCTGCACATGGGGGGGGGGACACTGGCTGCACATGGGGGGGGGGGACACTGGCTGCACATGGGGGGGGGGGGACACTGGCTGCACATGGGGGGGGACACTGGCTGCACATGGGGGGGACACTGGCTGCACATGGGGGGGGGACACTGGCTGCACATGGGGGGGGACACTGGCTGCACATGGGGGGGGGCACTGGCTGCACATGGGGGGGACACTGGCTGCTCATGGGGGGGACACTGGCTGCTCATGGGGGGACACTGGCTGCACATGGGGGGGACACTGGCTGCACATGGGGGGGGACACTGGCTGCACATGGGGGGGGACACTGGCTGCACATGGGGGGGACACTGGCTGCACATGGGGGGGGACACAGGCTGCACATGGGGGGGGGACACAGGCTGCACATGGGGGGGGGACACAGGCTGCACATGGAGGGGGGACACAGGCTGCATATGGGGGGGACACAGGCTGCACATGGGGGGGGGGACACAGGCTGCACATGGGGGGGGGGACACAGGCTGCACATGGGGGGGGGACACAGGCTGCACATGGGGGGGACACAGGCTGCACATGGGGGGGGACACAGGCTGCACATGGGGGGGACACAGGCTGCATTAACGTTAAGGTTGTTAATATTTTTATAACTTAATTGCATAAAACATTAAAGGTGTAATTTAATGAGATAATTTATGAGGGCGGGTTTAGGGGCGGGGCAGGGCAACTGGTGGCGAGTAACCCTTAAGGCCTGGCTAGTAGCTCAGGACTTGAAATTTTGAGCCCTGGTCACCCACATGCACTTATCTCTTAAAATACTCCAATCTTACCTTTGTATTTGGTCACAACAGCTGAGTTGACACTCAAAGGCTCTTGGAACGTGACAGTAAGGGACGAACTGCTTGTAATCATAAGGCACACATTGGTTGGTGCCTCAGGGACTCCTGGAACAGAAAAACAAGAACTTTATATCCTGTTCCATAAATACATTACTACATTGTGTGCATATTCAATTATTTAATTTCAAATAAAGTCAGTTTTAAAATAGATTTCTCAGTTTCCCAGACACATTGTGAAGGGGAGATTTGATGTACAGATCTGTAGGTGGGCCCTCTATTAGTTAACTGAGCATCAAGCATTACAATCCTTGCTGAGAGGCTGCTCCAATAAAATGGACAACAAATTAGACAGGATATTGGCAAAGTTCAATCTGAAGATTTGCAAAGAAACATAAGGGTTGATCTCCTAAAGGCAAATAAACTGTGCACTTTGCAAGTGCAGTTGCTCCAGAGCTTAGTAAATGAGCAGAAGCTAAAATAACTTCCATTAACCAATCATGTGCAAGCAAAAATGCTGTTTTTTTTCTATTTTCCTTGCATGTGATTGGGCATTGTTTCACCTCATTTACTAAAGGAGGCATGGCTTTTTGGCTGCCAGAGGCTATGATCCTAACGTTTTGCAAAAAGTGATTGAAGAAGTAGGGGACATTCCGAGGTCCTTATGCCTACAATAAAAAGATATAAACAATCTATTGAACAGTATAGGGGGGAAATACCCAAAATAAGGAGTGGGTCTTCATCTCGGGCTTTCATGCCCAATACAGAGAAGTTGAAGCCATCTTTAAACAACACTGGCACGTCCTACTATTGGACAAGAAGTTGAACACTGAATTACCACCGAAACCACAGTTCATATACAGGAAGTGTGCAAGCGTAAGAACTGATGCTGGTTTGAAGGGTAGTCACACCAAATATTGATTTGACTTAGCTTTTTCTTCTTTTTGCTCACTTTGCATTTTGTAAATTGATAAAAAAAGAAAATTAAAATGTATATTTTCAAAAGCATTCTTACTTTGGAGCAATTCTTCACACCTGCCTAAACCTTTTGCACAGTACTGCATATATAATGTGCAATAAAAAAGATTAAGAAGGATTTTACATTAGATGATTTTGGAAGAAGACTGTAGATGATTTTCTTTAACAGGGGGAGAGTATCCTCTATAGTGCAAACTTTCAAAGTTGCAACATTAGTATTTGATAGGATGAGCTGCTAATGCTGGGTAAATAAAGGTTTGAAGCGTGTATTATTCAAGGTGTTTCTGTATGATGGGACACTTCTATGTAAATAAGAGACATTTAGTTCAACATGTCTCGCAAGAATCAGCTAGCCTTAAAAACACTAACTACATAAGACACATAACTTTCTCAGAGGTTAAATCCTAAGATTTTCAGTTAACTAAGGTCTAAGTAAACAGTATATTTACACACATCAGCAGAATAAACATTTGAGGGCTCATTTACACCATGTCTGTTGAGCTGATTGATCTGCGTAGATCGATGCAGACTCAGTTGTTTTTGATGTGCCCTATACATCAAAAACAAACATACATGTCTGGTGGTGTGCTCTGCATAAAAATGCAGTATGTATTAGGGTTGCACCGATATCGTTTTTTTTTTATCGGCGAGAACCAGTACCGATACTTTCGGTCAAGTACTCGCCGATACTGAGTACAGATACTTTGCAGTACGATTTGTGTCAATACAAGAAAAAAAGGGTGCAAATCGCACTGCAAAGAATTGCATGCAATTTCCGTGTGTGTATAGACACGCCATCTAGTGGTCACTTTAGAACTCACAAAATTCAGCAGAGGGAGCGCTTTTCTAGTAAGTAGGTAGAAACAGATTAGAAGTTCAAAGCAGCAATCCTATATTGGAAAGCTGAACAGACTGATGACATTAGGTAAACTGATCACACGCCCATGCAGGGAGATGGTAGTGTGCCAGTGAGGTACTGACTCACGGGTTCCATAGTTGACTCTGTTGAGCCTAGTGGAAAGAATGGCTGCCTCTAACCCTGGAGCTCTGCAGTGAGCCAAATGGATGCCAGATCAATGGACAGAGCCGACAACGGCCGGCGCACCTGGAAATGACAGCTGCCATCAGGGCTCATCACCGCCGGCCATGGAAAATGCCAGGAGCGTGCGGAAGTGCTCCACAATGGAGACACTACTGTGCGGGCAACCAATGAGGATGTCCATCGATTCCAACAGTATCGGTTTCAGTATCAGGAGCATTTGGGCGAGTACCGCAACAAACTGAATGGAACAAATTAATAAATAATAATAATAAAAAGTAATTCATTACGTTCCATGCGTTTAGATACGGCATTCGTTATTTCGGATAATTTGTAACTTCGGATAAATTGGTATTCGTTATGTTCACTAACAACCAAATTAGAAAGGAAATTTTAATACCTATAATTTAATAGTTTAGTAATAGTTACATTATTATTAGTTATTATTTCAGATTTTTACATTTTCAGATTTTTCATTCTTATTTTCAGATTTCTGAAATTTGTAATTTCCGAATATTCAAACTACCACTTAATTAATTTTCTAGCAAAAAAAAAAAAAAAAGTTATGTAAAAAGAAAAAACTATATATTGTTTGGGGGTTCTAACACCCTAGAGAATAAAATGGCGGTCATTGCAATACTTTCTGTCACACCGTATTTGTGCAGCGGTCTTACAAGCACACTTTTTTGAATAAAAAAAATAGGACAACAGTAAAGTTAGCACAATTTTTTTTAGAGATATAAGATAATGTTACGCCGAGTAAATTGATACTGAACATGTCATGCTTCAAAATTGTGCCCGGTCATGGAATGGTGATAAACTTTTACCCTTAAAAATCTCAATAGGCGATGTTTAAAAAATTCTACAGGTTGCATGTTTTGAGTTACAGAGGAGGTCAAGAGCTATATTGCTCTCGCTCTAATGAATGCAGGGATACCTCACATGTGTGGTTTGAACACCATTTTCATATGCGAGTGCTGCTCACGTATGCGTTCGCTTCTGCACGCAAGCTCAACGGGATTGGGCACGTTAACATTTTTTATTTTTTTCTTATTTATTCTACTTTTTATTTTTACACTGTTCTTTTAAAAAAAAAATTGTGTCACTTTTATTCCTATTACAAAAAATGCATGACAGCACCTCTCAAATATTAGAGCTGGGGTCAAAAATACGTCCCTTTAAAGTGGAAGTAAACCCCCCTATCGTTTTCAGCCAAGGAAGCTGCCATCTTTGCCTCTGTTTAATCTTCAACTGCCATGATACTGCACATGTGATCCGTTATGACACCAGCCATTGGATGGTTTGACTATTTGGTTGAGAGCACAGCCAATGTGCAGTTAGCATTCCCGGCATGCCTTTTTTTTTTAAACTGTTAAATCGATGGGTTTACTTCCGCTTTAAGAGAGGGGTGCCCAACCTTTTGAGGAGCGAGGGCCACTTTATTGACTTGGTAACCGATCGCGGGGCCACAATGAGCGTAAAGGGGGGATGGCGGGTCTGTGTCCACTCTGCAAATGTAGAGCAGACACGGATGAAACCCGCTCTACACTAAGGGCCCTCCGATCCACCCAGACAGAAGGGGACAGATCCCCTTCTGTTTTTTTTTATAAGGAGAACGGATTTCAGATAGGCAGGTGTAAATGGACACGAGTCCGTTTACATCTGCCGCTCTCTAGAGGTGAATGGAGAGTCCGTTTGAGTCCACCTAAAAAACAGACAGGTGGACCCGATCGGACCAATCATGTGAAAGGGGCCTAGGGATGCTTTCACACTGATGCACAGCGGTTTACCTGCTCTTCAACTGACCTTAATCTTCACTTCTTCCTTAGGATTCCTGCAGCTGGCTGGTACTGCCGGTGGGTACTGGTGCTGCTGGTGGGTACTGATACTGCTGGCACTGCTGACTGGGTATTGGTACTGCTGGCTGGTACTGGTACTGCTGACTGGTATGGCTGGTGGGTACTGGTACTGCTACTGGTACTACTGGTTGGTACTGGTACTGCTGGTTGGTACTGGTACTGCTGGTTGGTACTGGTACTGTTGGTACTGCTGTCTGGTACTGGTACTGATACTGGTGGCTTCTGTCCCAGATCACAGGTTCCTATGTCCTGACCCGCCATCCCCGAGCATAATTGTGACAGAAGCATGCAACTGCAGTAGAGAGCAGAACCGATGTTTACTGTCACAGGTGGAGTACATTTGGTATCACTCCACCTGTGAAGGAGCCGGCGCTATACAGGAAGAATCGGCTCTGCTTCCTCTAGTGGCGGCTCAGTTCTTCGCACTAATGCTCAGAGATGGCGGGTCAGAAACCCGCAATCTGGGCACCCCTGCTTTAAGAGCTATGGGCGGAAGTTCCGCCCTGCAATGGTATGGAGCCGAGCGGGGGCCACCTTCCCCTCAGTCAGCTCCAAACCACAGACCGAGAAAGATCCGATCGCCTCCGCTGCTACCGAAGGCTTCGGTAAGCGGCGGATGGCACCGAAACGCGGCGGGAAGGGTGACCTCTCCCGCAACCGATAAAAGTGATCTTGCGGCGAATGCGGCGCAGAGACCACTTTTATCTGAAAGCCGCCCGCTGATGAAAACAATACCGGGGGTTATAGTAGCTAGCTGCTACCATAACAACGATATTCCTCTTCAAACAGTCAACATATAACGACGGCGGGCAGTCGGCAAGTGGTTAAACAGGTTTTCGTTAATTCGGATATTTCCAAATGAACAAATTTGTTGAAATTCGTTAAAAAACTAATTAGGAACTAAACAAAATGCACGTCTACTAAACACCTCTGCTATCAGCAAAGCCCTAGAAGATTTCTGTGTGGGACTGACAGTTGCCAGTATCAGATAATTAGCAGCAAAATGTGTTGAATGATTTTAGTTTGTTTTATTGTACAGTAATTTAACAATTTGTCACTTTTTTAATGTGCATATTTAGTGAGAAATTACTCCAGCACAAACATTACCACTAAACCCCATGATTAGTGATGTACCAAAAAGTGCACCGCTACAACAGGGGTTTCCAACCTGAGGCCCACGGAAGCTATGAATGAGGCCCAACACAAAATCGTAAACTTACGTAAAAATTTTGATTTAAGAACTTAGTGAAGAATACATGTGGCTGAAGAAAAATTTCACCATTACGCCTTATTCATGTTATTAGCTTTTGGCAGAACCTAGATTTGTAAGCAACTATTTTCATAGATGAAGCACACGAAGGGCAAAATTAGAACCCACATATCTGATGAGCACCTTCAGAACTCATTGAGAATTGCTACTACACCATCAAACCAGATAGTTTATCAAAAAAACTGTATCAAATACTGCACTCGTTTTATGTTGACCTCTTTTACTTTTATAATAAAAAAAACATTACAAAAAAATTAAGTTTTATTACTTAACTTGTGATCTGCCTGACTTGTTCTGCTTATCAGCTATCCCTATTGTTAGTGTATTTTATTTGCGGCCCAAGACAAGTCCTCTTCCTCCAATGTGGCCCAGGAAAGTCAAAAAGTTGGACACCCCTGCTTTACATGAAAAGGTTGGACAACATGTTAGTTTTTTTTTTTTACAAAAGTGAAATTCTATTTCAAAACTATGGCTACTTATAGAAACCGATTGACTTTTTTTTTTTTAAAAACACCAAGCACACTAATTAAAATAGACATTAATGCTAATTTATCCCTTTCCCTAAGAAACACACACTTCTAGTCGTTGAATATTGGATAGGATGTGATACCAGTCCATGATGGGAATGCAAGGCTATCCTGTGCCTGAGATATGCAGGGTTTGAGGTATGCATTGCAAGTTCCATTTATCCTGAATGTAAAGTGTCTCTGCGGTGACTAATTAGCAGCTGGAGAGAGAGAGAGAGCAGCTCTTCAGAATGCATGCTGTGTCTTCTCTCTCTGGGTGGTCCTCATTGGCAAGGGGTAGACACCTTTCCAGTTCTATCCAGCAGGCTTTTGCTCAGAACAAGCTTGTCTGTAATTCCACTCTTCCATTTTCTCTAGTGCTGTGAACAAGTGGCCTTTTCTTCCCTCTCCTCCTGCCCTTAGACTGTCTAACATATACCCAACTGGTCCCCCTTTCAGATGAGGACCATAATATCATTTTGCCCCAAAGCAGACCTCTGTTTATCTGACTTATCTGGCTCCAATAGCACTAGACTGCTGTACGGATGTATTAAATGGAATTCATGAATTTATTTTACACAATCTAACAGTGTGTGGTACACATGATGCAGATAATTTGATCATACTTATGGGAAGCTATTTTTAATTGCAGCCGGAGCACTCCGTATACATGAGATTGGTTTGCATTCCCTGTCTGTGGGCACGGCTGAAATGCAATAGCTACTAGGGGGAACTACTGTATAAGTCTGTATATGCAATGCAAGATATTTGGAGCTTATGTAATATGTTACAAGCATGCTAAACGTAGAAAGTCATATTAATAATTACATTTGTAACTTTAAAATTGTTGAAATATCTGCAATTTCTAATATGCATTTTCAGCATCAGTTAACCCACTAAATCCTAGTCCCAACCTTAACTCTTATGCCCCGTACACACGACTGGACTTTCCGACAACAAAACCGTGGAATTTTGTTCGAAGGTTGTTGGCTCCAACTTTTTTTTTGCTTACACACGGTCACACAAATGTAGGCCAACAATTACGGACGTAGTGACGTACTACGTGGTTTTTAAACTCTTTAGCGCCACCCTTTGGGCTCCTTCTTCTAATTTCGCATTAGTAGAAGTTTGGTGAGTGTTGATTCATGCTTTTCTTTTTGCGTTTTTCCTTTAGCGCTATTATTATTCTTGATATCACTTGAAAAAAAAAGCCTTTGAAAATTTGTTTGCAATAACTCCATCAGTATCACCAGCAAAGCAGCTTCATTATTATCCCATTAAAGAAGAGAATTGTGCGCTGCATTTGGAGATTTCCTAATTTGCCACATCACAAATGAGAATTCTCCATTACGAATGCTAGTTTACAAGACCGACCGCTTCTGCTTCTGAGTATGCGTGGACTTTCGTCCGATGGACTTGTGTACACACGATCGGAAAGTCCGACAACAGAAATTTGTTGGCGGAAAATTTGAGAACCTGCTAGCCAACATTTGTTGGCGGAAAGTCTGACAACAAATGTTCGATGGAGCATACACACGGTCGGACTTTGCGGCAACAAGCTCGGATCCAACATTTGTTGTCGGAAAATCTGATTGCTTGTACTGGGTAAAACACTTAAAGGATGCAATCATGTTTAACCACTTGACCACTTGGCACCTAAACACCCTTAATAACCAGACCAATTTTGAGCTTTCGGTGCTCTCACATTTTGATTTACTCAGTCATACAACACTGTTGTATAGAGCTTTCTTTTGGTGGTATTTAACCACCATTGTTTTTTTTATTATTTGCGCTATAAAAGAAAAAAGACTGAAAATTCTGTAAAAAAATGAAATTTTCTTTGTTTCTGTTATAAAATTTAGCAAATTTGTAATTTTTCTTGATAAATTGTGGCCAAGATTTATACTGCTACATATCTTTGGTAAAAAAAAGTACAAATTGGGGTATATTATTTGGTCTTTGTGAAAGTTATTAGAGTCCACAAGCTATGGTGCCAATATCTGAAAATCAATGCCACCAATTAGTGCCACCAATTAGTGCCACCCATCAGTGCCCACCATTGCCACCTATCAGTGCCCACCATTGCCACCTATCAGTGTGGCATATTAGTGCCTCCTCAGTGCCACCTAATCAGTTCCCATAAGTGCCACCTCATTAGTGCAGCATCATCAGTGAAGGAGAAAAAATACTTATTTACAAAATTTACTGACAGAAACTAAGAAAACCTTTTTATTTTTCAAAATTTTCTGTCTTTTTTTTGTAAAAAAAAAAACAAAAAAAAACAGCAGTGATGAACCGCTTAAGGACCGGTGGGTCCTCCACATTTACGTTGGCAGAATACGTTGCCCTTTAAGAGCCCAGCCATGGGTCGTGCACACACCACCGGCGGCGCGCTCGCGACCCGATCCTGAGCTCCGTGACCGTAGCCCCGATCAATGCTGGTGTCCCGCGATCGGGTCACAGAGCTGAAGAACGGGGAGAGATATGTGTAAACAAACCTCTCCCCGTCCTTCCTAGTGAGACTGTCACTGATTGTCTGTTCCCTGTCATCGGGAAAAACGATCAGTGATGTCGAACGCCAAGCCACACCCCCTACAGTAAAAAAACACACACGTCACACTTAACCCCTCCCCACTCCCCTAGTGGTTACCCCTTCACTGCCAGTGTCATTTACACAGGAATCAGTACATTTAAATAGCACTGATTGCTGTATAAATGACATTGGTCCCAAAAATGTGTCAAAAATGTCCGATGTGTCTGCCATAATGTCGCAGTCACAATAAAAATCGCTGATCGCCGCCATTACTAGCAGAAAAAAGAAATATGAATAAAAATGCTATAAAACTATCCTCTATTTTGTAAACGCTATAACTTTTGCACAAACCAATCAATAATCACGAATTGCTATTTTTTTTTACCAAAAATATGTAGAAGAATACATATAGGTCTAAACTGAGGGAAAAAAAAGTTTTTTGATATATTTTTTGGGGATATTTATTATAGCAAAAAATAAAAAATATAGAATTTTTTTCACAATTGTCGCTCTATTTTTGTTTATAGCGCAAAAAAATAAAAACCGCAGAGGTGATCAAATACCACCAAAAGAAAGCTCTATTTGTGGGGGGAAAAAAGGACATCAACTTTGTTTGGGAGCCCCTTTGCACGACCGTGCAATTGTCAGTTAAATCGACGCAGTGCCGAATCGCAAAAAGGGGCCTGGTCCTTTGGCTGCAAATTGGTCCGGGGCTTAAGTGGTTAAATACAACCAAAGGAAAGCTCTATTTGTGTGAAGAAAATTATACAAAATTCACATGGGTACAGTGTAGCATGATCGCGCAATTGTCATTCAAATTGTGACAGCACTAAAAGCTGAAAAATGGTGTGGGCAGGAAGGGGTTGAAAGTGCTCGGTATTGAGGTGGTTAAAATATGAATTTATTAATTGGTAATAGACTTACAATTGTGAAGAACAAATGTGCAAGCAATATACACTTGCTATTGGCATTGGAGCAGAGGCTCCTGCGCAAACTTTTTGCCAGTTTCGGCAATTACGTCACCCGGCTCCACCCTACACGATACCAGGTAGTCACACCAAACATTGATTTGATTTACATGTTTCTTTTGTTCACTCACTTTGCATTTTGTAAATTAATACAATTAAACAATAAAAATATATATTTTTGAACGCATTAATTTGCGCCTAAAACTTTTGCACAATAATATGTATATATTTTTTTACATATAGGGAAAATAACTCATTATACAGCCTTAAAGTGAACCGATAAGCTCATCTTTAATTCTAAGGCAGCCCCAAGGTTTACTGAGCAGAACATCCAAACGTCCGCTTTAATTCTTAGCTTTATTCAGTACGCCTGGGTATACCAAAATACCAGTCCTGGCTGGCATCCACCCAACCACAACAAGCTCCATGCTGGCCACATAGAATAAATATCACTTTTCAACTTGGCCACAAAGTGTTATGCATGTTGGCTGATACTTTCATGGATATTCCTGCATTGGATATCAAAACATTATACTCAGGCTTGTTTAATATAAGATACTAAAAAGAGTAATATTGATGTGCAAAGTGCATAGCCCCTGAAGTGGACCTGAATCCTAAAATCTAACACAATCCTAATCTTTCTGACCCATAATAGTGGACCACTAAATTAAACATTTACTCTTGATTAAAGATCTCCAAGATAAACTAGATTGGGTGAAGTTACCTTGTACAGCCTCATATGCTAAGATTGGAGGTTTTATTGTACTTTTGCTTTAGGCTGCTTTCACACTGAGGTGGGCATTGACGGTAAAACGGTGCTAGTTTAACCCCTGCTAGCGGCCGAATAAAGGGTTAAATGCACCCGTGTATCGCTGCTGCCGAAGCGCTTTGCAGGCACTTCAGCAGCAGTGCCCATTACTTTCAATGGGCAAGAGCAGTGGAGGAGCGGTATATACATCCCAAAGTGTATATACGCTCCAAAGATTCTGCTTGCAGCACTTTTTTTTTTACATCCTGCCAGCGCAGCGCCCCGGTGTGAAAGCACTCTGGCTTTCACACTGGGACTAAAGGGGAGGCGTTTTTCAGACCCTATTTTTAGACGGAAAACACCTCAGTGTGAAAGGGGTCTTAAAGTGACCCTGTCATGTTTACAAAAAGCACAGATCAAATGTCGCAGCAACAGAACAGTCCAGTGTCTCCTACCTCTCTCTTTTCCAGTGCTGAAGCCTCTATAAGACTTTTCTTAATCTAACACTTTTGGGAGTGGAAAATAATTGTGGACCTACCATGACTCAGCAGCAATATAGAGGATGGAGGATGAAACTAGAGCTCATGGTGAAGCACACAAGCATCTGACACTCCTGGTGAAGTGATGAATGCTAAGGACATTGCCAAAGGCTACGATGCTGGAGCAGAAGAAATGAAGGAGACACAGTATACAGTAAATGCTCTTCCATTGCAAAGAACATTAACCTAGAATGTTTGAAAACCTAATCAGATTACTTACACATTATGTTTTTTATTTTTGTTACATTTCACAGACTTCTGTTTTGTAAGTGCAATTTCTTCTTTTATTATTTGACTGAATAAATTTAACATAATACACCATGAGGCTCAAGGTGTTGTCAAGATTTAAGTGCCTTGTTGTGTGGCCATGTTTCTGTAATGATATCCCTAGGAGTGACCTTGGTATTTTACAGGTCCCATTATTCATAGGTGAGTACAGTTCCTAAGGTAATCTTAGTGCCAACTGCTCACTCCAATTTACTATAAACTTTTGTTAATTAAGTGCATTGCATACATTTTATTTTATTAATTAATAGAATTTGTTTTTCTCCTACAAACTGCACTGAAAGAAGAATTACATAACCCCTACATATGAGCAGCTCTGGGCTCCCCCCAACTCGTTCATTCATTCATTCAACTGCAGGCACCAAATGCAGGCAAGGTCACATTGTCATAGTCAAAAGACAGGATCTGGGTTCAGGCACAGCGGTTATTATGTGAAAATAAGTTTGGTATGCAAATCGGTTAGAAAAATACTATTAAGTAAACTGATGCATATCAAACCTGAAAAATATGGTCCAGTAATTTTAACTAACCATGGACATGATTGTTTTTGAATGAAGCTTTCAGTATATGAGAGACAGCAAGAAGTCTGCAATTGGTGCATTTTGGGATACTATTATTACATTTTAGACAGGTAACCAAAAGGTTGCCCCTAGGTCACCAGATTACCAACCAAAAGCAGAAGGGTGGGCAGGTGAACTGCAGAAAGGCCTGGAATATAAACAGAAGTCCTAAACAAATTGCCTTGTATGTATTTCAAGGTTAACTGACCAATACTTACTGACAAATTTACAAACTACCATAGACCTCAGGCCAGATCATGAATATTTAAATATTCACATATCCCCATCAAGTTTATCGGAGGATGAATTGCTCCGTAGGGCCAGCAGCTTAAACACATTAGTGAGGGCTTGTTTTAACATTTATTTACCGCCTGTTAAGAATGTAAAAAGCGGGCGCACCTCAGAGCCTGCTTTCTTGGGACGGCGGTCACCTAGTCCTAGTTAAGGGTTAATTGTATTATAGTATGTAGAAGGCAGGTTTTTAGGTATAAGGTACTGTCCCTTTAAATTATTCCCAGTACTGTAGGTGGTCCAATGGGAACGCAGGGATTGTTCTGGAAGCCCCTGGAAGTTTTTAAAAGGGGTTGCTGGGGGTCCCTTTTTGCCAAAATACGGTATGTGTTTTATTTTAGATAATATAAGAGTATCCGTTTCTTGTTAAAAAAAATATAAGAGTATCCGGGGAACTTAGTTCAGGGGCGATGTGTGGCCTGCTGTCCCATATGTTAATATTTGATTGTCCATAGGCTGATCACTGTTTTATGTTAAGGCTAACCCAAAACTGAAAAATTTCTTTGGGTGGATTGATATATTGTGAAAGCTACTTACTTGCATGTTCATATCCAGTCTTCATTCTCTTGTACAAGCGATATCTCCACTCCCAGGACTTAAGCTGTTTCTCTTTCTCACTGCTGTCTATTCCCAAACTTTCATTCTGTATCTTGGCCGTCAGTTCACTCATTCGTTGTTGGGCTTCTTCCACCAGCGTACTCAGATGCATCGATCTGCTCTCCAGGCTCACAACTGTGCAGACAACATGTATGAATTACATAAAAGAAAGCAATCCAATGTCAAATAAGATGGCCAATAAACAAAAAGAAAATGTTGTAAATTATGCTTAGCATGTTTTCCAGAAAGGAATTTTTACTACTGATTTTATTTTCATTAGAAAGTGATTTCCAAAAAGCAACAATTAAACAGTAACAATGGGGTTGATTTACTAAAGGCAAATCCACTTTTCACTACAAGCGCACTGAAATTGCACTTGCGAGTGCAGTCACTGTAGATCTGAGGGGAAGATCTGAAATGAGGGGACGCTCTGCTGATTTTCTCATCCAATCATGTGCAGGCTAAAACATGTTTTTTTCTCCTTGCATGTCCCCCTCAGATCTACAGCGACTGCACTTCCAAGTGCAATTTCAGTGCACTTGTAGTGCAAAGTGGATTTGCTCTTAAATAACCCCTGATGTGTGGCATGTCTTTAGCAGCAATGACAATAAGATGACTAATCTCAAAGTACAGGCTTTAAAATTAGAACAGACATACAAATTGGATAAATGTATTCTTACATCTTTTATTTTTTAATTCCAGTAAGCACCAAAGAAAAGGTACAGGTGACCTTCAACTCATAGCAATGTCATGGCTGTGATCAGAATAGGAAGGGGATAAACTGAAAAAACAAATGACAGAAGGTTCAAGCCTTTCCTCACACTTTCCAAAACTGAAAAAATTATTGCATGAGTTTATTTGTAATCCACAAATCAATAAAAATGTAGGCATACAATCTGGAAATAGACTGATGAACCTTTAATTAATCGGGCCACTTTCCAGCAACAAATCCGCCGTTCCACATTTTGGACCTACAGGAAATTCTGCTGAGCCCATCAGTGATGGCCTTGGATTCCCTGGGACGGGGCTTACTTTCTTCTTTAGGACTCCTCCTTCCTTGGTTTTCTACTTACTCTCCCTCTTGTTCCTTTCTTTTTTCTGTTCCTCTTTTCTTATTTTTGGTTATTTACTGCCAGATGCCAGTGTGTTAACTGCTCTCTAGCCAAATTTTTTAGGTAAATTTGTTCTCCCCTTTTTGAAGGCATAGCTTTCTGGCCTTTGGGTGGGGGTACAGCCCTCTTGCACATCAGAAAGCGTATGGGATAGTTCCCCCCCCTTTTTTTTTTCTCTCATATATTTTTTCTTTATTTTTCTGGTTCTTGAGAGGGCTCTCAGACTTTATCTTTATATATGAACATAGATCAGTCTCAGGTATTGAATGGTAATTGTTACATGATGATTTCTGAAATTCTGTTTGCGTAGCATACTCTCTAGGCTTTGAATATTGAGATCTACATGGTTCATTATTATTCTAAAAGACTGCAAAGGTGCCGAGGCATCCTGACCTGGTTACCTTTTGTCTTTTTTTGTAGTTACTAGTTATACCATATAAGACGCCTATTACTTTGTAGTGTATATATTATCATTCTCAAATCACTTTCCACCACTGGCCTTAGTGTCTGTTTACTGTTTTGTGAGTTTGTTTTTATTAAATTTAAAATATTGTGAAATAACCTTTAATCAATTAAAAGTAAATGTTATTATGGACTATGTTCCACTGCCCACAGAATGGCAGAATCCACCATCAATGAACAATCAGAAATCTGCCTAGCACAAAGCAGATTTTGAACACCTAGGTTCAACTCAAGCACCCCTGGACTCCAGCATGGTCACAGTGAAAGGATTGTTCCTTTTTAAGAAGAAAAGAAAATTAACTTGCCGTGATACTAGAGATTTCCCAACATATCAAAAAATCAGTGCAGTCAAATCACAAACACTACAATACAAACTTGTTATTGTTTAGTGTTAAGACCCAGAAATTGTGATCGCAACACTGGAATTGGGCACACTATCTAAGCCTATGGCAAATTTAATATATCACGTTTTGCACAAACTGGAAATACTGGTTGCTAAAACATATCTATTTCCAAAAATACCTAGAAATTTTGTTTATAATCACCACAGTATAAGTCAGCAGTTATTGACATCTATTTCCAAATTCAAACAGAGATCAATGCTTGGCTACTAAATGATTGAAACAAGATGCTTCGAAGGAGAGTTTTATGGTTCAGCTACACAAATTACTTTTGGCTGTGAAATTGTCCATAATGACTGCCAAAACTCTTTCCTATAAAGTTTATGATCGAGTGTAGAGCCAATGGAAGGACTGAGGCTTGACTGCTCCAGAACAAGCATTCTGCTGTCTTTGAAGATCACACTTGATCGGGCATGGGTGGTGCAACTGAAAGATCAGATATCGAATAACAAGAATCAAAGGAACATTAAAAGGTATGTACGTGTTTTATGGGCTGATAATACTACATTCTATCCCACAATATGAATGTAAATCTTTAGGAATTTAGAATACAAAGTCCTTTTAAACTGCGGATGTTTCAAACTTTCATTCTTAGGAGCATACAGTATCTCACAAAAGTGAGTACACCCCTCACATTTTTGTAAATATTGTATTATAACTTTTCATGTGACAACACAGAAAAAATGACACTTTGCTACAATGTAAAGTAGTGAGTGTACAGCTGGTATAACAGTGTAAATTTGCTGCCCCTTCAAAATAACTCAACAGTCATTAATGTCTAAACTGCTGGCAAGAAAAGTGAGTACACCCCTAAGTGCAAATGTCCCAATTTGGGCCCAAAGTGTCAATAATTTGTGTAGCCACCATTATTTTCCAGCAATCTTAACCCTCTTGGGCATGGAGTTCACCAGAGCTTCACAGGTTGCCATGCATCTTCCACTCCTCCATGACAACATCACAGAGCTGGTGGTTGTAAGAGACCTTGCACTCCTGCACCTTCCATTTGAGGATGCCACACAGATGCTGAAATAGGGTTTAGGTCTGGAGACATGCTTGGCCAGTCCATCACCTTTATCCTCAGCTTCTTTAGCAAGGCAGTGGTTGTCTTGGAGGTGTTTGGGGTCTTTATGTTGGAATACTGCCCTGTGGCCCAGTATCTCAAGGGAGGGGATCATGCTCTTCTTCAGTATGTCACAGTACATGTTGGCATTCATGGTTACCTCAATGAACTGTAGCTTCCCAGTGCCGGCAGCACTCATGCAGTCCCAGACCATGACACTCCAAACTATGCTTGACTGTAGGCAAGACACACGTCGTTGTACTCCTCGCCTGGTTGCCACCACAGACACTTGACACCATCTGAACCAAATAAGTTTATCTTGGTCTCATCAGACCACAGGACATGGTTCCAGTTATTCAGGTCCTTAGTCTGCTTGTCTTCAGCAAACTGTTTGCGGGCTTCCTTGTGCATCATCTTTAGAAGAGGCTTCCTTCTGGGATGACAGCCATGCAGACCAATTTGATGCAGCGTATGGTCTGAGCACTGACAAGCTGACCCCCCCACCCCTACAACATCTGCAGCAATGCTGGTAGCACTCATATGTCTATTTCCCAAAGACAAACTCTGTATATGATGCTGAGAAAGTGCACTCAACTTCTTTGGTCGACCATAGCAAGGCCTGTTCTGAGTGGAACATGTCAGGTTAAACCGCTGTATGGTCTTGGACACTGTGCTGCAACTCAGTTTCAGGGTCTTGGCAATCTTCTTATAGCCTAGGCCATCTTTATGTAGAGCAACAATTCTTTTTTTTTTAGATCCTGAGAGAGTTCTTTGCCATGAGGTGCCATGTTGAACTTCCAGTGACCAATACGAGAGAGTGAGAATGATGACACCAAATTTAAAACATCTTCTCCCCATTCACACCTGAGACCCCAACACTAACGAGTCACATGACACTGGGGAGAGAAAATGGCTAATTGGGCCCAATTTGGACATTTTCACCTAGGGGTGTACTCACTTTTGTTGCCGGCGGTTTAGAAATGAATGGCTGTGTGTTGAGTTATTTTGAGGTGACAGCAAATTTACACTATTTTACAAGCTGTACACTCACTACTTTACATTGTAGCAAAGTGTAATTTCTTCAGTGTTGTCACATGAAGATATAATAAAAGGTTTACATAAATGTTAGGGGTGTACTCACTTTTGTGAGATTCCCTGATTGTAGGGACAGTGGTATACTTCCAATGTCTAGGGATTAAGACCCGGCCCACTAGAACAAAAAAGTGAAACAGGCCCTTCTTTATTTTTTTGATGGGCCCTGGTATCATAGACCGGAGAGCTACTTCTGGCATTTCTGGCCACGTTCTACCCATAATTTGATGGCCTAACTGAACTATAGATTTCCACAACAGTCTGATCCTGGGGCATGTCCACCACAAGTAGAGATGTACACTACCTGGCTCTCCACATCTCCAACTGAAATCGACTGAATAATCAATCTTATGTAACATAACGGAGCTTCTATACCATCTAGTCAGAATGCTGCAAACATTTCTCTCAAGCTTGTGAGGCCATTGTTAGTTTGAAGGCAAAGAGAAAAGCTTTATCTTAGTCCTCTGAGGGTAGAGCATGTCCCAGTTCCTGCTCCCCAGTCTGGTGGTTGTGAAAAAGTGTTGGATAGGAAGATGCCGTATAGTTTCAAAATGGCATGTGGGCACCCTGTGTAAGAAAGGCAAACATCCTCAAACGGGAAAAGGTCCCTGTGAAGATGTCCTTTCATTTTGTGCTTTTGTACTTTTCATAGAAGTGTCAAAGTTGAAAATAGTGAAGCCACTGTCTGTGGCATGGTGGGGAAGGGGTTGTGATCTCTCTCAGGGTTTTAAATCCTTTAGGGCCAATCGCTTGTTGAAGCAGAAGAGGTTTTTAAGTCCTGCCATTGTAGAAAGCATTCCCCAGTGGGAACACTGGGTTTCCCATGATCTAGATCAGGGATATCCAAACTACGGCTGTCCAGCTGTTGCGGAACTACACATCCTATGAGGCATTGTAAAACTCTGACATTTATAGACATGACCAAGCATGATGGGAATTGTAGTTCATGAACAACTGGAGGGCCATAGCTTGGAGAGCCCGATCTGGATCATAGGGTCGAGATAGGAGTAGATGTTATATTTTCTGGTTGTGGAATACCAAATATGCAGTAGTGAGGTTATCAGGGATAGTAGTGTTGATAGAGGAGGGCGGCTGGATCCAAGTAAAAATACCGGTAATTTAGTTATGTCCCATTTTAGTCTAACCTATTGTTTAAGGCTGGCCATACATTATACAATTTTCTTTCATAATTTTCTATTGGATTTACCAAAACCATATAACAATTTAAATTTGTTTGCAATCAGGCAGGCCCTTGCACTACATAGTTGAAGGTAAATCTAAAGGAAATTGTACAATAAAATTTGATGTTCAGCCAGTTTAAGATTCTACACAGTATTGCTGCGGTATGGTAATGTTCAAGATGAGGCATGCCTATACTTCCCTCAACTTTAAGCTTGGCAAAAATGTTGTAGAGCAGCGAGTGGAAGAACAGATGGGGGACTCAATTCAGTATGGTTTGAAAGATATTGAGGAACCGGGGGTGGATGTCGGTCTTGAGAAGTAATAAAATGTTAATGGGATTTCCAATTGTTTGTTCTATGTGATTACTGGAATTTATCATGTTTTAGAAACTGAGAAAAGAAAAAAAAATTTTTAAAATGTACTGCAGCAGGCAGTTGCTGTTAGGTTTACAATATATGTACTGTAGGTCTGTACCTTTCAGAAGTATTTTCCCCCCGCTGTTTGGCCTGTAACATCCTATTATGGGCAGTACTATGTTCTCACTGCCAGGATGAGCCAGACAGCCAAAACAATGGAGAAGTGAAAGGAGAACATGGAAGAGTGTGGAGTGGCCAAGAAAAAGTATCAGTGGGACAGAAAGAGTCCTGGTATAGTCGGGAACTAAGTAATTTGTTGATCCTAATACATACAATTACAGTATGCCTGGATTGAGCTACAAAATACTGATCATGTAGGCTCAATTTTACCTACAGTAGAGACTTAAATGCACCTTTACATTCATTATTTGAGGTATTCAGAATGTTCCAGTGAGAATGACAGTACACATAGGCAATCATTCTTTAAACAAACTGAACAGCGCCTTTTGGGAACTGCATCTCTTTAGTAACTTTTTTTTTTTCCATAAAGGTTTTTATTAAAGATAATGCAAGACATTACAGAAGTAATAATACAGAAGAATAGGGCTCCGACGGGAGTACCAAAAAAAGATACACATCATCAGCATAGCTAACAAGATATTCCATGTCTAAAAAATCATCCACATTTCCTGACAGGAGTGGACCAAACTCTCTGCCTGTTAGGGCTCGTTTAGGAGGGGGAAAGGTGGGGAGAAGGAGTATTAAAGAGGATGGGAAGAAGGGAAAAACAGGGGGTTGGGGAAGAGAAAAAGGTAGGAAGAGCTAGGAGAGGGGGTGGAATGACCACCAGCTACCCTCCCCATCTACTCCTCTCAACTCACTGTTTAGGATGATGCCTCTCTTGTCGTCAGAACATAACTATAGTAGAGATTAGCTGCAGCAAGCTTGCTAGCCATTATCTTGCACCAGATTTTGGTATTCTTGGGAGCTACGGTACTTAACCACTTGCCTACCAGGCACTTAAACCCCCCTCCCATCCAGACCAATTTTCAGCTTTCGGTGCTCTCACGCATTGACTGACAATTACTCAGTCATGCAACACTGTACCCAAATGAATTTTTTGTTCTTTTTTTCCTACAAATAGAGCTTTCTTTTGGTGGTATTTGATCACCTCTGGGTTTTTTATTTTTTGCGCTATAATTAAAAAAAGACCGAAAATTTTGTTTCTGTGATACAATTTAGGAAATGATCAATTTTTCTTCATAAATTTTAGCCACAATTTATACTGCCACATATCTTTGGTAAAAATAACCCAAATTAGTGGAAATTATTTGGTCTTTGTGAAAGTTACAGACTCTACAAACTGTGGTGCAAATTATACAAAATTGATCACACCTGATGTACTGGTGGCCGATCTCAATTCTTGCGACCCGAACAAGCCAGGAAAGTGCAAATACCCCCCAAATGACCCCTTTTTTGAAAGTAGACATTCCAAGGTATTTAGTAAGAGGCATGGTGAGCTTTTTGATGTTGTCATTTTTTCCCACAATTCTTTGCAAAATGAATTCTTTTTTTTTCTACAAAATTGTCATTGTAATAGGTTATTTCTCTCACATGGCATGTGTATACCACAAATGACACCCCAAAATAAATTCTGCTACTCCTCCTGATTATTACGATACCACATATGTGGGACTTTTACACAGCCTGGCCACTTAGAGAGGCCCAATATGCAGGGAGCACCATCACGTGTTCTAGGAGCATAAATTACACATCTAAATTGTTGACTACCTAGTACACTTTTATAGGCCCTGGAGCACCAGGACAATGACAACTGACACTGACGTGGCACTGATGACACGTGACACTGACGTGGCACTGATGACACGTGACACGTGACACTGACGTGGCACTGATGACAGATGGTACTAATACGGGGCACTGATGACAGATGGCACTAATATGTGGCACTGATGACAGATGGCACTATGTGGCACTGATGACAGATGGCACTAATGACAGGTGGCACTGACGACAGGTGGCACTGACTACAGATGGCACTGACTACAGATGGCACTGACTACAGATGGCACTGGCAGATGGCACTGACTACAGATGGCACTGGGGATGGCACTGACTACAGATGGCACTGGGGATGGCACTGACTACAGATGGCACTGGCAGATGGCACTGGGGATGGCACTGGCAGATGGCACTTGGGATGGCACTGGCAGATGGCAATGTCACTGGGCACAGATGGCATTGGGGACAGATTGCAGTGGTGGCAGTGGGCACAGATGGCATTTCATTTTTATTTAATTTTTTTTAAAACTTACGGCGCTGCAGCCGTTCATCTCCCCCTCCTCACACGCTGTCTCTGTGTGAGGAGGGGGAGCGGCGCTGAGAGATGTTCTCATATGTTTACATATGAGATCATCTCTCATTGGCCAGGGCGATCGCGCTGTAAACGTCCGCTGTGATTGGCCGTTTACAGCGATCTGTGATTGGCCGTGTCCGAGGGACACGGGCAACACAGAATTTCCCTGCTGCGCACTCGTGAGCGCGCACAGGGAACGAGGAAAGGGGAGGCCGTCATATGACGGCCTCCCGGGATTTCACATCCGCGCTGTGGCCGTCATTCGGCTATGGCCGGATGTGATGTGGTTAAACCAGGTTTCCCATATCGTCGTAAAGCTGGAGATCCTATCTTGGGTGGTATAGATCAGCTCCTCTATCCCTGCAATGTGGTTAATGCGCGACGCCCATTCTTTCATTGACTGGGTCAATGTGGACTTCCAATGAACCGGTAAGCATAACCTAGCAGCGTTTATCATATGCATAGCCACAGATTTATAGTATCTTTTCTTGGATATTTTGGAAAGATGAAGAAAGTACTGTGCTGGCGCAAATTGCAGGGGAAGCAAAGAGACCGCAGTCATCGCATCGTGCACCTTCCGTCAGGATGGCTGAATCAGTGGGCCCTCCCACCGTATGTAAAGGAAGGTACCCAGGTCTTGGCCACATCAACAATGGTCAGAGACCGTGGGTATGAACTTGTGAAGTAATTCCGGCGGTTTATACCACCGCATTTTAATCTTATACCCATTCTCCTGGGTGTGGACATTCAGTGATGCTTTATGAATGTATAGATGAATGCGGTCCCAGCTGGATTACGGTATTACAATGTTTAATTGGGTCTCCCAGAAATCACGTTCTGGTTCAAGGGTACTGCCTGATCCCTGGAACATGGAGGCATAAAGTATTGAGATCTCGTGCCGCTAAGGTGGTGGACCAGAGCACAGTGGTAATTTATTTTTTACTATCAATCATCAACAAAAAATAATTTAAAGTGGATATTCACTGCATCTGAGCACCACAAACCAAAAACACTATTTAATTCATTTTTAATATACAAAGTAAACTTATCCATCCATGTATGTCTCTATGCTTTATTGTGTTGAGGAATCACTTTGAAAAACACTCCTCTAGCATTTCCGGCAAATGATTCATCATTCATGTAGAATTTACTTCCTGGAATCCATCTGCCCTAAGCTCAAGCATGCATGCAGGGAAGTGTGCTTAGCTCAGAAAACCCATCCTCCACTCCTGAAGACTTCTGGGATATATGAAATTATTTGCTTAGGCAAGAAACCAGGAAGTAACTGAAGAAATGTAAAAAAAAAAAAAAAAAAGCTAAAAACAAGTAAATATGAAATATCTTTTTATCCATTTACTAATGCTAATCAGCATGAGGATTAAACAAAAAAAAAATCAATCTTTATTGAGAGAGTGAGGTTTCACTTTAAAGTTCTTCCACCCAATAATGTGCTGTGCACACCTACTATGATCACATGGTTTCTACAGACTGATTAATAGCAGCATCAGAATTATTTGACTCATGCGACTCATACATGGTAACTTTAGTTTTTCAGCCATCAAAATAGTAACAAGGAAGAATAAGGAAAATATATAAAAAAAGTTTCACTGTAAGCAAGGGTAAAACGTTGCAGAGATGATGGAATGTATGGTGTGGAATTTGAGCAGGACAACAAAGAGGCCATTTCCTTCTTACCAACGTGGTCAAAGATGTGAAAAACAAGAGATGGAATGTCTGAAAAAAGGAACTCTGGAAATGACTGATGGAATTTCTTTGCACATGAGTCTACATTTTGTAAAACATAATCAAAAAAGTCCCGGGGTGTGATATAAGCCACTGGAGTGCTTGGAGATGGTCAAAGCAAAATCAAAACCAGAAAACAGCTGACGTAGATTATATTGGCTTTTGTTGATGACAAATCTGAAACGTTGTTTACTTGGACCTTGAAGGAACAAAATTAAAACTTGAAAGGATATATGTTTAGTTACTAAATCTGGAAGAGAATTATATTTCCTTGCTCTCCAGAGCAACTTAGAAAAGCAGGTACAAACATAAGCATTTGTAAGGAACATAATGAAATGGCTTGCCAAGAAGGCCAAGGGAAAATGTGTTCCCTTATTATTACAGCCAGTTGTGGGTCCTCCGCATCACAAAAAAAAAAAAAAAAAAAAAAACTCATACAATAGGAGCACCAGTTTTAAACTACAGAGAGTTCAACTTTGCTGCAAGAGAACCCAGGAGTTTGGGTCCCCAAAACAGTCTTGCTAAGAGACAGCTGACAATCAGACCATGACCATGTGAAGAAGAAACGACTGGAAAAGAGGGAAACAAATCTTCTCTGATCTTATGATCTAAATAATAATGTCAACAATAGTATTATTATAGTGCTTTTTTCCCCAGGGACTGAAAGCACTTTACAAAACATTATAAATGATAAAAAGAAACAAAGCAAAAAAAAAAACATCCTGAAATGGTCCATTTTTTCAATTTAAACATTTGATATGTTTTCTATTGTAATTAAAATATGGGATTATGAGATTTGCAAATCATTGCATTAGGTTGCTATGTTAATTCTACACAGCGTCCCAACTTTTTTGGAATTGAGGTTTTAGGTTAAATCTGCTGTTTACCTTAAGCCTGGTACACGGCCAAATATCAGCCAGTTCAACAGTAACCATGCAACACCAGCCTGTCAAAAGACCAGCAATTCATTACCATCCGATCAGCACTGGCAGCCAATGGCTGTGAGCGCTGACCACTGTGATCTGGTGGAGGGCAGTCCCCATCAGAACACAATAGCTCAGCGGGGAGATCACTGTTCTAACATCCGATAGTTAATACAGCAAGCTCCTCAGTTTTTTTTTTTTTTTTTCAAAATTGATGTGTACTAGGCTTTAAATTCAAAAGGTTTGCTGGCGATGCTTAGCTGATGTGGCCCCATGTGGGAATATCCACTAATCAGTAGCTTTTGGGGTGGAATAATGCAGATATCTAATAAAGTTGCACCCCGTGGACCCCGGAGATGGTCCTGTTTTGGTGATACCCAGATTTATTTCTTCAATTTAAAAATTATTACTCAATTTTTTTATGTGCAGCGAGGACATGAATTTCTAAATATTGGCAATCCACAAAATTCCCTAAGGTAGAGGAATGGATAGCTGAGTCAGTTGATGAAGATGGAGAAAATGATTGCTCAATGATGACAGATATGAAGCTTTTCAAATTAGATGGCTTCCGTGGGTCTCTTATATGGAAAATGAGGACTTCTGAAGAGATGGGTTTTGAAATGATGGACTCATTGGTAATTGATGGTACCATATGAAAACTGAAAATGACAGTCTTAAATCAAATTAATAATTTTTTTACAAAAATACATTTTATAAAATACTAAATAACTTTTAAAAACAGCAAGGATAATCAAACCAACATAGCTCTATAGTCACACAAGTGTGACAATTATGACAATAATGCCATCTGTGTATTGATTGCTCTACATGTCTCGCGGACAAGTTTTACCGCTTCTTCATGAGCTTTATTGTACATATACACAAGGTTATATAGAGTGATTATCAATTTGGCACTATAAATCAAAGAAAAGAAAAAAACATACATCAAAATGCATATAAAGTCGGCTAAAAAATATCAGACATTGACTATAGAATACAGGTATATTTTATCTGCTGTGGAAACCCCTTGAGATAGATCATATTACCGGATATGCAACCATGCAAGCGGCCCAAGGGAGTGTGGCCGGTCCCGGAGGGCATGGGAGCCCCACACACAGAAAAGACATGGATTGATGGTCTAATCAGAACATGGAATGGATTTTAACCGCTTCCCGACCGACCACTGCATATATACGTCAGCAGAATGGCACGGCCAGGCAAAATCACGTATGGGGAAGGGGCCCTTTAATTGCCTGGCCATGGGTCGCGCTCGCGACCCGGTCGGGAGCTCTGTGACCCCGGCCGCGGGACCAGATTGGTTTACACTACAGGCTTACTATAAGTAGATTTCTGGTGAGTGTATCCCCAGAAGGGGACGATTCCCTCACGTGGTGAAAGCTTTGGTGGACGGATCACTCAAGAAATATTCATTTAGAACTGTTGCTCACATCAATTTTGAACTGTCACATTTTTGCCACTGGTTCATTAGATTGGCAAACCCTGTTTACACACGGACTACAGATACAAATTGGTAAACTAGGAATTGGTTTCAGAGATCTGTTTATTCACCGTTTTGTGATTCACTTTCAATTTTTATTTATTTATTTATTGATTTCACGCTTATTTGCTGATATATTTATCAATTTATTTATTTATATATTTCAGACAATTATTTATTTATGGTCACCTTGATATTTATGTATTTATTTATTTACTCCATTGATGGTCACCTTGATTAGCGTGTTTGGCTCATTAGTTTTTCACATTAATGTGGACATTATATGTTATGTATAAGCTAGGTGCAATATACACTGTAGAAATTATTAATATTCATGTTATATACATTGTTGGTGTTTTGATACTAATCTCATAAATTGTCGGATAAGTGCATCCATTTACATCTATTTATCATACATTTTGCAGTGGGGGGGGGGGGGGGGGGTCACTCATTAATGGTTGCAACTGTTCATTGGGAGAGGAAGGGGAATTGAACACATAGTAGCAGACAAGTGTTTTTCTATAATTAACTACATACATACACCCACACAAATTCACTTTCTGCTGATGCTGTCATAATGAACGTGGTATTCTTTCTTATATTTGGGGGAGTTTCCTCCTAAAACCCTTCTGGAAAAAAAAACTGCCCAGATCCAAACACGGGGTAGTAGAGCTGCACGATTCTGGGAAAAATGAGAAATACAATTTTGCTTAGAATAAAGATTCTCTCACGATTCTCAGTGTAAAATCATCTTTCACATTATACAAAGAAATTGGGCTAACTTTACCGTTTAGTTGTTTTTATTAATTAGTGTATTTTTTTCCCAAAAAATTTAATTTGAAAGACTGCTGCGCAAATAGTGTGACATAAAATATTGCAATAGCCACCATTTTATTCTCTAGTGTCTCTGCTAAAAAAAATTATATATAATGTTTGGGGATTCGAAGTAATTTTCTAGTAAAAAATTATGATTTTATCTTGAAACCAACAAGTGTCAGAAAAAAGGTTTAGTCTTTAAATGGTTAAAGTTCCCTCATCTACAGACCAAAGTTCATTCCTTTGATCTAAAAGGATGAGGTGTTGCAATGTTTATAGTTAGCTCAGCGACTGAGGAATGTTGTGAAACTTGGCAGACTGCCTGTTTTTTTTTTTTTTGACAACGGTCTGCTTGAGGAAAGAACTCTGCATAGAATCGGGACAATGCTTTGTTAAGATCGAGAGGAGGGAAATAATCGCAATCTCGATTCTTAACGGTTAATCATGCAGCTCTACTGGGTAGGTAACCAAGTTGTATTGATGATCTATGGCATAAAACAGAAAATTGAGGCCACCAACCTGGTTATACAACATGCCAGGGATGTTTCACAAGAATTTGTTTCAAACCATGAAACATTAGGGACAATTAATTTATGTGCGTTTCATTTATCACACCTAGGGACTGTTGCTGCAATATATTTAACAATTTTGCTTTAGTGTTTAGATGCATTTTAACATGTTTGGCTGGGATTCAGGTTTAATAATGGTTTAGGACAGCACAGGTTAAGCATTTTCTATCTAAAGTGCAAAGCACATGTTTTGCTAGTTCTCAAGCCCATATGTGGTATAAAAAGTTTATATAAAACGTAATCTTTTAATGCTAGATATATCAAGATATACAATCTGATAAAGGGACTGGTCTTATACTGGTGCTCATCCAAGAAACAGGTCATTGATAAAAAATTACTTTAGCGCAATGTTCAGAAAAACCCTTTGTGCAGTGTCTAAAATATCAGAATTTGGATCAGAGAAGTTTAAAAAAAAAAATTTTTTTAGAGCAATTACCATCAAAAAGAAAAAAAAATCCAAGTCACCTATCACCAGGCACAAAAAGTGAAATCAGGACGCATACAAAAATAATGTGGCATTAAAGCAGGGGCTTTTAAACTTTTTAATCCAAGTACCAAAATACAATGATTATATAAATAGGACCAAAAAATAGAAAGGCTTTACTCCACAAGAAACAGTTCCTCAATGATTTGTAACCACAATCATTAAAAAAATCACAAAACTGTAAAGCATATATATATATATATATATATATATATATATATATATATATATATATATTATACTTTTTTTCTTTTTTTTTTAAATATGTGCATATATTTCCCTAATAGACTTACAAATCTAAAAACTCCTAGAATTTGCCCAGCCACACACAAGACTAATGTCCAAAAAGTGACATGCCAAATGGATGAAAATATAAGTAAATTCTGTAATGAAATTTGTATACACATTAGGTTTGTCTATAGGTCCTTTATGGACTTCTTCTCTAAAGCAGAAAAACCTAATGCTATATCATGCAGTACAGTGAAGCCTCATCCAAGGAACTGGCCAACCCCTTGTGTTCTTTGTGTATAGATAACCAAGGCATAATCCATGGTACGAACCTGGGGATGAAATTATAAAGGCATACAGTTTCAAACTAGATATGAATTTTGTAAATGAGGTTTACAGCATTTAATAGTTCAAGTTAAGTGCAGGATCTTGCAAAGACCATCCACAATCAATGACTTCAAAACGGAAAACTCATATACAAGTGCATCTCAAAAAATTAGAATATCATCAAAAAGTTTATTTATTTCAGTAAGGCTGCTTTCACACTGGGGCGGTGCGGTGCGGCGACGGTAAAGCAGCGCTATATTTAGCGCTGCTTTACCATCGTTTTACCCGCGGTATGCGGCCGCTAGCGGGGTGGTTTTAACCCCCGCTAGCGGCCGAAAAAGGGTTAAAAAACTCCGCAAAGCGGCGCTGCAGCGGCGCTTTGCGGGCGGTATCCCCGCGGTCTCCCATTGATTTCAATGGGATGGAGCGGTATAGGAGCGGTGAACACACCGCTCCTTCACCGCTCCAAAGATGCAGCTAGCAGGACTTTTTTTACCGTCCTGCTAGCGCACCGCTCCAGTGTGAAAGCCCTCAGGGCTTTCACACTGGAGACACAGCAGCAGCTGTTTTGGGTCGGTTTGTAGGCGCTATTTTTAGCGCAATAGCGCCTGCAAACCGCCCCAGTGTGAAAGCAGCCTAATTCAATTCAAAAAGTGATACTCATGTGTTATATAGATTCATTACACACAGAGTGATATATTTCAAGCATGTCTTTCTTTTAATTTTGAGGATTATGGCTTACAGGTAGTGAAAACCCCAAATTCAGTATCTAAAAAAAATTGAATATTATATAAGAACAATACAAATAGGATTTTTAATACAGAAATGGTGGCTTACTGAAAAGTATGTCCATGTGGAGTATACTATGCCCTCAATACTTGACTGGGGCTCCTTTTGCATGAATTACTGCATCAATGCGGCATGGCATGGAGGCGATCAGCCTGTGGCACTGCTGAGGTGTTATGGAAGCCCAGGTTGCTTTGATAGTGGCTTTTAGTTCATCTGCATTGTTGGCACTGATGTCTCATCTTCCTCTTGACAATAAGCCACAGATTTTCTATGGGGTTTAGGTCAGACAAGTTTGCTGGCCAATCAAGCATAGTGATATCATGATCATTAAGCCAGGTATTTATTGGTACTATTGGCAGTGTGGTCGGGTGCCAAGTCCTGCTGGAAAATGAAATCAGCATCTGGTCAGCTGGTCAGCAGAGGGCAGCATGAAGAGCTCTAGAATGTCCTGGTAGAGGGCTGTAATGACTTTGGACTTGATAAAACACAGTGGACCAACACCAGCAGATGACATGGCTCCCCAAATCATCACTGACTGTGGAAACATCACACTGGACCTCATGTAACTGGGATTCTGTGCCTCTCCATTCTTCCTCAAGACTCTGGGACCTTGGTTTCCAAATAAAATGCAAATAAAGAGGACTTTGGACCACTGAGCAGAAGTCCAGTCCTTTTTCTCCTTAGCCCAGGTAAGATGGTTCTGATATTGTCTCTGCTTCAAGAGTGGCTTGACACAAGGAATGAAACAGTCCTGGATACAGCCGTGTATGTTGGCTCTTGAAGCACTGATACCAGCCGTAGTCCACTCCTTGTGAATGTCCCCTAAATTCTTGAATGGCCTTTGCTTCACAATCCTCTCAAGGCTGTGGTTATCCCTGTTGCTTGTGCACCTTTTTCTACCACACTTTTTCCTTCCACTCAACCTTCCCCATGATTGTGTAACCTACTGAACAAGACTGAAAGACCATTTAAAGGCTCAGAAAACCTTTACGGGTGTTTTGTGTTAATTAGCTGATTAAAGTGTGACACCATGGGGTTGATTTACTAAAGCAAATAGAATGTGCACTCTGCAAGAGCAGTTGCTCCAGAGCTTAATAAATGTGGTAAAGCTTCACTTTGCAAAGAATACCCAATCACATGCTAGGAAAATTAAAAAAAAAAAAAACATTTTTTGCTTGCACATGATTGGAGGATGAAAGTCAGCAGAGCTTCTGCTCATTTACTAAACTCTGGAGCAACTGCCAAAATTAAAAGAAAAATACTTGAAATATATCAATCTGTGTGTAATGAATCTGTATAATATACTGTATATACTCGAGTATAAGCCGAGTTTTTCAGCACATTTTTTGTGTGCTGAAGATGCCCCCCTCGGCTTATACTCGAGTCAAGCACTTTTCTGCAGCCGAGAATGACATTTTCCGAACCGACTTTGGGGCCCCGTAACCCGGGGCTACTTAGTGCTAGGAACCCAAAATTTGGTAAGCAAACCCAGTGGAACTAGCACTGCAACATATGGGGTTCCTAGCACCAAGTATCCCCGAGATACGGGGCCCCAAAGTTGGTTCGGAAAATGTCATTCTCTGCTGCAGAAAAGTGCTTGACATTTTCCTAACCGACTTTGGGGCTCCGTATCTCTGGGCCACTTGGTGCTAAGAACCCCAGTTCCACTAGGTTTGCACACCAAATTTGGGGTTCCTAGCTCCAAGTGGCCCCAAGATACGGGGCCCCAAAGTCGGTCAAATGTGTCTATCTGCAGCAATGTCATTTTGGGACCCTTTTGGCTGCAGCTAGGGGGCATCTAGGAACCCTTAACTACTGAGTTTGAAGTTTGGGGACCTATGGCTGCAAATGGGCGTTGTTGACCCTCTTTTCCACTTACAGTAGCTGCGCATTCTAGGCTTATAATCGAGTCAATACGTTGTCCCAGTTTTTTGTGGTAAAATTAGGTGCCTCGGCTTATATTCGGGTCGGCTTAGAGTATATACGGTACGAGTTTCACTTTTTGATTTGAATTACTGAAATATATTTTTGAGATGCACCTATATAAAGAAACCACATCAACTTATTAAGAATCCGGAGAAATATGAGAGTATGCAGAAACAGACTCAATATAATCCATTATATATCGGTAACCCTAATATCAAAATAAAATCCTCAACCTAGGTCAGGAATAACCTACAGATCAGTCCAAAAAGTGGTGTATATTTATCACACATAGGTCAAAGCGCACTATTTACACCTAAAGAAACAATTGTTTTTGATGTGGTCTGCCATTTGTGAATCATATGACAAAAATTCTTATTGATGGAAATCATCTCAAATATTCAATGCCTTGAAAAAGTATTCATGCCCCTTGAAATTTTCCACATTTTGTCATGTTACAACCAAAAACAAATGTATTTTATTGGGATTATATATGATAGACCAACACAAAGTGGCACATAATTGTGAAGTGGAAGGAAAAAGATAATTTTTTTTTTTTACAAATAAATATGTGAAAAGTGTGGCGTGCTTTTGTATTCAGCCCCCTTTACTCTGATACCCCTAACTAAAATCTAGTCGGAACCAATTGCCCTCAGAAGTCACCTAATTAGTAAATAGGGTCCACCTGTGTGTAATTTAATCTCAGTATAAATACAGCTGTTCTGTGAAGCCAACAGAGATTTGTTAGAGAACCTTAGTGAACAAACAGCATCATGAAGGCCAAGGAACACAACAGGTAGGTCAGGGATAAAGTTGTGGAGAAGTTTAAAGCAGGGTTGTGTTATAAAAAAATATCCCAAGCTTTGAAGATCAGAACATTGTTCAATCCATTATCTGAAAACGGAAAGAGTATGGAACAACTGCAAACCTACCAAGACATGGCCGCCCACCTAAACTGACAGGCCAGACAAGGAGAGCATTAATCAGATAAGCAGCAAAGAGCCCCATGGTAACTCTGGAGGAGCTGCAGAGATCCACAACTCAGGTTGGAGAATCTGTCCACAGGACAACTATTAGTTGTGCACTCCACAAATCTGCCCTTTATGGAAGTGGCAATAAGAAAGCCATTGTTGAAAGAAATCCATAAGAAGTCCTATTTGCAGTTTGCGAGAAGCCATGTGGGGGACACGGCAAACATGAAAAGGGAAGGGAAAACTCCATCCACTTGAAATCCTTGGGTACTGTATATCCAAAAGAAGCCCAAATCTCAAATTTCACAAAAAAGTTGCACAGCAAAAAATGCAGAAACAAAAATATACAAGCCATAGGTCAAAAATAAACCCAAATCAACCTGTTTCATCACCATTTTTGGTTACTTTATGCATATATAGAATATATGGACAAAATGGTGCTAGAGAAGGGGAAAAAATTGTCAGGCGCATCATTAGTAGGGGGTGGGGGGTGGCAAAAAAAACAAAAACTTGCTGTCCTACAGAAAACAGGCAAAGTTGACAGAATCTTTCAAACCCTGTGGATCAATGGATCAATTGATTTTACCCATTATGATGAAAAAGGGCATGCTGGATTACAGGGGCCCAAAATTTTTCTATAACACAAAGTCTGAAATATGTTCAGACATTCTTACTTTAAATGATTGTTTTGTTTTCCCTATTGAAAAGCTCTGGCAATCAAAGATCAGCCCCACAAATCACCTGCTCTGTGTTGCAAATTGCAAAATGTTTAGAATAAAGTTTGTTACCACTGGGGAGTCTCGATTTCAACTGCAACATTCAGATGGTAGGGTCAGAATTCGCCGTAAACATGAAAGCATGGTTTAGGCTTTTGCTGTAATGGTGTGGGGGTTATTTTCTTGGCACACTTTGGACCCCTTAGTACCAATTGAGAATTGTTTTAACTCCACGACCTACCTGAATATTATTACTGACCATGTCCATCGCTTTATGACTACAGTGTACCCATCTTCAGCAGGATAATGCACCATGTCACAAAGTTCAAATCCTCTCACCACTGGTTTATTCAACATGACAATTAGGTCACTGTACTCCAATGGCCTCCAGATCTCAATCCACTAGAGCAGCTTTTGGATGTGGTGGAACTGGAGATTCAGATCATGGATGTGCAGCCGATAAATCTGCAGCAACTGCATGATGCGTTCATGTCACTATGGACCAAAATCTCTGCGGAATGTTTCCAATCTATGCCATGAAAAATTAAGACAGTTCTGAAGGCAAAAGGTGGTCCAACCCGGTATTAGCAAGGTGTACCAAATAAAGTGGCCAGTGAGTGTATACACTACAGATAAAAATTATAACGAAAATAAAACTTTTGGAATAATATATGTATGATGTAATTGCAGAGGGTGCCTCACTCTGTCACCCGCAAACCAGCCTGAAAGAGGGAAAGAGCTGCCTGTCATGTCTGTGGGGGATTCCCCCCCCTTCTTTCTGTTTCAATGACTGACTAAATCTAATGTAATGTAAGCTGACTCACAGAGCTGTTTACTTTGCAGCCTCCCCTGTGTCCCTACTGGCAGGAAAGGAAAGCCAATTAAAGGAGCAGCTACAGGAACCAATCAATGGGGCTTTAAAAAGCAGCAGCTAAAAAGGAGTTTGGAATGTGAAGTCCCAGCACAAAGCTGTTTACTGACTTTTAAAGGCACAGAACTACCAAACCCATTGCATTGTATTGCATAGAAAGGAGAGGGTGATGGGAGAGACTATAAAATGATAAAATGATCTGTAGACAAGGTCCAAGGCCTCTTGTTTCCTAGATCCCATCGTGAGAGCACCACCCTGTTGCTGTGTGAGGGGACTGCGGCCTACCAAGGGGCACACAGCCTGCAGCTCCAGCCCAGAGGGTTAGCCATCTGCTTCCAGAAGAACTCTCTGTAGCAACGCTGAACGTCACGGGTCAATAGACCGAAAGCCATTGCGACACATCTGCAGCCAGGAGAATTGATCGCTCTTTGGAGGACTGCTTTTGGCGTGATCCCAATCAGCGTCCGCAGCTCTTTAACCATGTGATCGGAGTGTGTGTGTGTGTTTACATGTATGTATGCACATTTTATGTATGCGCGTTTAATCATTTTTTTGCTAGAAAACTACTTAGAAAAAAATATATAATGTTTGCGGGTTCTAACACCCTAGAGAATAAAATGGCGGCCATTGCAATACTTTCTGTCACACAGTATTGGCGCTTTAAAAAGTATTTTTTCTTATCTTTTTTACTTTACAGTTTTTGTTTTGAAGCAGTTTAAAAAAAATTAAATAGTAATAGAAAAAAAACATGACAGGACCTCTTAAATATAAGATCTGGGTTCAAAAAGACCTCAGATCTCATATTTACACTTAAATGCAATTAAAAAATAAAAAATAAAATCTCCTTTAAGAGCTATGGGCTGAAGTGACGTTTGACTTCGCTTCTGCCCTCCCATGCCATGAAGCCAAGCAGGGGCCATCTTCCCCTAAGTCGGCAGTCAAGCATCCATGGAAGCAGCGGAGATGACCGGAGCGCAGCAGGGAGGGGGGTGGTCAGCTCTCCCGCCACCGATAAAAGTGATCTAGTGGCAAATCCGCTGCAGAGACCACTTTTATCCTAAAGAGAAATGCAGCAGCTAGCTGCTGCCATATCCCCGGTATTTAGCGTCAAAAGTATGGGTACAGCGATTTTTATTTTATTATTTTTATTTTATTTATTTTTTCTTATTTTTATTTATTTTAATATTCCTGATATGAGTGGATTGTATTTGGAAAGTTGTTTAGTAATTCAAGTTCTCTATCTCATTATAATGTTTTATATATAATCTTATACATATCTTGATATACGTTTTATTTATTTTTAAATATTTTAAATTGTTAAGTGTAAGGACAGATGTTTGTCCTTTTATTTTTTGTCAAATAAAGTTTTATCAATGCAAACCAACATGACGATGATGCAGGATATATAGTGATCCTATTTTCTCTAAACATGTTTGGCGTTTTTGCTCCACCTTTTTAGGAGGAGTCTGTCATTTTTAACTAGTATAAATATCTCTTTCTCTTGGCCAGAAGTGATGTCTTTTGATGACGCTCTGGAGGAGGGGCGAAACATGTCAACGTAATTTCCGGCCGATGATCCAGCGGCGATCGCGGAAGTATTCTCTGAACGTTTGCTTTTATACTGCATCCTGTAAGTAGCGCTTAGCGCGCAGTTTTAAACCATAGCCTCACAGTACTTCACCATATTACGTTTTTCTTCTTTCATCAGTGGAAATATCATACGGGAACACCCCTGTGATCCAGCGTGCATCCATTACCTTTGGATTCTCCCAGCCACCATCAGCTTACCGGCTTGCTTATATAGCTCTGCCCGCCTGCATGTCACTATCAGCCTACCGGATTGCTCATTCAGCTCTGCCTGCCTGTCTGTTTGGTGAGTTTAGCCCAAGAAGGGGACATTTTGTTTGCACTGTATTTTTTCTGGACACTAATTGGACACTATTTAAGGCATTATAACTTTGTAAGGATACAAATCAGCTCTTTTTCAACGCATTATAATTTTGTATACGCTATATATGTTGGACACTTATATGTTGGAGGCATCTATGATGACAGTCATTCTTTGCGGTCACTGACATGAGTTTATTTTCCTGTTTGTTTGGTCATCATTGTCACTATTGCTAGCGCTGTTTCCATTGGTTTAGCATTTCTGAAAGTTTTAGCACTTTTTTACAGCAGCTGCAAATTATTCACTTATTTACAATTTTATATTTTTTTTATTTGTTCACATTTTTGATTTTTTACAGTGCTGTTTTCTTTGTTTATACACACACATATAAACACATTTTATATATATATATATATATATATATATATATATATATATATATATATATATATATATATATATATATATATATATATATATATATATATATATATATATATAAAAATGCACACACATATAAACACATGCACACACACATATACATACATACACACCTACATACATGCGCGTGCACACATACATACATGCACAAATACAGACAGCCTTTTAAAAATCAGCAGTGCTATACCTTACCTCTTCCTACTTGGTACTGCACTGTAGGTGGAGACAAAGAACACAGCACACTCAGTGCTTTCACTTTAGATGTAATCAATGTGACAAACTCCCTTCACAGTGCCAATTACAGTTGGACTGAGGATCGGGGAGCTTGGCCTCAGCCGCTCCTAATACGAGGTATACATGGGGTCATCTATGGCCCCTTGCAGCATGGGGCCCGGTCACCATGGCAGTGATCCCTATACTTCCGCCACTGCATCAGGATTTGTCTTTGTAAGCAGTAAGTACTGTACATGAATTTGGCTCGGTATAAGCCTCTTGAAGTCCCTGTACAGAAGAGCTCAGATCTTGTCTGCATAATGCACCTTCGTCCCTTGCCTCACTCTTGCTCTAGTTCCCCATACATGTCTGTGCTGAGAATCATAGTCAGTGTGCTTTACCACTTGCCATTGATTGTCAATGTACACTAAAGCCGAGAAATTAAAAATATCCATCACTAATCCTTTATAACTTTAGTACACTTCTCTGACAGAGATCTGTCATGTTCCTCGGCATCTCCTAATCCATAGGGGATGCCTCAGCATCCAATATTGTCATTATTTACTGCTTGGACCACTTTTGTTGAAGTCTGGAGCAAATTCAAACGATATACAGTGCCTTGCAAAAGTATTCACCCCCATGGCATTTTTCGTGTTTTGTTGCCTCGCAACCTGGAATTAACATGGATTGTTTGAAGATTTGCATAATTTAATTTACAGAACATGTAAACAACAAATAGGACAAAATAACAGAAAAAGTAAATTTGCATAACTATTCACTCCCCTAAAGTCAATACTTTGTAGAGCCACTATTTGCAGCTATCACAGCTCCAAGTCGCTTTGGATAAGTCTCTATGAGCTTTCCACATCTTACTTCTGGGATTTTTGCCCATTCCTCTATGCAAAACTGCTCCAGCTCCTTCAAGTTGGATGGTTTTGCGCTTGTGAACAGCAATCTTTATGTCTGACCACAGATTTTCTATTGGATTGAGGTCTGGGCTTTGACTAGGCCATTCCAACACATTTACATGTTTCCCCTTAAACCACTCAAGTGTTGCTTAAGCAGTGTGTTTGGAGTCATTGTCCTGCTGGAAGGTGAACCTCCGTCCTAGCCTCAAATCACCCACAGAGTGGTACAGGTTTTGCTCAAGAATATCCCTGTATTTAGCACCATTCATCTCTCCTGCAACTCAGACCAGTTTCCCAGTCCCAACTGCTGAAAAACATCCTCGTAGCATGATGCTGCCACCACCATGTTTCACTGTGGGAATGGTGTTCTTTGGGTGATGTGATGTGTTGGGTTTGTGCCAGACATAGCGTTTTCTTTGATAGCCAAAAAGTGAAATTTTAGTCTCACCAGACCAGAGCACCTTCCTCCATACATTTTGGGAGTCTCCCACATGACTTTTCGCAAACTCAAAACGTGCCATTTTGTTTTTTGCTGAAAGTAATGGCTTTCTTGTGGCCACTCTGCCATAAAGCCCAACTCTATGGAGCGTACGGCTTATTGTCGTCCTATGTATAGATACTCGAGTCTCTGCTGTGGAACTTTGCAGCTCCTCCAGGGTTACCTTTGGTCTCTGTGCTGCCTCTCTGATTAATGCCCTCCCTGCCCGGTCTATAAGTTTTGGTGTGAGGCCGTCTCATGGCAGGTTTGCTGTTGTGCCATGTTCTTTCCATTTGGTTATGATAGATTTGATGGTGCTCCTAGGGATCATCAAAGATTTGGATATTTTTTTTATAACCTAACCCTGACTTGTCCTTCTCAACAACATTGTCCTTTACTTGATTGGAGAGTTCCTTGGTCTTCATGGCAGTGTTTGGTTCAAAAATGTGTGTATATGTAATGACAGATCATGTGACACTTAGATTGCACACAGGTGGACATCATTTCACAAATTATGTGACTTCTGAAGGTAATTAGTTGCACCAGAGCTTTTTATGGGCTTCATAACAAAGAGGGTGAATACATACACACATGCCAATTATCAGTTTTTATTTCTGAAAAAAAATTACTGTATATGTATATATGTTTCTAATTTTACTTCACCAACTTAGACTATTGTTTTCTGATCCATTACATATAACTAATTAAAAGTTAACAAAAAAAAAACAAAAACATTGAACGAAAGGCTATAATGTAACAAAATAGGTCAAAAGCCAAGGGGGGAGAATACTTTAGTATATAGAATGTGGTCCCTGCATATCAAAAATAATCTGCTCTTTAGGAACATTATCCAATTTAGTGTACAGGACAGGACTACTTTAAATGCTCCATTACCACTTTTCAATTCTATATGACCAAGAGTTTTGAAAACTTTTAATGAATACAGCCAAAATTTTGATTTTCTTCTCAAAATGTCAAGGATTTTGTTCCGTTCGTCCTGTGATCTATTATTTTATGTGTGCCGATAATGAACAGTATATATGCATGTATTCACCACTCATCTGTCAGCACACAGTGACAGTAGAATGTATAGACCTTTCTCTAAAGGCGGATGTACAAGCCTGTAAGGCAAAAGAGAGCTTGACACATTTTTCAGCCAGAGTACAAAAGAAAAAAAAATTAAATAGATGACTTGGAAAGTGAGACATGGCATTAATGCATACACATCGTGGAATGTCTCACTCGGCACCCCTATTGAGGAGGCTATAGCTTGTTTGTACAAGGTAAAGTTTGGACAAGGTACATGCGAGCTCTTGAAACATGGAAAACGTTGGCAGATAAGAACCATGCTGTCCACTTTCTCCTATAATTATGTAATAAAATCGAAATCTAAGTAATATATATTTGAATGCAAGGCATTATTAAATCCAGTAACATACTCATTCAAATCATTAAATGTATTTTTAAACTTGGCTTCTTAAAGTGCCAGAATTCTATCAGTGTTTTAACTTTCTACTCCCCTGTAGTGCAAAACTCAGATTGGAAGAGCAAGGAACAGCATAAGGAACCTATTATGGAGTTCCAGTTTTGCACAGTACTTTTGGCCTAACTTTAAGTGCTGGTTCACACTTGTGCAATGTCAGACATTGCATGTGATTCGCACCGCACTGCATATGCAATGTCTGTGCGATGCAAATTCAGCCATACATATTGTATGGTTGAATTTGCATCACATTCGGACCAAAATCATGCAGGACCCCTTTTTTTTTTGGTCCGCACCAGAATTGAATCACATGGCTTTCCAAACCAATGCGATAGAATTCCTGTCCGAAGTCACAGTTTGCATTGCGATATGCAATCCGATCTGGGAGTGTCATTAACTTTCTATTGACACCTGCAGCAGTTCGCATAGGGCAGTGTGAACTGCCTGCGAGTCCTATGCAATGCTGGAACCGGCACTGGAATCGCGCTGGTGCATTGTGATAGGATAGAAAGGAATAGGTATGACCTCACCAGTATGTTGCTTCACTTTCTCTGTCCAATCAAATGACTTGGCATATTTATCCAAACTGCACTCATTAAAGTGTATATATAGGCGCCAACAATTACCTTCCCTTTTTTGCTTCCATTGTGGTTCGTCACATATACCATTAAAATTGTTTTGTTATATCTATTTGAAAAGTGTGAAAAGTGTGACCTTATAAAGATGGGAGGTATTCAGTAGTTTAGCAGAAAAATATGAGCAGAGCTGAGACAATTAAGCTTACAATAGGATAGAGCTGCAAGATTCTGGCTAAAATGAGAATCACATTTTTTTTGCTTAGAAGATAGATCATGATTCTCGTGGCGTAACATCATCTTTCACATTAACAAAAAAAATTGGGCTAACTTTACTTTTTTTTTTTTTATTCATTGAAGTGAATTTTTTCCCCAAAAATTGCGTTTGAAAGACCGCTGGGCAAATACAGTGTGACATAAAATATTGCAGCAATTGATATTTTATTCCCTAGGGTCTCTGCTAAAATATATATAATGTTTGGGGGTTCCAAGTAATTTCTAGCAAAAAATATTGATTTTAACTTAAGAAACAAGTGTCAGAATTGTTTAAACTTCCTGCATTTACACATTGTGAAAAACTTGGCAGACTGCCCAGATGTTTTCTTTACACACAGAAGTTTCCCTTTGATCTAAGAAAGAAGAGTTAGTTACAGTGTTTCATGTTAAAAATTTGGCAGACTGCCCAGATGTTTTCTTTTGACAGCTGAGCGAGCCGATAAGTCTTTCTACTTGTTATATGAAAGAATTGGCAAACTCTGCAATAGAGATTCTCAGGGGGGGTTGAATCGAGATCACGATGTTTTAACAATTAATTGTGCAGCTCTACAATAGGAACAGACACTCCTCACAAACCAACAGGTATTTTTCTCTACTTGCATGGTATTTAAAGAGCTAAAACATGGTGAAATATGCATGTATATTAATGCGGCCAAGGCAACTGTCACTATGTGCTGGAAGGATCCGAGTCCACCTTCAATAGTAAGGTGGCTCAATAGAGTAAGAGAGATTGGGGCTATGGAGGACTTAGTGTCCTCAGGCCAAAATAAGAAAGAGCAATATAATAAAACATGGACAGGGTGGAATAGATTTATGTACACTGAGGAAGGGAAGAAATTGTTGGGAGAAAATAAAGGAGAGGGTGTTTGAGGGGGAAAGTCCGCCTGCATGGGAATATATATATGTTAGAATTCCTCCGTCCTGTTGGGCTGGGTGGGGGGGGGGGGGGAATTCCCTCTCCTCCTCCTTTTTTTTTAAATTAAATTTTTTGGGGTTTATGTTTTTCTGGGTTTTAGGGGTTGGTTTGATGAGGATGAACATATAAAAAGTAGGGGAGGGTAAGAATACAAGGGGGAAGGGGGGGTACTTAGGGAAAGCACCCTAAGCCCCCTGAACAGAAATAACAGGAATAGTTGTTAAAAGGTGATGGTTTAATTCGAAGAATGTTGTTTTTTCTTTCTGCTGTAAATGAGAAGCGATATATTATGTATTGATATGGAATTCTTTTTTTTTTTTTTCTTCTTCTTGTTACATGTGGAATATTGAGTGACAATGTATTCTGTATTACCCCTTTCTAAAAATAAAAAATAAAATATGGAAATATGCATGTGTTGCAGAGACATCATAGGGTGGGGTCTCCAGGGAATGGCATCGGGTGACCCACCGCTTTGTTTACATCAATGTGGGGGAAGCAGCGCTGGCATTCTGCTAGCAGGAGCAGTTGTGTTTAGTGGGCGGCAGGGTTTTTATTTTGTGCGGGCAGGAGAGCATTTACCGTGACTGACAATGGATTTACATTGGGGGACATTTTTTTTTTTTTTTAAAACTGTCCTGTGTTTTTATTTACTTTTGAAATTTTTTTGGTTAATGAGTAGATGTACTACTGTCAGCCCTTGTTTACATTCTGCTGACAGCAGGGATGAGGCACTGGTTGTTAGGGATGCTGGGGGGGGGGGTGCTAGCTCCTTAACCACTTGCCGCCTGCCATATAGCAGAATGATGGCGGCAAAGTGGTTGTGATATTCTGACCGGACATCATATGACGCAAACAGGATAACACAGCCCAGTGATCAGAGGTGCGGCGTCTCAGTCTGACACACCGCAGCTCCGATCGTGGTAGGAAGCCTCTAAAAGAGGCTTTTTTACTACGTGATCAGCTTTGATCAATCACAGCTGATCATCGCATGAACCACAAAGTGCAGGTAAACGTCTTTCCTTGGTTCACGCTGACAGAAAGAGCAGATTGACGGCTCTTCCTGTCGGGGGGTGCCTACCAGCTGCCAATCAGTGCCCAACACCTGCCAGCCTGTCCCCATAATAAACGACTGTCAGTGCCCACAACAGTGCCCCATCAGTAATGCCTGTCAGTGCCCCATCAAAGTGCCAATCAGTGACACTCAGTAATGCCTGCCAGTAGCTCCCCATCAGTGCTGCCTATCCAGTGCCAAGTACAAAAATGAAAAACTGCAGAGGTGATCAAATACCACCAAAAGAAAGCTCTATTTGTGGGAAGAAAATTATAAAAAAATTGTTTGGGTACAGTGTTGTATGACCACGCAATTGTCATTCAAATTGCGACAGCGCTAAAAGCTAAAAATTGTTCTGGGCAGGAAGGGGGGAAAGTGCCTGGTATGGAAGTGGTTAACAACCAATGACTCATCCCTGCTGGCTGACAATAAGTTGATAAATAAAACATACATATAAACAAAAAAATGCACCAAGTTTCACTGCAGCTGTACTACAAAATCGCATTGAAAATCAAATCAAAATCGCACTGCACTAGTGTGAACCTAGCTCTAAAGCCCAACGCCAATTAAATGATTACACAGAAAGGTATCTCTAGCTACAGTGCGTATCTTCCCTTCAGCAATGTCCCCTGCAGTAATTCCTTTCTGTCACTAGATGTCATCTGCATTGCATTAACCACTTAAGGACCGAGCCTCTTTCTGAGATTTGCTGTTTACAAGTTAAAAACATATTTTTTTGCTAGAAAAATACTCGGAACCCCCAAAAGTAAATTTTTTTTTTAACACCCTAGAGAATAAAATGGCAGTTGTTGCAATACTTTCTGTCACACCATATTTGCGCAGCGATCTTACAAGCGCACTTTTTTTGGAAGTCATGTTTTAAAAAATAAAATAAAAATGTGTCACTTTTATTCCTATTACAAGGAATGTAACGATCGCTTGTAATAGAAAAAACTGCATGACAGGACCTCTTAAAAATGAGATCTGGGTTCAAAAAGACCTCAGTTCTTATATTTACATAAAAATGCAATAAAAAAATAAATAAATTGTCATTTAAAAAAAAAAAAAATGGCCCTTTAAAAGCTATGGGCGGAAGTGATGTTTTGACGTCGCTTCCTCCCTGCAGTAATATGGAGACGGGTAGGGGCCATCTTCCCCTCACTTGTCTCCATACCCAGGCAGGGGACAGACGCGATCACCTCTGCCACTGCAGACGGCTCCAGTAAGCATCGGAGGGCACCGGATCGCGGCGGGAGGGGGGGCCGTCTCCCGCCGCTGATAAAAGTGATCTCACAGCGAATCCGCCGCAGAGACTACTTTTATCTTAAACTGGACCGCCTGCTGAAAGACGAGGATAGCTGCTGCCATATCAACGATATCCTTCAAAGTACCAACGTATAACGACAGTGGGCGGTCCGGAAGTGGTTAAAGCGTGTTTAAAAAAGTTAAAAAAATAAAAATACATGGAGGGCATCCAGTGGGGAAGAAATGGGATGGGAATGGGGCTTTATTGCAAAAAAAAAAAAAAAGCAATCCCTATTCATACCCCTTGAAAATTTTACACATTTTGTCACGTTACAACCAAAAACGGAAATGTATTTTATTGGGATTTTATGTGATGGATCAACACAAAGTGGCACATAATTGTGAAGTGAATGGAAAATGATAAATGGTTTTCTAAATTTTTTTACAAATAAATCTGTGAAAAGTGTGGTGTACATTTTTATTCAGCCCCCCGGAGTCAATACTTTGTAGAACCGCCTTTCACTGCAATTACAGCTTCAAGTCTTTTTGGGGATGTCTCTACCTGATTTGCACAGCTAGAGAGTAACATTTTTGCCCATTCTTCTTTGCAAAATAGCTCAAGCTCTGTCGGATTGGATGGAGAGAGCATCTGTGAACAGCAATTTTCAAGACTTGTCACAGATTCTCAATTGGAATTAGGTCTGTACTTTGACTGGGCCATTCTAGCACATGAATATGCTTTGATCTAAACCATTCCATTGTACCTTTGGCTGTATGTTTAGGATCGTATTAACGCAGATCGCACCACAAAGCATACTCGCTCAAATGCCTGGTAACGGCACCGATACCGGTGCCACCCTAGTCAATTTAGTTACCCAGCGTTACTCTGTCTTGACTTCTAATGTAACTGTACTTGCTCCCTTTAATTTGTAAAGTGGTGCACTGTTGGTGCTCTAAAAACCTGTATAAAAATAATAAAAAATTATCTAAAGTAATTTCTGGCAAAATGTACTTAGCAACCATTGCAATAACTCAAAACTGTATTTCCCTTTATTTTTTTCTTCAAATCTTTTATTTATTTCGTAAGGCAAGAAAAACCCAAAAGTATACAGCTTTCTTAGGTATACAGCTTTACATGAAATTATAATATCCCATCGGGCACCTAATATTCTTACTTTCCTATATCTTAAGGTCTACTCCCTCAGATTGTATCCTAGTATCTTCTTGCCTCAAACTTTTTCTTCCCCTCTTTTATTAACCCCAATGTAAAAAACCTATCTCCCAAAAAAAAAAAAAAAAAAAAAAAAAAGGGGGGGGGGGGGGGGGGGAGGGAAAAGGACACCGCAAGCCCACTCCCATCGAGCTGCCACTGCCCCCACCTTCCCCTTTCTCCAATCATATCTGTTTAGATTACCCTTTTTTAGTCCGCCACATCGCCTTCAAACAGAGTCTGTCCCTCCTCTGAAAAGATGTATATATTCCAGGGTGTCCATGTTTTCAAATATTGTTCCTTTTGATGTCGTTTCGTAAGGATTAATTCCTCCATTCTCTTAATTTCCTCCACTTTTTTGAACCACATACCAATAGTAGGTGCCCGTGTAGATTTCCAGCATATCGGGATGCATGATTTGGCAGCATTGAGGAGGTGGCCGAGCACTAGTCTTTTATATGTTTTAATAGGTATATTTGATACATGAAGCAAGAAAAGTGCCGGGTCATATGGGATTGGGGCTTCCATAAGTTTTTGGGCAGTTTGATGTATCGTCTTCCAAAAGTGTTCTAATTTTGGGCATGACCAGAATACATGGAGGATTGTTCCCTTATCTTCTTGACATCTCCAGCACTGATCTGTCAATAATGGGTTAATTCTGTGTAGCTTTGCCGGAGTTTGATACCATCGGGTCACGACTTTATAATTAGTCTCTTGTATATTAGTGCTTATAGAAGTTCCATGTGTAAGACTCATTATATTTTGTCGCTGTTGCTCCGTGAACTTATATCCCATATCTGACTCCCAATTAGTAAGGCATTGTAATTGATGGTCCTCGGATGGCCTAATCAATAATTTGTAAACCGCCGATAAGGTATGTCTCGATATCTCCTCCTCCGAGCACAAAGTCTCGTATCTGGTAGGATTTAGACTGAAAGTTCCCGGATCCGGCAATGAACGTAAAAAATCGATTAATTGAAGAGCTCTCCAGTAGTCTAATCTAAATATACTTGTTCCATCCATGAGTTCTCGCATGGATGGCCAATTATTATTCAGCTTAAAATGGGAAAGCTGGAAATATCCATTTTGTCTCATTCTCTGAAAGACTGGATCATAGATTCCTGGTGGGAATAAGGGATTCCCTAGGATTGGGTAGACTGGCGAATAGGCTGACGTAAGAGAGTATTTTCTAAATAGTGATTTGCATATTCGCACCGTCGCTCCCACTAGTGGATGGTTTTTTATATCATTTGGTATTTCCAAATTACACCAAGGTACCTTAGCAAGAAGGATATTGCTCTGGGCCTGTTCCAAACTTGGCCACAGTTTAACTCCTTGGTGGCGATTCCAGTCGATGAGCCTTGTTAAGTGAATCGCCTGTTGGTATTTCCTTAGATCCGGCACCGCCAGACTTCCATGTGTTTTTGAGAGTACCATTTGTTGTCTGTTCAGTCTAGGACGTTTGTGGGCCCAGATAAAATCAAAGAACATTTTGGCTACCTGGTCTAAAAATTTAGTGGGGATCGAGATCGGCAAGGATTGGAGCGGGTATAAAAATTTAGGGAGTAAACACATCTTGATAATGTTACACCTTCCGAGCCATGAATGTAGTCCTGTTTTCCATTTATCAAGTAATGCCCTCGTTTCTCTTAGTAGTGGTGGTAAATTTAACTAGAATATTTTGGGTATTTTAGATGGTATATATGTCCCCAAATATCTTAGGGCTATTTTTGTCCATTTAAATTTGAACCTTAAATTTGTATTTCCCTTTAATTCAGTAAAAGCAATTTAGAAAATTCTGCTACCGCGACTAACATTTTCAAACATTCAACATCATCCCCCAAAAAAAGCAAAATAAATTTGAAAACATTCCATATTTTCAGATTACCTTACCCCCCCCCCCACACACACTCCCCAAGCCTTCCTTATTTACGCATGGGGTCAAGGAATAAAATTAAAAAAGTTGAGGTTTTCTTTCACTGCTGTTTAGAACACTTGAGGACTGTGTATTTAAAACACATTTGTCATGGCTAATGAATGTTGCCTCAGCCGTCAATCACAGACTCTATTAAATAGTGTCACACTTCTTCGAAAAAAATAAGTCATGATCCGTGACAGAAAAGTAAACAAATAAATAGAAAACTAAAAGTAGGGGGGAGGAGGGGGAGAGAAAAAAAAATACACCTCTTTCACAGATTGCTTATACGTGTAAAATCCCCAGAGGGCGTTCAGGCGGTCTAAGAGATAATGCAGCACAGTCTTGCAGTAGGTATAGCGACACTGAGGCCTTTGCATGGAACGAAAAAAAAAAAAAAGCTCTCCGCTGGAAAAGGCCTGCTATATTATTAGCCTGAAGGTGCAATTTCCTGCAGTCTCCCAGATTGACATCAGCTGTAAATGCTGTTAATTTAACTAACTTTAAATTAATGGTATGGTGTCCAGGGGCTACCTCCCGTGGCTGCTACAAAGTTTCATTATAATCTTGTTTTATGACTAAGAGATGGTGTCTCAGTGTGTGACACTTCAGCCGCAGGTAGGACACACAAAATGCTGTAATGGTTTAAGTGACTAAATTTTATTTAATGTATTTATTTTTTTTGTGACAAAGCGGTGAAAACATTTTGGCGAGTGCAGACCAAACAATAAATTAACCACTATAGCTCCGTAACGTTTTACCCCCTTCTTGACCAGGCCATTTTTTGAGATACGGCACTGCGTGGCTTTAACTGACAATTGCGCGGTTGTGCAACGCTGTACCCAAATAAAATTGATGTCCTTTTTGTCCCACAAATAGTTATTTTAGTGGTATTTGATCACCTCTGCGGTTTTTATATTTTGCGCTATGAACAAAAAAAGACCGACAATTTCACCGGTGGCGCAGGCGCGCCGCAGACGCAAAAAGAGGAATCATATGTACGTGGGGCGGTCCTTAAGCGGTTAAACTATTCAGTTACACGTTGCAAATTAGAAGTCTTGGAGGGACTGCTTTCTATTTGGTAAATTAAAGTGTTAATATCACGTGTAGAGATGAGGGAATCAGTTCATCCAACGCTAGATTTAAAGAGACACTTACCACAGAGTCCCTTGCAAAGAAAGCCCACAGAGGCTACATACTTACCCTCTCTGCATGCTGTGGTTTCTCTTGAGGGTAGTAAACCAGGACTGAGGTAAGAAAAACTATTCCGCACCTAGAAGGGTTCAAAGCCTGCAGCGGCCAGGGAGCTGGACAATGGCAATGTTTGAAGGCACAGATCACAGGAAAGTTAGGCCTCTTGCACATGGGAGTAAAAAACTATTTTGCAAACAGGTCATTTTTCTCCTTCACTGATAGGCGCTGCTGAGGCTGCACTGATGAGGCAGCACTGATGGGCACTGATGACGCAGCACTGATGGGCACTGATGGGTGGCGCTGATGAGGCGGCACTGATAGGTGACACTAAGGAACTAATGGGCACTGATTGGAAGCACTGGTGGGCACTGATTGGCACTAATTGGCAGCACTGGTGGGCACTGTTAGGACTGCATTGATAATCAGAACACTGATAATCAGTGCCCTGAAAATCAGTGTAGATGTCCCTTTCACACAAGCCGGTTATCGGCTCTCTTCTTTTCACGCTATCAGTGTGAGGAAAAGAATGCTGATAACTGGCTTGTGTTTACATCGTCATTGGACAAAGCTGATCACGTGGTGGGCCGCTGTGTAAATTGGCCCTTTACTACGATCTGTGATCAGCTGTGTCCTAAGGAACCCAGCCTGTTCTGGGTTAGGAGCACACATGCCGCTCCTGTGCTCGCTGTGTCCACTGGACACAGCAGTTTGCAGATCCCAGTACCCATCTATGCAATCACAGGATCACAATGTCAACAAAGCTGTTATGAATGAATTTCATTCATAACAGCTGTGTTTCCTATTGAGTGATGCTGTGATTGGGCCACAGCTATCACATGGTACCTGGGTCAATCACAGAACTTTGTACCATGTAATTAGCTGTAGCCAATCACAAATCACTAGTAATCACAGCTGTTCTGAATGTATGTCATTCATGACAGTTCAAAACATTGCTGTTATGTAAACTTTTAAAAGGGGACCCAGGGACTTTTTACTCCCACATCTGAAAGTACAGGCTCCCTGTTTACTTATCAGGGCTGCCAACACACATTTATGGACAGCTCCCTGTACAGCTACCAAAAACCACACATTCCATTTTAACAATAAAGAGTAACTTCACTTTTGTTGAGAAAAAAACATTCCCCATCTGGGTGATCTGTGTACATGCAAGGATTTTAACAAATTTTGTTGCAGATTCCTACTCTTTGTTATTCTGCATAAAAATTTGATTTTTGTACTCACCGTAAAATCAATTTCTCTGAGTTCGACGGACACAGCACCTCCTTAATCTTGACCATTGGGTTATATTGCCTCCGCAGGAGTAGGACTAGGCAGAACATAAAACACCTGGCTGCACCCACGGGCTCTCCTCAGTCAGTATATAACCCCCTTCCTGCTCTAGGTATTCGGTTTAGTAGCAAGCAGTAATAGAAGTATCAAAAACTCCATAGAGGGGTGGGTGCTGTGTCCGTCGAATTCTGAGAAATGGATTTTACGGTGAGTACAAAAATCCCATTTTTTTTTCTTTTGTTCATCAGTGGACACAGCGCCTCCTTAATCTTGACCATTGGGACATCCTAAAAGCAGTGCCAAAGAAAAAAATGGGGTGGGAAAAATAACCCAAGGCTAACCACAAGAGCCCAAACCAGGTCACCGACATCATCATCAGTGCCACCGATCAGTGCTGACTATCAGTGTCACCTACCAATGCCCACAAGTGCCACCTATCAGTTCCTCCCATTAGTGCCCTTGAGTGACGCCCATTAGTGCCACCTCTCAGTGCCCATCAGTGCAGCCTATCAGTGCCTATCTGAGCAGCCTATCAGTGCCCATCATTGCAGCCTCATCAGCGCACATCAATGAAGGAGAAAAATTACCTGTTTTCAAAATTTTTGACAAACCATGAAACATTTTGTTTTTTTTTTTCAAAATTTTCAGTCTTTTTAAATTGTTTAAGCAAAAATTATTAAATACCACCAACAGAAAGCTCTATTTGTGTGAAAAAATTATAAAAATTAAATTTGGGTACAGCATTGCATGATCACGCAATTGTCATTCAAAGTGTGAGAGCACTGAAAGCTGAAAATGTGTCTGGACAGGAAGGGGGTTTAAGTGTCCAGTAAGCAAATGGTCTGCACGTGCAGCGCAGGGTACCTGTGGGTTATCTGCACTGAGCCATAGACTTCTGTTACCTGTGGGTTTGGTGCACTTTCAGAAAATGCACCACACCTGCAGGATATAATAGAAGTCTATGGCAAAGTGCAGCTAACCCACAGGAAAGCCACAGGTGCACTGTGCTGCACCCACAGTATGGGTAAACCGCAGCGCATCAGTGTGAAAGCAACTTTAGGCCCCTTTCAGACGATCAGTCTAATCCAAGTGGACCCTCCAATTAACCTCTATGGGACAGCAGATGTAAACGAACTTGTGTCCATTTACACCCAACTACCTCTGATCCGCAAAAAAACAAACAAAAAAAAAAAAAAAACAGAAGTGGATCCATCCCCTTCCAATTGGAGGGCCCATAGAGTGGAATGGGCTGTGTCCATGTCTGCTCTGGATTTGCAGAGTAGACACTGACTTCCAGTCACTTCCGTCATCCACCCGCTCCGCTCATTGTGGCCCCATGACCGGTTAGCAAGCCGCTCTTCAAAAGCCCTGATATACAGTATAATTACAAACTATATGCAGATCTTTTTTTCTCTTTTACCAAGAGTAGATTTACTTACATTTAAAAAAATCTGTGCTGAAAAACAGATGTAAGTTGCCATCTCTGATCCTCTCCTTTTCAGAAATGCTAAATATTAGGCTTCTGTGCTGATCTAGGACAAGCATTCTTATCGAGTGTTTTTTTTTTTTTTTTTTTTTAAGTTTGTACATCATGTATTTAAGAAAACCTGTACTGAGAAACATACAAGAGCTGCCTTTACTAAAATACTAGTTGGTTTGGCTGTCCCTGGTTCAGAACTTTAAGTCAGTGACCCAGAGCAAGAAAGTAGATCATGAATATCAGAATGGAGTCAGACCTTCAACTCTGCATACTTATTTTATGTTTGTGCAACATAAAATATTAAGTCAGTAGATCAGCATGACAGTCAGGAAACTAGCAATCTCTTAAAAAGAGCCTCCATATTCTCACAGTTCACATTTTTGTTAATGCCAGAAAGAGCTAGGCAGCTAGAAATTCAGATAAGGGGTTTCTTTAAATCTGAACCTTGCAGTGCCCCCCATGCAAGGTTTAATTACTAATTTTAGTCTATGGGGTAATGAATAAGATGAAATGCGAACACCATTCTAGCCCTGGTGTAACAGGGACAGTAAGTGAAGGGAAAATGCAATGAGGTCATGGATAGAAATAGAAACCAGACAGAAATGTTAACCCTTCTACACTTAATCCAAAACAAATAAGTGAAAAAAAAAAAAAAAAAAAGCTCACATGAAAACTGGAAAAAAGATATATAGGGGAGCAACATGATTTTTCTTGGTGCTGTCAAGGACATTACAACAAGATTAAAATGATTTCATTTATGACAAACTGTCAAAATGTTTAAAAACTTTAAGAATTAATAAAAATGTTCACTTAATCAGCTAAACTACAACTTCAATAAATTGCCCATACTCATAACCATGATGTATATGCAAATTGGGTATATAGTTAGCCAGCACATCACATGTTTTCGCAGATTCCATCTGGCACTTGGGGTGAGTGCTTGATTTATCATCATGGATACCAAATATTCATATAATTCTTCTGAACAATTATTTGTTACCATTATTATGTGTTGGTTACAGAATTGTATTTCCTTACTGAACTTAAGTAGCGGGCAATCCATGAAACATGTCGAGTGCTGGCTGGCTAACTATATACCCAATTTGCATTTACTGTACATCGTGGTTATGGGCAATTTATTGGAGTTGTAGTTTAGCGGATGAAGTGGGAATTTTAATTGTGATTTGAAACGATTTGGTATTTTATTATAATGTATATGAAACATTAGGAGGAAAAGGAGCAAAAATGCAACAAAAAGGGTGGGAATTTATATGAAGCTCGTGGTAACAAAATTGATAGAATGGTGGATAGTAAAGTATTTAATAATACATAGATACATGTTTAACTACATAAAATTTCATATACATTGAAATGCACATTTCCATAGTGCCAATTTCTGAAACAGTAATATCTGGTAATAACATATTTATAAACATTAATTACATGATACGATTGAGGGATTCACCAACATTCATGATTGGATATACACATATTGCAAGATAGCATCTGCACGGTCTATGGTCTTTCTGATCCCTGTCACAAAAAAAGTATATATGAGCACATATCTTAATGGTCCCAATAAAAATTGTATATATGAGCACATATCTTAATGGGCGTGTAATTCACGTACACGACATCTGGTAGCTCAACGCGTTTCACAGCTTTAAGACGCTCTTCCAGAGCAGACACGTGATGTATCTGCAATGGGAGAGTAAATTAACTAATTAAACTAGCTTGTATCAATATAGGGGAGGATAGATAGAAAACTATTTTATCTTTTTTAAACAAGATCACTTACAGGTATATGTGCACTTAGTGGTGCAATGTCAGGGACTATGAGCCACCCGAGGGCATCAGTATCGGGAGCTGAGGGGCATGTTCAGCGGTGGCACCCATCACAGATAACGCCCCAGGCGGAACCGGGCACACCGAGCATATTTTGTCTAAAAATTGGGATGTCCTTTGAGAAGGCGGGAAATGGTCTAACCAGGGCTGCCAAGAATTTGTCATACTTGTCCTTAAGGATCACTGTCAATCTTTCGTTAATGAGTGTGCCGTGAACCCGGTTCTTAACTATAGATTGCTTCATCGTCATAAAAATATGAGTGATTAGAGTGTGCTCCCGACGAGTAGCGTCTGCGATAGGTTTATGCAAAAGTGCTTCCCATGGATCTCTAAGTATGTTCACGTTGGGAACCGTATAGACCAAAGTGTATACACTAATCCATAACCTCCAGATATGTTTCATATGGCCCAAATCTGGGCAACCTCGGAAGCAGTTGGACGGGTATGATGGTAGACATTTCGCAATCCTAGCTGGGGTAAAATACCAACGAGACATTACTTTGAAAGAACTTTAAAGAGCCAGGACATTCCAAGATTTAAACATGGCTTCCCACATTTTACGCCAGTCGCCTGGCTGTGGTCAGAACCAAAAAGTATTTTGTCCATTTGTCACAGTATGTAGGGATTTGTGGTCCAGGATTGTTCAATATAAAAACGTTCCAATTCGGGGGAGTCCCGTTAGTGTTGATATGAACAGACTCCTCTAGCCGCAAGCAGAGTATGAGCCGTGGTAAGACCCCTTTGCTTCCACCATTGAAACTCTCAAGCCCAGGTGAGAACAAAGGATAGTTAAGCAGGATAAAGAGAGGAAGAAGGGGGGATATCAGATGAGCAGAACATTTTATGGAATCCCGAACGGAGAGGGTGTGGGCCAAAATTGGGTTTAGAGATTTGGGACGGTGCATGGAAGGAATCCATGGTATGGAAGAAAGAGGGATTGGGTCGACATCCAGCTGAGTTACCTGCCTGTAGTTGGACTATGGGAGTGATCTGGGCCGCTTTTTTTAATAGTGGGTACAAAAGGGATCTGATTAGCCGTGGTCTAGTTCATCCCCAAATAAATTTCAAGATACAAAGTTTTACAATTCGAATGATATGAGAGGGAACAAGGGTAGGAAGAACCCTAAATGTGTATAACTTTTTGGGAAGGAAGGACATTTTGATGGCGTGGATATGACCCATCCATCAGATTTGGGGGATATCCTAGGTATCTAGCAAACGTTTCAGAAATAATATAAGAGAGGGTTAATTAGCAGCGTATAGAGAATGGAAAGAAGAGGCGAGATAAATCCCCAAGTACGGTAGTGAGGACGTCCAATGGAATTGGAATTGCGCTTGCAAAGAATCATTAAGGGAATCTGGTAAGGAGACGTTTAAAACCTGTGATTTGGATGGGTTGATATGAAGACCTGAGATGGATGCAAAGTTACCCATGAGGGAGAGAGAAGCGGTTCAGTAAGGAGGTGTGTGGAGAGAAGACATATATATATATATATATATATATATATATACATATATACAGTGGTGTGAAAAAGTGTTTGCCCCCTTCCTCATTTCCTGTTCCTTTGCATGTTTGTCACACTTAAAGCGGTTCTGCACTTTTTTTTAAGGACGTAATATAAAGTATGCTTACCTTTATTAGGGGACTCACCTGTTCCATCTTCCATCTCGATCGCCGCCGGTTTTCGTCCGCTGAAGTTCCTCGTCTTCTTCTTTAGTGCTGGGGGCCATCTTGCCTGTGGGCATGTGAAACCCCACAGGCACTGTTGATGGCCCAGCATGCACCGCCGTTACTCGCGCGTGCGCAGTAACGGCACATCTGCTGACATCTCACGAGATTTCGGCAGATGCGGCCGAAATCTCGGGAGATTTCGGAAGATGTGACCGAAATCTCGCGAGATTTCGGAAGATGGCCGCACTGTCTCCTAGGATCAATGACACCAGATCCCAGGAGACAGTGCGGCGTGACGACGATCGACGCAAGACCCCGCCCGCCGCCGCAGAGGGAGAAGACCGGAAGTCTTCAATTACAAGGTAAGTAAAAAAAAAAAAAAAAAAAAAACATTTCATTTAGTACTCTTTGCCTGATTTGGAAGGCAAAGAGATTTACTAAATGAAATGAGTGCAGAACCACTTTAAGTGTTTCGGAACATCAAACCAATTTAAACAATAGTCAAGGACAACACAAGTAAACACAAAATGCAATTTGTAAATGAAGGGGTTTATTATTAAAGGTGAAAAAAAATCCAAACCATCATGGCCCTGTGTGAAAAAGTGATTGCCCCCTAAACCTAATAACTGGTTGGGCCACCCTTAGCAGCAACAACTGCAACCAAGCGTTTGCGATAACGTGCAATGAGGCTTTTACAGCGTCCTGGAGGAATTTTGGCCCACTCATCTTTGCAGAATTGTCCTAATTCAGTTACATTAGAGGGTTTTCGAGCATGAACGGCCTTTTTAAGGTCATACCACAACATCTCAATAGGATTCAGGTCAGGACTTTGGCTAGGCCACTCCAAAGTCTTCATTTTGTTTTTCTTCAGCCATTCAGTGGTGGACTTGCTGGTGTGTTTAGGATCATTGTCCTGCTGCAGAACCCAAGTTCGTTTCAGCTTGAGTACACGAACAGATGGTCGGACATTCTCCTTCAGGATCTCTTGGTAGACAGCAGAATTCATAGTTCCTTTTATCACGGCAAGTCTTCCAGGTCCTGAAGCAGCAAAACAGCCCCAGACCATCACACTACCACCACCATATTTTACTGTTGGTATAATGTTCTTTTTCTGAAATGCAGTGTTCCTTCTACGCCAGATATACTTGGACACACACCTTCCAAAGAGTTCCACTTTTGTCTCATCGGTCCACAGAATGTTGTCCCAAAAGTCTTGGGGATCATCAAGATGTGTTGTGGAGAAATTGAGACGAGCTTTGATGTTCTTTTTGCTCAGCAGTGGTTTTCTCCTTGGAACTCTGCCATGCAGGCCATTTTTGCCCAGTCTTTTCCTGATGGTGGAGGCATGAACGCTGACCTTAACTGAGGCAAGTGAGGCCTGCAGTTCCTTGGACGTTGTTGTGGGGTCTTTTGTGACCTCTTGGATGAGTCGTCGCTGCGCTCTTGGGGTAATTTTGGGCGGCCGGCCACTCCTGGGAAGGTTTACCACTGTTCCATGTCTTCGCCATTTGTGGATAATGGCTCTCACTGTGGTTCGCTGGATTCCCAAAGCTTTGGAAATGGCTTTATAACCCTTTCCAGACTGATAGATCTCAATTACTTTCTTTCTCAATTGTTCCTGAATTTCTTTGGGTCTCGGCATGATGTGTAGCTTTTAAGGATCTTCTGGTGGACCTTACTGTGTCAAGCAGCTCCTATTTAAGTGATGCCTTGATTGTGAACAGGTGTGGCAATAATCAGGCCTGGGTGTGGCTAGAGAAATTGAACTCAGGTGTGGACAACCACAGTTATAGTATGTTTTAACAAGGGGGGCAATCACTTTTTCACACAGGGCCATGATGGTTTGGATTTTTTTTCACCTTTAATAATAAACACCTTCATTTACAAATTGCATTTTGTGTTTACTTGTGTTGTCCTTGACTATTGTTTAAATTGGTTTGATGTTCCGAAACACTTAAGTGTGACAAACATGCAAAGGAACAGGAAATGAGGAAGGGGGCAAACACTTTTTCACACCACTGTATATATAAGCATGTAATTTGCAAACATTGCCAACCTGTGAGTAACTGCACCCCTCTTATGTTGGGGTTAGCACGTATATGGGCCGCAAGAGGTTCTAAGGTGATTATAAACAAGAGAGGGGGCATCCGTGCCACATGCCTCTCGTGATAGGCAAGATGGGAGACCCATAGCCCATGTATCTCACCGAGGCTGAAGGGGTACTATAAAAGGAATCAAACCACAATAAAAAGCTATCGCCTAACCCTCTAATGCCTCGTACACACGGTCGGAAATTCAGACGGAAAATGTTAGATCAGACCATGTTGTCGGAAAATCTGACTTTTTCGTCGGAATTTCCGCCGGAAAAAATTTAAGATCCTGCTCTCAAATTTTCCGACAACAAAATTCGATCTGACTTTTTCCGATCGTGTGTAGAGAATTCCGACGGACAAAGTGCCACGCATGCTCAGATCAAATTACGAGACCAAAGCTATTGGCTACTAGCCCCTTCGTAGTTCCATCGTACGCAACAAATGTCACCACGTTCAGAATGATCGGATTTTCCGGCAACTTTGTCCGACCGTGTGTATGCAACACCAGTGTCGGACAAAATCCGTCAGAAAAATCAGACGGATTTTGTGGTCAGAATTTCCGACCATGTGTACGGGGCATTATAGTGTAACACTGCTCGCAGGTAGGTCCAGGAAAGGGTGTCAAAGGCCTTGTGAAGGTTCAGAGAGAGTAGCACAAGTTGCTGTGACCTCTGACGCGCATAGTGAGTAAGAAGGATCGTACGCGCATGCGCCGTAGACAGCGGCGCTTAGGCGCACTGAGCAAGCCGCAGATCACGGCGATATGCCGCTCTTGGCGTCTCCCGTGCGCATGCACGGGAGTGACGTCATCGCGGCTCCAGCGAATCACATCAGCGGAGCAGCGAGACTCGGAATTCATTCCGGGATTGATGGCGGCGGAAAAGGACGTGGACGAGGTTTGCTTCGGGGGCTTCATTCTCAGGTAAGTTATTCATATTGAGCTAGTATGCTATGCATACTAGCTCATTATGTCTTTGCCTTGCAGGTTCCATTTAAAAAAAAAAAAAAAAATCTGAGGCTTTACTTCATCTTTAAAATAAAAGTTGACCCACAATGCCACCCATGAGTCAGGCAAAATCTGCACACCACAATTGTGTTTTCTTTATCGAAAATAACTAATCAGAGAGTTTTCTGCGGAGAACAAAGGGATGAGCGAATATATTAGATTTGAAAGTGAATTGGACAGCTAGAGCCAAGTCCGTGTTTTGCAAGTTCAGAATAAATTCATCACACAAATATTGTGCAGCTGAGGTTTCAGTCTCAGATGAATATTTACAGCATTTAAAGAGTTTAATTAGAAAACAAGTATCTAAATTATATAAGTAAAGCAGATCAAAGGCCAGATTTAATTTGTACTAGCATATTAAATTATACTCACATTTAAACCACATTGTAAAGATCATATAGACGCGGCACTTGTTATGCGCAAGCTGAAGAAGCATACTAACCCAAAACGAAATGAAACACTATCAAAATCGAATCAAACTCAATCTACTATAAATATTTTTTCCCGTTTTGTGTTAAGTGGGGCAGGGCACACTGCAGTCTTTACAGAACTTTGAAACGGTGAGATCAACCCCACCCTGGTGAATGGATTTTTAGCTGAAATGAAACTTTTGTTTGCTGAAATGAGTGCTTCATATTTTCCTTAACAGACTGTAATTTTTCATGCATCCTCTAGTTTCGGGATATGTAAACCCAAAGTGGCGGTGATTAGTCGCTTCATCCCCGGAAAATGTTACCCCCTTCCTGACCAGAGCACTTTTTGCGATTCGGCACTGCGTCACTTTAACAATTGCACGGCCGTGCGACGTTACACTAAAACAAAATTGGATCCCTGGGCTGGTAAGTGTCTGTTTATTAAAAGTCAGCAGCTGACTTAATTATTTTCAGAAACCACTCTAAGTGCAAAGGAGGAATTTTGGGTCTTATAGACCCCAGATCTCTCCATAAAGAGTATCTGTCACTACCTATTACTGTCTCAAGGGATGTTTACATTCATTGTGATAACAATAAAAGTGATTAAAAATAAAAAATGTAAAGGCATAATGCAAAAAAAATTTTATTAAATAAAATCAATAAGAAAAAAAAAATGAAAGCGCCCCATCCCTCCCTGCTCGCACGCAGACGCGGATGCATAAGCAAGTTGCGCCAGCAACTATAAACAGTGTAGCCCCAGACCTCCTCTGTAACTCTAAACAGGTATCCTATAGAAATTTTTAAAGTGTCATCTATAGAAATTTTTAAGTATCGTAGTTTCTCGCCATTCCAAAGTGTGCGCAATTTTAAAGCATGACATGTTAGGTAATCCATTTACTCTGTGTAACATCTTTCACAGCAAAAATACTCCTTGCTTAACGACTTACCTGTTTAACAACCACTCTGACTTACGACCCGCTATACATCATTGTATTTTACAGTACAGTACAGAATTTTTGTTTGTGTTCTGTACTTATGCAAATTAAAACAACGTTATTGAGCTGGAGCTTTGTGTTTAGACCTTTTTTTCACAATACAGTACAGTAGTTAAGAATGCTTAATCTATTGATAACTTGTGGCTCCTCATTTAATGACCAATTGGTTTAACAACCTGGAACGGACCCTGGTCGTTAAGTGAGGAGACCCTGTATACAAAAAAATTGGGCTAACTTTACTGTTTTTTTTTTTTTTAATTCATGAAAGTGTATTTTTTTCAAAAAGATTGCATTTGAAAGACCGCTGCACAAATGCAGTGTGACGTAAAATATTGCAAGATTGCCATTGTATTCTCTAGGATCTCTGCTAAAATTATATATATATATATATATATATATATATATATATATATATATATATATATATATATTATTTGGGGGTTCTAGGTAATTTTATAGCAAACAATAATGATTGTAACTTGTAAGCAACAAGTGTCAGAAAAAGCTTAGGCATGTTAGGCATGACGGGGTTAACACACACAGTCCAAGGACATCAGCTTTCTAAAGCTTGTTTAGCAGCTATAAAGTTAAATAGCAGGAGAGATCAGAGAACACCAAATAATAACTCAAAGAACATCCTCTCCTAGCACAAACAGGGCAACTGAATTTATTAGTCCCAAACTGAATGTGGCAATGCTGAACGTTCTAAAAAAAAAACTGTCACTGATGCACTCTGTATTAAGAATTTGTTAAAAACCATGTACAAATAAAAGTAACGTACTTTCATTTTATAGATAATGATACACAAATAGTGCAACAAAGCCACACCAGTAGAAATAGAGAAGGTATTAAAGGTTAACATGCACTAACTGTATTTATGCCTAGAAGTATGTCTGCTTAAACCTAGACATTTCACTGGTGCATAATTTGCAGTGGCATGGGATGCAGACATCCATCAAATTTTGAGAGCATGCCATTAGAACTTTGTAAAAAGATCTTAACTCATGGCTCACATCTCCTCTTTTCCTGACTGGGAATAGAAATTAGGCTTCGCGGTTGTCAAAAGGTGACGAGAATTGATGGCAAACCAAGTGCTATAATAACACAGCGCTGTGTGAGAGCAGTCTCTGTGAAAAGCACCTTAGCTCATAGGCAAATAATATCAAATCTCCGGCTCCGAGAGAAAGAGCTTCTAGCATGGGGCATTAATAAAACAACATAGCACTGGCCACTTGTAAAAAAAAAAAGCGCAGGGCTTCCCTGCTCGTTTTACTTATTACTAATGTATATCCCTTAAGAAAATAAATTGAACTCTGAATGAATTAGTCTTTGCAAGGATTTATCTAGAATTCTAATCTGCAGACTTTCTCCTTTTTAAAAAAAAAAAAATCAAAGATTCAATGATGGTTACATGAAAAATATTACATCAAAGCTTGATCATTTTGAAGCTTTGATGCCAGCAGACTTCTTTTTCCAAGAGATTTGACCTATCAGATCATCAAGTACTGGCACTAAAGAGAAAAGAGGTCTCTAAGAATGACAAGAAAATATCTGATAATCTTTGAGGGAGACACCGGGACATGCTTCTGCTTGCTGACCGCAGCACAAGCAATGTACTTGTATTCTCAATGCATAGAAGAATGAAAGATGACGTCCATAGACAAAAAACTTCAGAATATAATGATCCATTGATAAAAGGGACTTAGGCAGGACGGAGATCATGCACATTTCTTTCCTTTCCACCATGGGTCAGTGTTAATGGCAAAATCCCTCCCGCAGCACTATTGTATTCTGCCAGCAGGGGGCCTTCTTTTCCGGCAGAACACAATGATTAGTGTTGCTAATCAGTGCTGCACTAACCTTTCGGAAAAAAAAAATGTTAGGCTGGTTGAACACGATCGATAGATTGGCTTGTGTACAACCAAGGCACCCATACATGGATGGAAATTCATGTCCCTGTTGAACTAGCATAATTTCGAGCCATCTATAGTCAGACTTAATATATACTAAGAATTAGACACATCAGGTTTAGGAGTAGAGGGAGTAGAGTAGATTTACTAAAAGGAGTAGATTTACTAAAGGCAAATAGACGGTGCACTCTGCAAGAGCAGTTGCTTCATAGCTTTGTAAATGAGCAGAAGCTCTGCTGACTTTCATCATCCAATCATTTGCAAGCAAAATATTTTTTTTAAATTCTCCTTGCACGTGATTGAATATTCTCTGCAAAGTGAAGCTTTACCTCATTTGCTAAGCTCTGGAGCAGCAAAGTGCACTGTATATTTGCCTTTAATAAATCAACCCCTTAGTCTCCAACTTCCAGATTCAAATATGGAAAGTATGGAGTGGACCAATGATCTGCTCTAAAACAAGCACATGTACAAAAGAAACAATACAATAAGATAATGCAGTAATAGATTCTAGTAATATAACAAAGTGTCATTAACCACTTCAGCCCCGGACCAATTTGCAGCCAAAGGACCAGGCCCCTGTTTGCGATTCGGCACTGCGTCGCTTTAACTGACAATTGCGCGGTCGTGCGACGTGGCTCCCAAACAAAACTGGCGTCCTTTTTTTCTCACAAATAGAGCTTTCTTTTGGTGGTATTTGATCGGCCCTGCGTTTTTTTTTTTTTTGCGCTATAAACAAGAATAGAGCTATAATAAATATCCCCAAAAAATATATAAAAAAACATTTTTTTCCTCAGTTTAGGCCGATACGTATTCTACATATTTTTGGTAAAAAAAAAAATCGCAATTAGCGATTATTGATTTGTTTGCGCAAAAGTTATAGCGTTTACAAAATAGGGGATAGTTTTATAGCATTTTTATTAATATTTTTTTTTTCACTAGTAATGGCGGCGATCAGCGATTTTTATTGTGACTGCGACATTATGGCGGACACATCGGACATTTTTGACACATTTTTGGGACCATTGTCATTTATATAGAAATCAGTGCTATTTAAATGCACTAATTCCTATGTAAATGACACTGGCAGTGAAGGAGTTAACCACTAGGGGGCGGGGAGGGGCTAAGTGTGACGTGTTGTGTTTTTTTTTACTGTAGGGGAGCGTGGCTGAATGCCTGACGTCATTGATCGGCTTTCCCGATGACAGGGAACAGCCGATCAATGACAGGCAGTGTAGGAAGCGCGGGGAGAGGTTTGTTTACACAGACCTCTCCCCGTTCTTCAGCTCTGTGACCCGATCGCGGGACACCATCAGCGATCGGGTTCACTGGTCCTGCGGCCATGGTCACGGAGCTCCCGACCGGGTCGCGAGCGCGCCGCGCGACCCGCGGCTGGGCTCTTAAAGGACCATGTACCGGTACGTGGTTTGGCACAGCCGTGCCATTTTGCCGAAGTATATCGGCGTGAGGCGGTCAGGAAGCGGTTAAATAATAAATGCAAGAAAACTACAAAAAAATAATTAAATCATGATAAATACCCAAACCCCGTGCAATAAAATAGCAAACATATGGCAGATAAAGAAATAAAATAAAAAAGAAGTATCAGGCAACTTGTTAAAAGATCTAGAATAAACTACAAAACTTAAAATGAGAAAACAAAATTATACAACTACTCCAACTACTTCCCTAGAACAGCAGAGAAGATTAAATTACCACAAACAAAGCTTATAATCAAAAGTATTCAATGCTATTTTGGCCTGCCTAACTGTATACTTCATTCCCATGACTGAGGCTATACTTCTCTGATTGGCAGGGACTGCCATCGGTATGGCCCAAGCCAATAAGAAAAAAACGAGGTAAGCACTGCGCATGCACAACAGGAGCTGGACATGGCCGGTACGCTTTTATGTTTCAGGCAGGGCTGCACAGTGAAGATCTCCTACTTTCTTGCATCTCAGTGCTGCTGCTTTCCTCCAGCCTTCTCTAGTCACTTCCTGTCTCCATGCACTCGCACCAGCATCAGCTGTATAGCTTTACCCTGAAAAAGTTCGCTGATGTGACAATGGTGGATCATGTCTGTGCAATGTGTGTTAGCAATGCAGTTTATAGTCTTCATTGAGGCAGGGATGACAGGTCGCCAATGCCAAAGAACAGTTGGAAGACAATGGTCACTACATGGTCACTACATAAACGAAAGTGTCTGAACAAGGACCTTTATGGCAGGATCACCAAGTACTTTAATCCCTTTGTGACCAAAGGTCATTGATGTCTAGATGCTCATGCCAAATTTAGCAGTGTGAGCATATGCCAGTTAGCTTGGCAATAACTTAAAGTGTCACTAAACCCACATCATAAAAAAAATTATCAATAAATGGTGTATAACATGCTATTCATACTCTACATTTTCTGTATTCTGCACAAAACCCGGTTGATCCCGCTGCTTTCTATCTCCACCTTCTGTTCGTGTTCCCAATTCAGCTACGGATTTGGCAGCTGTGGTGGCAACTCTGCACATGCTCAGTTGTCAGTGTCAGTTGTCAAGTGCTAAGCATTTCCTCTTTATCACATATGAGCAGCCCATGTGACTAAAGTCACACATGTGGTCATATACACAGTGGTAAATGACAGCCCCCTCCCTCCCTCCTCCTCCATGCCCACTAACTAGACACGAGGGCGGGATATTATATGTAGATTAACCACTTCAGGCCCGGAAGATTAGGCTGCTCAATGACCAGAGCACTTTTTACCTTTTGGCACTGCGCCGCTTTAACTGGTAATTGCGCGGTCATGCAATGTTGTACCCAAACGAAATTTGCGTCCTTTTTCCCCGACAAATAAAGCTTTCTTTTAATGGTATTTGATTGATTCTGCAGTTTAAATTTTTTGTGAAATTATATTTTCTAAATTTTGTTATAAGAAAAATCTAATAAACTCAATTTTAGTCATACATTTAGGCCAAATGTATTCAGCCCCATGTCTTTGGTAAAAAAAAAATGTCAAAAAGCGTATATTTATTGGTTTGCGCAAAAGTTATAGCGTCTACAAACTGATACATTTTCTGGAATTTACGCAGCTTTTAGAGCTGCAGCAATGAGAGGAGCTGACTGCAGATGCTTTGCCTCCTCACTCTTGAATGGGTACATCTTTGCTGTTTTGGAAATTAGCAATTTTTTTCTCTCAACTTTACCCCATTCATATGAAATAATTTCACCAAGTTCACCCAGGAAGGGGAAGTTTGGGCGTTCTTTCTTGAGATGCTTGAAGTATTTCCTCTGTTTAGAGGGTGCTACTACTGGCTCAATGTGTCTTTAACCGCTCTGACCAACTGTGGAACCAGGGAAAAATCAAAACCTGCGCCAGGGTCATCCACCTCTGCATCGCTGTCTGAGGATCCACTTAAAGAGAGACTACGTCGAGAGGGACCCGGAGTCCCAGGGTCGACCCCATCAGGAACTAGTGCTGGAGCAGAAGGAGGATAGGTTGTACGGTCGGAATCTGTTCTGTTCAGGGTTCCTGAATTACCTTTCTGACCAGAGCTTCCACTTGCTGGTCTCCAGCTCCTCTTTCCTTTACAGCTTGAGAATAGCATAACTCAGAGGGATTTACCCTCTGGGACCCGAGCACCTCCTACATCCTCCTACATCCGCAGCAAGCTTTTTTCTCAGAGCGGCTGGAATGGCGGTGAGAATGGTGTCCAGACCCAGATTTTGGCTCTTCTCTGTGGTGTCTGGAGGACGATCTAGGACGTCTAGAACTTGACGTTGAATGATGACGTTGTGACCTAGACTGGTCATTATCTTTCCGTGACGAAAATTGATGTTCAGACCTAGAAGGGCTGAGGGGAAAGCAAGAAGGTTAACCTGCTCCTGAATACTAACCCAAACAAACAGGCAGAAGGAAAGAATTCCATCCTACCTGTGGCTTAAGGGTTGGCCACTGGGGGGCAGTGACACATCCATAGCAGAAGATTCAAAACTGAAAACAATCCAACAAGGCAGATAAGCAGAGCAGATTTGACAAGCAGAAAAACAATCCATTACCCAGGTAATGCAGCATTAACCCCCTACCTTAGACACCAGCGATACAAGCACAGGGAAGCAGCTGCATGAGCCTGCAAAGCAAACCAAAGAATAGCTGTATCTGCTTTTTGAATCTGCCACTTGTTGATGTCATTACGCCTGCAGCGCACCCGCACTGTGCCCGATGCCGCTCTATGACGCCTGCGCGGATGCACGACCGCCATCTTGCCCTGACTGCGCACACGCGAACCAAGCCTCGATTGAGACTTTGCAGATGCGCAGGCAGAGCGAAAAGCTGCGGACTGGAACGCAGATGCGTCCCAGCCGCCATAGCCAGAAACCGGAGCTGGTTAGAGGACAAACAACAAAAACAAACACAGCTGCCATGTAAAAGAGAAATTGTAAACATTACCACCACGGCACAAACGCAATCCGACCTGGGACAGGGAGCTATAAAGCGCTCACTGCACGACCGGGGCATTTCAAGAAGGGGCCTCTCGCTAATAGCTGGAACGTTTGGCCATGTTCCCGCTTGCCAGCCAATGGCTGGCTAGTAAGATCTTCAAGGCATCACTTTTAATCGCCCGTGTCCCCCTTGCTAATAGCTGGGGAAGCTGGACTCCAGAAAGCACACTGCCTTCACCATCATTCATGTGCAACCCACCAGGACTGGATCGAGAACTCCATAAGGTAAGACTACACCTTGGTCCTAGGAGGAGGACAAAAAAAGGAAAACGGTCTCTGACTAGAAGCAAAGATTTATGGGTGTGGGGTCCTATGAGGTATGAGAGGCGGGTTTAACCCATACGTAGCCTGCCTTATAGTCGGTCAGGAAATATCCTTTAGTGACAACTTTCTGTAAAGAAAAAAATTAAAATAGAATTTTCCTGAACTTGTGGCAAAATATAAAATATTCCATGGACTCAACATGCCTCTCAGCAAATAGCTTGAAGTGTCTTCTTTGTGCTATCTTGACATTTCATGGCCTCCGAAAGTATGATAGGTTGTGAGGAAATGAAATCACCATTTTAAGCCCTTAAGCCCCATACACACGCTCGGACTATCCGAGAACCAGGTCCGTCGGATCATGTCCGTCATACTTTGTCCGATGTTTGTTTTGCGTACACACAGTCGGACAAAGTTGTCGGAAAATCCGATCATTCTGAACGTGGTGACGTTTGTTGCCTACGACGGGACTACATAGAGGCTAGTAGCCAATAGCTTTGGTCTTGTAATGTGATCTGAGCATGCGTAGCACTTTGTCCGTCGGACAACCGTACACACGATCGGATTTGGTGTGATCGGACCGTGTTGTTGGAAAATCTATCCAGCAGGAGATAGGACTTTGTCCGTCGGACAATCCGACGTACACTGTCCGATGGTGCATACACACGGTCTGATTTTTCAACAACATTGTCCGATCGGACAGAATCCATGCAAAAATCCGACCGTGTGTATGGGGCTTAAGAAAGCATGAAGGTGGTGATTGGTTTTCGGGGTCCTGTACAGGGCTAGGCTCCCAAAAAACCTCACACATGTGGTATCCACGTACTCAGGAGAAGCAGAATGTATTTTGGGGTTGTAATTTCACATATGTCCATGGCATGTTTGGGCAATATATAATTTAGTGACGACTTTGTGCAAAAAAAATAATTAGTAAATAAGTAAAATATTCCATGGATTCAACATGCCTACCAGCAAATAGCTTGGGATGTCTACTTTCCAATAAGTCATTTAGGAGGGGGGGGTTGGACTGTCCTGGCATTTTATGCACAACATTTAGAAGCTTATGTCACACATCACCCACTCTTCTAACCACTTGAAGACAAAGCCATTTCTGACACTACATGAAAACATTTTTTTTTTTTTGCAAGAAAATTACTTTGAACCCCAAAACATTATATATTTAAAATTGACAAACTAGATATATTTTTAAAAGCCTTTAAAAGCCTTCACAGGTTACCACTTTAGATTTACAGAGGAGGTCTACTGCTAAATGACTGCCATCAATCTGACCTTCGTGGTGATACCTCACATGCATGATGCAATTGCGGTTTTTCATATGACACCAGACATGCGCGTAAGCACGGGGGGACAGGGGTGCTTTTTTTTTATTATTATTATTTACTTTCCTTATTTATTTTATTTTTAAACTGTTCCTTTCATTTATTTTTATTCATTTTTATTGTTATCTCAGGGAATGTAAATATTCCCTATGATGGCAATAGTTAGTGACAGGTACTCTTAAAAAAAAAAATAATAATTAGACCCTCTGCCCTCAAAGCAACTGAACACCAAGATTGATGTGATAAAATTCTTTCCCAATGGCACCATTTATATCCAGCAAAACCTAAGTCATGAAAAGCTCGTATCTTTTTGTTTCTTAGGCCATAGAGATAATTGGAGCCATTCTGGTCTCTGATCAGCTCTATGGTCAGCTGGTGGAGCCATTGGCTGCATTCTCGGGTTCCCTGTTGGGACAGGAGAGCCCGGAAAAACCATGGAAGACTTGGGAGGGGGCGGGGACTTTCCCTCCCACTGCTTGTAAAAGCAGTCTAGAGGCTAATTAGCCACTAGGATTGCTTTTACATGAAAGCCGACCACTGGTTGAAGAGAATGATACCAAGATGATACCTAAAACTGCAGGCATCATTCTGGTATAACCACTCAAAGTCCAGCAACATACCAATCCATCACTGGTCCTTGTTGGGCATACATTGTAATGTTCTTTTTTTCATGCAGCCTGTGGGCTGAACGAAAAAAAGATATTGATCGGTGGGTATGCCCACCATTAGAATACCGCCCTTCATCCACCCACTTCTAATGATGGGCATACATGCACCATTTTTTTTTTTTTTAACTGTGGTGGTGAAATCACCTCCTACAGCGATGGAGTCGCTGATTTATGTATCATGGGCGCAAATGCTGTTGCTAAATAAATAAGTGCTGCAGCTGAATGGAGTATCTGCTAAGCAAATGATGGTTAACAATAAAACAAAGTAACATTACAGTATAACAGTAAGACATACCATACCTCCAAGCAAATACAATAAAACATAGTAAAAATAAAACATTACCGTTCTAAAATACAGTAACAGAGAGAGAACAATAGCTATAGAACAATAGTGAGTGAACAATAGAGTGGACAGTAGAGAGCAAACATAAGAGAGAGAACAATAGAGAGAAAGAAGAAAAAATAAAACCACAACTATTTTTGGCTTTTTTATGTTATATATTTTTTGTGTGTTTTTTATTTTTTTTTATTTTATAAAAACTGTAAACCATGAACGTTCCAGATTAGGATATCTCAAAATGTGATGGCCATCTCATCTTCCGAGACCCTGTGTTAGCGTGCCCTAGGACTGTGTAGTGCTGTACCCTATGCCAATACTACATTGGTGTGTGGTAGCGTTTGAAACAGTTACCGTTGCAAAGACCAGGTTGGTCAGGACAGGAGGGACAATAAAAGCGGGTGTGATGCCTAAATCTGCATTTTCCGCAGACACATCTTCTTTGGGGTGTCCTTTGCGTAGGGGTATCAGGGAAGACATACGAAAAATGCCTCTCATGCAGCCGACTCACTGCATTTGCGTTGGGAAGTTGTGCCACAGCACCGTCTGGAAACAGAAGGGCTGTGATGATATCTTCCTGGAATTTTAGGAAGGATCCAATTCGTCCTGAAGCTTTGTATAGCACAAAAGCGTTCAGCAGAGCCAATTGAAATAAGTATACAGACACTTTTTTGTACCAGTCTGGCCTTACGGGCAGTTTGATACGGCGACAACAACTGGTCGTTGAGGTCCACCCCCCCATGTTAAGGTTGTATTCGTGGAAACAGAGGGGTTTCCCCACAACACCAGTCGCCATAGGAATTTGGACTGTCCTATCTGCGTGAAGGGAGGACAGAATGAAAACATTCCGGGAATCCCTCCACTTCACTGTTAACAAATTATTACACTTCAAGCTGGCTCTCTCCACCCGTCTCAGTCGGGATTCTACAAGCCGTTGGGGGATAAGATCGCACTGTGCCACAGGTGCCAATTCCATAATCAAAAAGGTGAATAAAAAAATGGCACACTTGTGTGATAATTGTCCACGTACAAGTGGTACCCCTTTCCAAATAAGGGTGACACCAAGTCCCACACAATCTAACCAGCGCTCCCTATGTAGTCTGGGTAGTTCTCTGGCAATACATGAATATCTTTTCCCTCGTAAACCATAAAACTATATGTATAGCCTGTTGCCCTGTCACAGAGCTTATACATTTTGACCCCATATCTGGCACGCTTGCTGGGAAGATACTGTTTGATAGACAAGCGGCCAGAAAACGTAATCAGGGACTCATCAGTGCAGACAACTTGTTCAGGAGTAATAAAGGCTGCAAACTGTTGGTAGTAGTGGTTTACGAGGGGCTGAATTTTGTAGAGCCAATCAAATCCAGGATCACCCCGAGGACGACAGAGTTCATTATCATTGAAATGCATGACCCGCAAGATCTGCTCATAACGTGTCCTGGTCATGGAGGCAGAGAACACGGGCATATGGTGAATTGGGTCAGTGGACCAATATGACTGCAACTCACTCTTTTTAGTTATGCCCAGGAAGGTCTTAAAATTGGAGACCGTAAAAGGTCTCCAATCTCTGGCAAGGGTCAACTGGGGATTAGCGGCGATGAATTGACCAGCATACAAATTGCATTGGTCCACAATAGATCTATAGAGATCTTCCGTGAAAAACAGCGAATAAAAATCAAGTGACATAAAACCACCTGAATTCTGTGTTGGCCAGTGAATGGGGAAAGTACGGGCGCTGCAGAAGTGGTGGGCTCTCAATTAGGATTAGCAAATGCAGTAGGAAGGGCACTATGGGCTCGACGGGCCTGTGTTTGTGGTGGCTTCTTGGTGGCTGTGGGACACTACTCGTACTAGCCACCTCACCAGCTTGAACTGCACTTCTGGGACTCGCCACCTCACCAAGTGTTACTGCAGTGGTGGATGTACGACCAGGATGAGCGGCACTAGTACTGGCTCGCTGCTCCTCAACGACAGCAGAACGGGGTCAGGTATGCCTGACCTTGGCAGGGACCACTACTCCGTCATCAGAGCCATCTGTCAGGGTGCCGCTGCTGTCTACCGATTCATATTCTGAGCCTGAATCTGACAGATGGGCGACTTCCTCTTCACTATCTGTCATGCTCAGAAACGTGTAGGCCTCTTCACTACTGTACCTTCAATTTGATATTTTGGTCTCTAAATTTACTGGTACAGTAGTGAGACTCGCAGGAAAAAGAGCTCCCGACTGTCAGCGACTGCTTCAAACGCTACAAAAAAACATTAGCGGGGATCAGGCCTGTCTCTGTGAATGCTGCAGTTATGCGTTTTGAGTCTTGTAAGTGACAGCGATCAATTGATACTGCAATTAGAAATCAAAAGGAAGAACTCGACAGCCGCACACCGGGAAAATAAAATCCAAAAAGACACCACAATCCAAACACGGCAAAAAGGGGGTACAGAGCTGACGCGTTTCGCACTGTATTTCAGTGCTTACTCATAGCTATGAGTAAGCACTGAAATACAGTGCGAAACGCGTCAGCTCTGTACCCCCCTTTTTGCCGTGTTTGGATTGTGGTGTCTTTTTGCTTTTAAATAAACCCTTTGGATTTTATTTTCCCGGTGTGCGGCTGTCCGGAGTTCTTCCTTTTGATTTCTAATCGTTGTGCTATTAGCCAGCACCTGGGGCTCCCACACAGGAGCAGGAGCATTCGCTTGTAGGGAGAGTCTTGGAGCGGTGGTCGTTTGTTTTCATCCAATTGATACTGCACTTGGGTGGGATGGGCGGCTAAACGCAGGTGCTAGCAGGTATTGGTGCTGACCCCGTTAACACTGTGTTTTTGGGAACCCTAAACTGCTGGGGATGCTAGTATAGATCTGATCAGATACCAGTACAGTGCTAAAAAAAATATTTACACTGCACTGGGTGACACAGTGACAGGGGTGAAGGGGTAAACTGGGGGGGGGGGGGGAATCGGGAACTGGTTAACAGCATAACTGCGGCGGCTGATCCGGAACTGATTAATAGTGGCTTCATTACCCTCTTATTCTAAGACACAGGATGCAGGGGCGTGACACAGCCTGCGACTGGCAGAAATCCACCCATATCATGTTTTTACCACAAAATAATAAAGATTTGATTTTAAATATACATTTGTGTGAATTCAAAACAGTTTATTGATATTATTTATTTTTACACTGTATTCCAAAGGCATGTGACCGGCAGCAGAGGACTAGAAGCTCCTTCTGCTTATGTTTCCAGATCCCCCCCCCCAAAAAAAAATGTTTGTTTGCAGACAGGCTGGGAAGATCTGGGTCATGTGACAGCTGTATATAGATTAGGTAAAGGTATTTCAATTTTTATTTTCCTTTATTAAATTAAAGTGCCATTATCAACATACAGAAATAGAAGGAATAACATAAATTAAACAGTTTGTGTTTAGGATCACTTTAGGGATTAATTTGCAAACCTAAATAATATTTATTTTCTTTTAAAGGACACGTAAGGTTTTTACGTTGTACACTTTTTTTAAACCCACTCTATTTTTTATTATAGGTTGACAAATATGCAAAAATGTAAATAAACAAAAACATTTTTAAATGTATTATTTCATTGAAGCGTCCAGCCTGCATGTGAGCACTATGTCCCAGCTAATATAGTAATCACATGATTTGAAACCACTATGAATGGTTTCTGATAATCACTGGAGACCCAAGCTGACAGTGACATCCAGTATTGAGAGCCTCCACCCTTTCCGAATGTTGACTGGTGACTCTCAAAGGGGGAACAGTTTTAAACTATCCATCTATTATATATTGTGCATAGGAGAGGCTTTGTTGGCTAATAAGGTAATAACGGACAAATATGGGGTACAGATTAGCTTTACGTTTAGAACCACAAGGTAGTTTTGCATAAGTTACATTCCCAAAATTAATGGCTCCAGGAGGCTCACTAGCCCCTTTTAAGCAGAGGGTATATGCATCAGTAGTAGTTGCAGCTGCGCTTTAAAAAATACCACATATGTAATCTTGTTGATTATGCTGAAGTGCGTAGTGCACAGAGCAACATAATGAGGTCATATGACTTGCAACAGCTCTGTTGGTTTCCATTATAGAACAGTAGTTACATGGTACACCTAATAGGCTCTTGAAAAAAAATTTGCTCAACTTTATTGAAGAATTACCCCTTGTATCTACTTATGTCTATTAGAACCAGCGCACAAACACAATTATCTAAATTGCCTTATTCTTCATTCTGTATGCCTCGCTGTGTTTTCTTTGAAGTGATTACATATAAACACTAATACAATGTTAACTGCAATCCTTGAAAAATGTTCTATTTGCAGGACAGAGTTTTACAAAAGTAAAATTATTATTACATAAATGCATGCATTGAAGAGTTCTTTTGTTATGTATGAGCACTATCAAAACTACTATTACTTTTATTTAATAACCACAACATTAAACAAATTGTAAGGTTAAATCAAATAAAAAAGTAAGTTGTGTAAATAGCTGCTAATACCATTTATCTTTTATTTGCAAAAGTTCACATATACAGTATGTGTAACATGTGATACTGGCATTTTAGTTACTGGCCAACTGGCTTTTTTAAAGGGAAACAATGATGATCGTTCAGAAAGATCTTTCCCTCTGAGTTGGCTGAGCCAGGAAATGTTGACTAGCCACAGAGAGGGACCCAGAAACATTTGAAAATTTCCAGTTTCAGCCTCTTGTATAATCAGCAGCTGTAACTTCTATACGACTGATATAATAAGATCAAGTACACATGCTTGATATTTACAAACGATACATAGGATCAATTTTCTTTTCTTACATTGAAGAACTTAAGTTAATTGCATATTTAAAAATATGTCCAGGCATGATGTAACTGTCCCCAGATAGGTATGTTTGAATTGTGAATCCATAATACACACAGTCGGTTGAGTTAAAGGGTAACTACTTTCTACTTTCGTAGAAAAAATAACAAATAATAAAAAATAAAATAATATAGCATATGCAATTGTGACAAAAGTCATATTGTAATTGAATGTTATTAACCACTTGCTTACTGGGCACTTAAACACCCTTCCTGCCCAGACCAATTTTCAGCTTTCGGTGCTCTCACACTTTGAATGACAATTACTCAGCCATGCAATACTGAACCCAAATGAATTTTTTGTCCTTTTTTTCCCACAAATAGAGCTTTCTTTTGGTGGTATTTGATCACCTCTGGGTTTTTTATTTTTTGCGCTATAAATGAAAAAAGACCGAAAATTTAGAAAAAAAAACGCATTTTCTTTGTTTCTGTGATAAAATTTGGCAAATTATTAATTTTTCTTCATAAATTTTGGCCGCAATTTATACTGCCACATATCTTTGGTAAAAATAACCCAAATTAGTGGATATTATTTGGTCTTTGTGAAAGTTACAGACTCTACAATCTGTGGTGTGAATCATACAAAATTGATCACATCTGATGTACTGGTGGCCGATCTCATTTCTTGTGACCCGAACTTGCCAGGAAAGTACAAATACCCCCCAAATGACCCCTTTTTTGAAAGTAGACATTCCAAGGTATTTAGTAAGAGGCATGGTGAGCTTTTTGATGTTGTCATTTTTTTCCCACAATTCTTTGCAAAATTAATTATTTTTTTATTTTTTATTTTTTTTCACAAAATTGTCATTGTAATAGGTTATTTCTCTCACATGGAATGTGTATACCACAAATGACACCCCAAAATAAATTCTGCTACTCCTCCTGAGTATTATGATACCACATGTGTGGGACTTTTACACAGCCTGGCCACATAGAGAGGCCCAACATGCAGGGAGCGCCATCATGTGTTCTAGGAGCATAAATTACACATCTAACTTGTTGACCACCTATTACACTTTTGAAGGCCCTGGAGCACCAGGACAATGACACGTGACACTGACGTGGCACTGATGACAGGTGGCACTGATACGTGGCACTGATGACATGTGACACTGATGTGGCACTGGTGACAGATGGCACTAGTATGGGGCACTGATGACACGTGACACTGATGACAGATGGCACTAATACGGGGCACTGATGACATGTGACACTGACAGATGGCACTGATGACAGATGGCACTAATACGTGGCACTATCATGTGGCACTAATACGTGGCACTGATGAGAGATGGCACTAATATGCGGCACTGATGACAGATGGCACTAATATGTGGCACTGATGACACGTGACACTAATATGGCACTGATGACAGATGGCACTGACGTGGCACTGATGACACGTGGCACTGGGGACAGGTGCACTGGGGACACGGATGGGGACAGGTGGATGGGGACAGGTGGATGGGGTGGATGGTGACGGGTGGATGGTGACGGGTGGATGGGGACAGTTGGATGGGGACGGGTGGATGGGGACGATGGGGACAGGTGGATGGTGACGGGTGGATGGGGACAGGTGGATGGGTACAGGTGGATGGGGACAGGTGGATGGGGTGGATGGGGACAGGTGGATGGGGTGGATGGTGACGGGTGGATGGTGACGGGTGGATGGGTACAGGTGGATGGGGACAGGTGGATGGGGTGGATGGGGACAGGTGGATGGGGTGGATGGTGACGGGTGGATGGTGACAGGTGGATGGTGACAGGTGGATGGGGACAGGTGGATGGTGACAGGTGGATGGTGACAGGTGGATGGTGACAGGTGGATGGTGACGGGTGGATGGTGACGGGTGGATGGTGACGGGTGGATGGTGACGGGTGGATGGGGACGGGTGGATGGGGACAGGTGGATGGTGACAGGTGGATGGTGACAGGTGGATGGGGACAGGTGGATGGTGACAGGTGGATGGGGACAGGTGGAGACAAGTGGATGGTGACAGGTGGATGGTGACAGGTGGATGGGGACAGGTGGATGGGGACAGGTGGAGACAAGTGGATGGTGACAGGTGGATGGTGACAGGTGGATGGTGACAGGTGGATGGGGACAGGTGGAGACAAGTGGATGGTGACAGGTGGATGGTGACAGGCGGATGGTGACAGGTGGATGGGGACAGGTGGATGGTGACAGGTGGATGGTGACAGGTGGATGGCGGCAGGTGAATGGGGACACAGATCGCACATTTAGTTTTTTTTTTTTTTTTTTTTTTATCTTACTTACGGCGCTGCAGCCGTTGTTCTCTCTCTCCCCACACGCTGTCTGTGTGAGGAGAGAGAGCGGCGCTGACAGATGATCTCATATGTTTCCATATGAGATCATCTCTCATTGGACACGCCGATCTCACTGTAAACGGCCGCTGTAATTGGCCGTTTACAGCGATCTGTGACCGGCCGTGTCCGACGGACACGGCCAGCACAGAACTTCCCCGATGCGCGCTCTCAGGAGCGCGCATTAGGGAAGTAAACAACAGGACGTCCAGGGACGTCCTCCCTGCAGGGAGCGTCCGCGCTGCAGCCGTCTTTCGGCTATAGCGCGGGCGCGAAGAGGTTAAAAATGACCTTTCCTTTTCAATCTGCAGCTCTGTAATTTTCTGTAAAGTGCAATGCAATATGGCAACCAGGAGGCGTTCTGTACACAGAATGTGTACAGAACGCCCCCCAGATATGTAAATTCCTGCTTGCGTGATTGGCTCACTGATTTTGCCAGAAGTTGCACTAAGATACAAGTCAGATTTCAGGAATCCCTGGCAACAAAGGTGTCATTTTTGCTAGGATAATCCCAATAGGAAATCACATATAAAAAGATGCAGACCCTGCAATTTTCCTCATTAGAGCTTTGCAGGTGCACTCCCATTAGACTCACTTCGGGCACAAACACACAGGAGTTTCTTTCAGAATAACAAAAGGTAGGAATCAGCAACAAAGTTTGACAAAATCTTTGTAATGTACATAGATCACCCAGAGGGGAATGTTTTTTCCTCAACAAAAGTGGAGTTACATTACGTTACTTTAATGATTTACGGTTTATCCTATGCATCGTAAAGGGAACCCACACACACTTACCGGCACCTGCTTATCATTGGGAAAAAGTGGAAATTGGAAAAATTTTCTAATGTGTTTCACTGCTATTCCTCACCCCCCACAGATAATGGCGGAGGTTTGGCTGTGTTAGATGTGTCAACAATAGTGTTTGGGCGAACGGTTCGGGCCGAGCAAACATTTGGCCCAAACATTGCCTGTTCTCCTCTTCAGCAAAAACAACTGAATTGAAGGGCTTTCACCCTGCTGAACGCCCTGCAATGCACTGCACAGTGCATACTAACCCCTGATTGGGCATAGCTTTGCCCAATAAAGGCGCATTGAATAGCTGGTTGTTAACCACTTCAATACAGGGCTTTTAAACACCCTTCCTTACCAGAGCACTTTTTGCTATTCGGCACTGCGTCGCTTTAACTAACAATTGCGCGGTCGTGCGATGTTACACCCAAACAAAATTGACGTCCTTTTTTTCCCACAAATAGAGCTTTCTTTTGGTGGTATTTGATCACCTCTGCGGTTTTTATTTTTTGCGCTATAAACAAAAGAAGAGCGACAATTTAGAAAAAAAAACACAATATTTTTTACTTTTTGCTATAATAAATATCCCATTTTTTTTAAAAAAAAAAAAAGATTTTTTCCCTCAGTTTAGGCCGATACGTATTCTTCTACATATTTTTGGTAAAAAAAAAAAAAAAATCGCAATAAGCGTATATTGATCGGTTTGCGCAAAAGTTATAGCATCTACAAAATAGGGGATAGATTTCTTGAATTTTTTTTAAAATTTTTTTTACTAGTAATGGCGGCGATCTGTGATTTTTTTTTCGTGACTGCGACATTGCGGCGGACACTTCGGACACTTTTGACACATTTTTGGAACCATTCACATTTACACAGCGATCGTTGCTATAAAATTGCAATGATTACTGTGTAAATGTGACTGGCAGGGAAGGGGTTAACACTAGGGGGCGCTGTAGGGGTTAATGTGTTCCCTATAGAAGTGATTCTAACTGTGGGGGGAGGGGACTCAAGGGGAGGAGACCGATCATGTGTTCCTCCGTACTGGGATCACATGATCGGTCTCCTCTCCGCTGACAGGACGTGGAGCTGTGTGTTTACACACACAGCTCCACGGTCCCGCACGGTCCCGTTGTTTTAACGGGCAATCACGGGTGCCCGGCGGACATCGCGGCCAGGCGGCTGGGAATACGAGGACGTCATATGACGCCCACCCAGGATGGGAGATCCACCTTGTGGGCGTCATATGAGCATAAGGTGGTATTGAAGTGGTTAAAGAGCGGGGCTGGAAAGCCGGCCACGGCATCATTAACAACCGATGCGTCATCAGCTGTCAATGGGCTTCCCCACTAACAGCTGAACAAAAAAAAAAAAAACATTGCCGGCAATAAAAAAGTGAAATACCAGGCCCTTTGGATCTGTTAGAAACATTTTCATCTGTTCGGGAGTTCTGCTACAAACCGAACAGGGGGGTGTCCGACCCATCTCTAGTCAATAATATGAGAATGGCAAGAGAGGTAGAAGGTTTGCTCAAGTATGTGAGTATGTGGGTTTTCCATACAACCAACACCTCTAATTTCAAGTTGTACAGTGAAAATGTTGGCACAATGGCGGCACCCACAGAATGTTATCTTTTGACCAAATCATCTACTGTATTTGGTAAATGAGCAAACTGTCTGTCTAGTCAGTGGGGAAAGCAAACAGAACTCTGGGGTGCATCACTAGAGGGATCACCAGCAGGAGGAAGAAGGTTCTACTTCCAATATATAGATAATTAGATTTTTTTTTTTGACCTTTAAAATATTGTGCCAAGTTCTGGAGACCTCACATATACATTTATATTCATAGGACAGAACTTGTCTAGACTTGGGCAACAAAAAGGTGAAAGATCTAAGGGATAAAACATACCAAGAGACACTACAAGAACATAATATGTACAGTCTTGAGGAAAGACGTGAAAGGAGGGACATGACAAACCTTTGAATACAGGGTAAAATATGAGGGTGTGAATAAGGTTCAGGAGGGAAAAATGTCAATATAAAGCTAAGATCAACAACACAGGGACATGACCCCAAAATAGCACAACAAAAGTTCAGAATTAACCTTGTAAAGTATTATTTTACCATCAATCATTGTCTTCAATTACCACGCAGGACTGTTGGTACTACATTGTGAGGGGTGATGTCAGAGGGCTGCAACTGGAAGGAAAGGAATGAGGCTGCAGGGGAGCAGTCGCATGAAGAGGAAGAAGCCTGTGAGAGCAAGGAATAGGGCAAATATATCACCATATTCATGATCCCCTTGGGCAAGAGGAGAAGTTAACTCTTGCAATGGGAAAAGGGACTTTGAAACCATAAAGGCTGTTTTCCCCAAAGTTCAGCTTTAAGCTGGTCATCATGTTCTTGAAACATGCTCCAGTCAACATGAATAACATCCTATAAGGATTCTGATTTTAGGATTATGCAGAAAGATTACCTGCTAACTATAACATCACTATAATATCACTAATTAGGAAATTCCATACCTCTTTATTGTGCGCTGTCCCACTTTGGACTATCTCACCTCTCAATCCTAAAAGTGGGAAGCCTGCTGAGGCCAGCAGTAAACAGTGGACAGGTTGCTTCCTGCAAGAGGGACAAGTATTTACCAAGATGTAATGCTCAAGTGAACTAGAAAGTGCTATGAATTACCTCTCTACTTGATTACTAATATGCCAGGTGGTTTTCAAAAATACCAAATTGTCTGACAATATTTTCTCATCCTCGTTTACTAGATGTGAGCATATGCACTGCGGGACCATATTTTTTCAACTACACATAAAATCACATACAGTACTCGAGCATTCTCAGAATAAGACAGTCCAGTTTTTTTTTTTTTTTAAGGGGAATATTGGCCCATCATCCATTACAATCCAGAGTAGCTACCAGACAAGATCCTTTCACTCCCAAAGACGAGGTGTCAATGACTACAGGTAACACGTAGGGTTGGATTTTAACTGCAAATAGTTAATAGCATTCTTTTTGGTCAAAGTATTGGCAAGGCTTGGCATAAAATATTCTAAATGTATTTGCTCTGGTTGTGGTTTCCATAAATATTGTTTGTCATTAAATTTCCATGTAAAACACTTTTTTTAAAACATACAAAGGTCAAATAAGCTTGTCTGAAAGCCTCGTATAGTATAAACGGGGAGAGGAGATGACAAGTTAGAATGAAGACATCAGGTTACATTTAAAGCCGTGTGATCACAAAACTAGTTCAAATAAATAGACCTGATTAATCAGCCTCTCTTGTAGTGCTCTGGTTCCTTCTCTGTGTTAGTTTTCAGACCTCCAGTTTAATGATATCAGCTCCTCAGAGCCTTTGTTTGTGGCCTGGAATGAAAGATAAGTGCCTGACTTTACCACAATAAACAGGTTTCATGTAGTAATAACAGATCTCTTCTGATTGTACAAACAAATGCTAAAACATTAGCCAATAGTCTGGCTGTGAAGGGTTAAAAACAAGTCTCGATCTTTGGTTTAGCAACACGGGGCCATCCCGTTCTGATGATGGATGCTTTAATAGAGAAGACTGTTTATGCGTCTAAGGAAAGAATGTTGGCGTCTCTAAATTCATAGCAATTATTTACTGAGTACAGATTTATTTTTATATACATATCAGGAGAATTTTTTTTCTTGTTTAAAAAAAAAAAAAAATGGAGTAGAACGTCTTGTATTTTTTTTTTCTGTTTGTCCAAAGAGTTTTAGATGTTGAAGATCAATCTCAGAAATGTTTCTTGGATTTTACATGGATTGTCTAAATGCGTTAAAGGGATTTTGCACCCCTGTAATCTATAAGGACTCACTGTGAAGTTCAGTAACCATAAAAATGCAAACACCATGTCATTCCAATCATCTTGAACCCTTCAGATAAGCAGCAAAATGCTAGGACACGTACAAATGCATTATTTTCAATTGGGACTGTTCACAATTGGGTGCTGACCTGCTTAAAAAACAAAAAAAAAAAAGATTCAGGGGGGCATGGCCAAGACAGGGCACTGTGAAGCCACAATTTTATAGGGCTATATCCCTGTATGTTCAAACTCAGCAGACAAAGCCTCTGACACTTAAGCCTTATGCCCAAGGGTAGGAAAGCCAGCAAAACCCCAGGATCAAACTGGCATTTTTTTCGCCCCCTCACCCAGGATTCCAGATCGGCCTTTGTGCCCAATATGGCACCATCCTGAGACATCCACTATGCCGCACCAGGTGCTGGGATGCAGGAGCAGCGGAACGACACAGAAACATCAACGTCTCCCATTCAGTGGCCCGCTCACAGTTCAAGTGCCCTATCATCCTGCTCAGACATTGTCAGTGGCTCTCAGCTCTTTGTGCCCTGAAATTGCAGGTAGGGGAACCAAGCTAGGAATTCCAGGAGCTCTTTACAAGTTTTTTGTTTTTTTTCACATCTGGACTCAAGTATCAAGTCTGGAACAATCAGAGGATGTGGTAGAATCCTGCCTGGCTACTCTGGAAGCCTTCATCCCACTCTCTCATTCAACTGGTGGACAACGGTGAAAACCGCAGCCGCCGCAATACCATTCAGATTAGAAGCATTCCTAAAGCAATGGCAGATCCAGATTTACTACCCAAGATGACCACTCTTTTTCTAGTGAAATTGAAATAGATTGTGTGCACAAAATGGCTGGGGATAGGGAGATGGCCTCAAATGCTGCATCTATTTTTTCAGTTTAGAGGACATTTTGGGTAAAGCCTGGAAGAAAAAGTCAGTGGATTTCACATTCCTGGAAAGTGATCACGCATTTTGGGTGTTTTATTGAGAGCCAGGTGTGAATTAGCTAATCTCCAGGAAACCCACTTCAGTATCAGGCAGATCTAACATATGGCAAATTTTTGCTACCTTCATGCCTATCACAGAACCTCTCCAGATTCCAAATCGAGAGCGGTTAGCATTCTCTTAGCTTGAATCAATAAATGGTCACGAAAAAAAAGGGTAACATTTACGGCCAATAGCTCTTTGTAAACGGGTCCTTGGATGGGACTGAAGTAACCCCAGTTATTTATATGTTCCCAACATCGATTCAATAGCCTTTCTGCAGGCCTGTTTGGAAGATCTGACCCTCTTTCAGGAGGGTGTCCTTGTTTTATGAGGTGGCATTAATGTGGCCTTGGACTCCCTGATGGATATCTCACACAAATTTTCACATTTGCCTTATGCACTTTTTAAGTGTTTCAAGCAACTTCTTCAGTCAGAACAATTAGTTGAAACATGGCAAGCACTTCACAGCAAAGAGAGAGACCCCACTATTCTTTTCAGCAGCTCATCTAATTTACTCTTGTATCGACTATTTCTTGCTTAAACAGTCTAGTCTCACGCGCTGCCTCCATCAATGATAAGGAGAAACTACACAGCGGATCTTCATAGCGGATTTGAACCTGTGCATACTTTCTAAGTGTGATATCTTCATGGCATCATACACTGGGCTCTCTGGAAATTCAGCCATGGCCCTCTGAGGGGATATCTATGCCCCTCTATTACCCATATTTTTAGAAGTGCCCCAAGTGCAATTCAGACAGCGGCCCCACTGCTTTGTTACTTAGACTGTCTCCTACGCTGATTTTTTTTTTCTTCCTCTTGTGTACGGGCATTATTGCTGATACCTGGATTGTGGCAGACACACCCTTTACTTTCATGACAAGCCCCTTTCCAGAACCAAGAGAGTTGGTTTTTGATTGTCATATGGGTTTCGCCGTCATGGCATTGTAAAACATTTTGGAGTCTGCTTGGAATGAATTTTACATATTCAGATTAATAATACTAATAATAATAATAATAATAATAATAATTGTATTCATTAACCACTTCGCGCCCACGCTATAGCCTAAAGGCGGCTACATCGCGGACGCTCCCTGTCGGGAGGGCGTCACTGGACGTCCTCCTGTTTACTTCCGCAATGCGCGCTCCTGTCTCTTGGACAGTCACAGATAGCTGTAAACAGCCAATCACAGCGGCCGTTTACAGCGCGATCGGCGTGTCCAATGAGAGATCTCATATGTAAACATATGAGATCATCTCTCAGCGCCGCTCTCCCTCCTCACACAGAGACAGCATGTGAGGAGGGAGAGATGAACGGCTGCAGCGGCCGTAAGTAAAAAAAAATAAAGTGCCACCTGTCCCCACTGCCATCTGTCAGTGCCATATGTCCCCAGTGCCACCTGTCCCCAGTGCCATGTATAAGTGCCATCTGTCATCAGTGCCATATCAGTGTCACGTGTCATCAGTGCCACATATTAGTGCCATCTGTCATAAGTGCCACGTATCAGTGCCACCTGTCAGTGTCACGTGCCATCTGTTATCAGTGTCACGTGTCATCAATGCCACGTATCGGTGCCTTCTGTCATCAGTGTCACATGTCATCATTGCCACGTATTAGTGCCATCTGTCATCAGTGCCACGTATTAGTGCCATCTCTCATCAGTGCCACGTATTAGTGCCACATGATATCAGTGCCACGTATAAGTGCCACATGATATCAGTGCCACATATTAGTGCCATATGTCATCAGTGTCACGTGTCATCAGTGCCACGTATCAGTGCCACGTCAGTGTCACGTGTCATTTGTCATCAGTGCCACCTGTCAGTGTCACATGCCATCTTTCATCAGTGCTACGTGTCATCAGTGCCACATAGTGCCATCTGTCATCAGTGCCATATCAGTGTCACGTGTCATCAGTGCCACATATTAGTGCCACCTGCCAGTGTCACGTGCCATCTGTTATCAGTGTCACGTGTCATCAATGCCAAGTATCAGTGCCACGTATTAGTGCCACCTGTCATCAGTGCCACGTATTAGTGCCATCTCTCATCAGTGCCACGTATTAGTGCCATCTCTCATCAGTGCCACGTATTAGTGCCACATGAGATCAGTGCCACGTATAAGTGCCATCTGTCATCAGTGCCACGTGTCATCAGTGTGATGTGTCATCAGTGCCACGTCAGTGTCATGTGTCATCAGTGCCACGTCAGTGTCATGTGTCATTGTCCTGGTGCTCCAGGGCCTTCAAAAGTGTAATATGTAGTCAACAAGTTAGTTGTGTTTTATGCTCCTAGAACACGTGATGGCGCTCCGTGCATGTTGGGCCTGTTGGGCCTCTCTAAGTGGCTAGGCTGTGAAAAAGTCTCACACATGTGGAATCGTAATACTCAGGAGGAGTAGCATAATGTATTTTGGGGTGTCATTTACACATGCCATGTGAGAGAAATAACCTATTACAATGACAATTTTGTGGGAAAAAATAAAAAAAATCTTCATTTTGCAAAGAATTGCGGGAAAAAATGACAACATCAAAAACCTCACCATGCCTCTTACTAAATACCTTGGAATGTCTACTTTCAAAAAAAGGGGTAATTTGGGGGGTATTTGTTTTTTTCCTGGCTTGTTCGGGTCGCAAGAAATGATAGGCCATCATCAGTACATCAGATGTCATCAATTTTGTCTAATTTGCACCACAGCTTGTAGACTCTCTAACTTTTACAAAGACCAAATAATATCCACTAATTTGGGTTATTTTTACCAAAGATATGTAGCAGTATAAATTGTGGCCAAAATTTATGAAGAAAAATTCATAATTTGCAAAATTTTATCACAGAAATTTTCGGTCTTTTTTCATTTATAGAGCAAAAAAAACCCAGAGGTGATCAAATACCACCAAAAGAAAGCTCTATTTGTGGGAAAAAAATTATAAAAATTTCATTTGGGTACAGTGTTATATGACCACGCAATTAGATCCGAGTAAGGGGTCGATCCCGACCCCTTACCACATGATCAGCTGTCAGCCAATGACAGCTGATCATGTGATAATAACAGAGCCGGTAATCGCTGACAGCGCGAGAAAAAAAAAAGCCGATCAATGTGCCCAGGGTGCCCACCTTTGCCTAATAAAAGTGCAGCCTACCAGTGCCCACATGCTCCACCTGTCAGTGCCCGCAGTGCCATCTGTCAGTGCCCACAGTGCCAGTGCTGCACATCAGTGTCACCTACCAGTGCTCATCAGTTTCCCTTACCAGGGCCATCTATCAGTGCCATTTATCAGTGCCATCCATCAGTGCCATCCATCAGTGCCCATCGGTGCCATCTTTGCTGTGCCCATCAGTACCGACTTATCTGTCCCCACCAGTGCAGCCCATCAGTGCCCACCAGTGCAGCCTATCAGTGCCCACCAGTGCAGCCTATCAGTGCCCACCAGTGCAGCCTATCAGTGCCCACCAGTGCAGCCTATCAGTGCCCACCAGTGCAGCCTATCAGTGCCCACCAGTGCAGCCTCATCAGCGCATATCAATGAAGCAGAAAAATTACCTGTTTGCAAAATTTTATAACAAACTATTAAACATGATTTTTTATTTTTTTTTTAAATTTTCCATCTTTGTTTGTTTGTTTAGCAAAAAATAAAAAACCCCAAAATACCACCAAAAGAAAGCTCTATTTGTGGGAAAAAAATGATAAAAATTCCATTTGGGTACAGTGTTGTATGACCGCGCAATTGTCATTCAAAGTGCGTCAGCGCCAAAAGCTGAAAATTGGTCTGGTCACGGGGGGGGTTTAAGTGCACAGTAATCAGGTGGTTAATTTGCAAGGATTTCCTCTTATTTCCTGTTTGGCTATGGGACAGGAAGGGAAGGGAAAACTCCACAATGGCAGAAATAAAATCTGAGAGGGGTTATAACTCTCCCTTACTCTATCCAAAATGTAAAAAAAGGTTTTGCCTACTTTAATAATGAATACAATGAATAAAAAATAAAAGTCATTCATAAAATTACCCCAGAGTAAATTATAAAATGAACAGTAATTGATAACGTTTTCAATAGCCAAAAGCAACACAATGATTCAATATAAAATCACTAAAGACCCAAATTGCTGTTCAAGCCCTGTGCAGGCTGTCAGTTTAAAATCATTCTTATTTTAAGACAATTCATTATATTAAAGCATTTGTAAAGCATTTTTTTTTCGTTTGTAAAAATTGGATTTTTTGTACTCACCATAAAATCCTTTTCTCTGTAATTCACTGAACGACACAGCTCCTCTCTTAGCCATTGGGTTGTTATGCCACCTTTAGGAGAATACTAGGCATTACTTGTTATGTAACACACAGAACTTTCCAGTTCCGCCCAGGGGGCGGTCCCGTGGGTAACAACCCCCCAGCCTGCCCTGCAGTCATCAGTATGTCAACAAGCAGTATAACGTAAAGAAAAAATAGGAGGGGCGTGTGCTGTGTCGGTCGGTGAATTACAGAGAAAAGGATTTTACAGTGAGTACAAAAAATCCTATTTTCTCTTATATTCACCAACCGACACAGCTCCTCTCTTAGCCATTGGGACGTCCCCAAGCAGTGCCAAACGAGGGGTGGGAAAAAAAACAGCATAAAAAAACTTCATCCACCAGGCCAGTGGGAACTAGTGAAACTTCACCCACAGAAAAACCACAGTGCGTGGATAAACCACCACAAAAACAGGGTACCCTCAACAGGAGTGACTACCCACAACCGCACCAAAACTGCGGAATGTAATGCAACAGTGCATTAACTTAACGGTACTGTGTTTTTCATCGGAAAACCAGGAAAAAATAAAAATATTGCATACTCAATTGCAACTATACGGCCGCCTGCAAAACTTTGCGCCCAAAACAGGCATCAGCCGATGCACTGACGTCTACCTTGTAGAACTTAGTAAACGGGTGGACAGACGACCAGGTCGCCGCTTTACACACTTGAGCGACAGACGCTTGGTGTCGGAAAGCCCAAGACGTTCCGATTGCCCTCGTGGAGTGGTCCGTGACCGGAAAGGGGGGCACCTGCCCCTTCAAGGCGTAGGCTTGTACTACGATCTGTCTGATCCACCTAGAAATGGTGGCCGACGAGACCGCCATGCCTTTCTTTGGACCAGCCACCGAAACAAACAGTGAGTCTGACTTCCGGAAGGGAGCTGTGGCAGACAAATACACCTTCAGAGCCCGAACCACGTCCAACGCATGAAGGGCCACCTCCTTAGGATGTGTCGGCTTAGGACACAGGGATGGTAACACAATGTCCTCATTGATGTGAAACGCCGAGACCACCTTCAGCAGAAAAGATGGTTCCGGACGCAACACCACCTTATCCTTGTGGATAACCAGATGGGGAGACTTGCAGGACAAGGCCGCCAGTTCCGAAACCCTCCTGGCTGATGTGATAGCCACTAGAAAGACCACTTTCTGGGAAAGAGTCAACAGAGGAATCTCCCTGATATTTTCAAACGGCGGTTTCTGAAGCGCCGATAACACCAGGTTCAGATCCCACGGAGGTAACGGTGGACGCACCGGAGGGACCACATGTCGCTCCCCTTGAACAAAGGTACTCACTAACGAGTGAGACGCCAGGGGTCGCTGGAAAAAGACAGCCAGGGCTGATATTTGTCCTTTAATGGTGCTTAATGCCAACCTCTGGTCTACTCCTTGCTGAAGAAAAAGCAAGATTCTGGATATAGAAAAGGAGCGCGGATGCCACCCTTTCTCTTCAAACATGGAGATGTAAGCCTTCCAGGTGCGATGATATATCTTCCGAGAAGAAGATTTCCGTGCTCCCAACATAGTGGGGATCACCGAGTCCGACAGTCCCCGGTCCCTCAGTACCTGGCTCTCAAAAGCAATGCCGTTAAAGCCAGCGATGGTAAAGAAGGATGGAGAATCGGACCTTGAGACAGAAGATCCTCCCATAATGGCAGTCGCCACGGGGCGTCTGCCACCAGGCGCACTAGGTCTGCGTACCAAGGCCGCTGAGGCCAATCTGGGGTGACCAGAATCACTGGAATGCCCTCGACTCCCACTCTGCAGAGCAGACGTGGTAGCAGCTTCAACGGAGGAAAAGCATAGATCAGCTGATACTGACCCCACGGAGCTACCAGCGCGTCTGACGCGTCTGCCCAAAGATCTCTTGTCCTGGACATGAATCTTGGCACCTTCCGATTGAGACGGGAGGCCAGAAGATCCACGTCTGGTGTGCCCCACCGCAGGCACAGTAGCCTGAACACCTCCGGATGCAACGCCCATTCTCCTGGGTCAAGCATCTGGCGACTCAGAAAGTCCGCCTGCCAGTTCTCCACTCCTGGGATGTAAATGGCCGACAGGGCCGGTACATGTCGCTCTGCCCACCGAAGTATGTGAGCGACCTCCTGTGCGGCGGCTGAGCTTCTTGTTCCTCCTTGGTGATTCACATACGCCACCGCAGTGGCGTTGTCCGACTGGATCCTGATCGGACGCCCCTGCAGTCTCACTGACCATGAGGAGAGGCATAGCCTGATCACTCTCAGCTCGAGCAGATTGATCGGCAAATTGGATTCCTCCGTCGACCAGAGGCCCTGAGCCGACTGAACCCCCATCACTCCACCCCAGCCGGATAGACTGGCATCCGTAGTGATCACCGTCCATTTCAGAGGAAGGAACGACTTCCCGGATTGAAGCACCGGGCACCTCAGCCACCAGACCAGTGAATTTCTGACTAGCTGGCTAACCTGGATCTGTCCATCCAGGGTCAACTGAGATTTGTCCCATTGTGATAAAATCTCCTTCTGTAGAACTCTGGTGTGGAACTGGGCATACGGCACTGCCTCGAAAGAGGCCACCATGAGACACAGGACTCGCATACAGAAGCGAAGCGACGACCGCTTGCGGTCCATCAGCCGTTTTACCGCAGCTCAGAGTCTGCAGCTTGTCTGAAGGGAGAAAAACTCTCGCTTCCCTGGAGTCCAGCAGCAAGCCTAGGTACTCCAAACGCTGGGTCGGTACTACCACCGACTTCTTTAGGTTTAACAGCCACCCAAACTCTTGCAGGGTCTGTACGGTGATCGCAACATCCTCCTCTAACTCTGAGGCGGAAGATGCTCTCAGGAGGAGATCGTCTAAGTATCCCACGGTCGTGATCCCATGTTGCCGCAGCAACGCCAAAACTGGAGCCAATACTTTGGTAAAGACTCTGGGGGCTGAAGCCAAACCAAAAGGGAGAGCCACGAACTGATAGTGGGCTTCCCCGACCGCAAACCGCAGAAACTTTTGATGCCGGAGGCATATGGATATGTGCAGGTACGCATCCTGGATGTCCAAGGACGCCAGAAAGTCCCCTTGATGGAGTGCCGCGACTACCGAGCGAACTGATTCCATTCTGAACCTCTGCACCTTCACAAAGTGAAAAGGTGAAAAGTGCAGCGCTTAGATAGTCAGAAATGTCCCTTGTTTTCACAACTAGCCACACAGGAAGGCAGAAGCCTGTGGGCCACCATGTGCAACAGGAATTTATCTGGTAAGTAACACCGTATGTGAACGTGCCAGTGGAACTGTTCCACTAGTATATATAAACGAAATCCCGAAGGATGATGTCGCTATAAAACTGGTGCAAAGTAAAAAGTGTCGAACAAAACAGTAAAGTAATCTCTAGAACCCAAGTGGTCAAAAGATTGTGGAAGCTAATTCTAAATCCTCTGTGACAAATAGCTATCAAAGGTACCTATTTAAAGGTGTATTCCTAACCAAATGCGATTAAAACCTTGCAAGGTGTCAAGCTGGGGGCTGAAGCCAAACCAAAAGGGAGAGCCACGAACTGATAGTGGGCTTCCCCGACCGCAAACCGCAGAAACTTTTGATGCCGGAGGCATATGGATATGTGCAGGTACGCATCCTGGATGTCCAAGGACGCCAGAAAGTCCCCTTGATGGAGTGCCGCGACTACCGAGCGAACCGATTCCATTCTGAACCTCTGCACCTTCACAAAGTGGTTGAGAGCTTTCAGGTGCAATATTGGACGTACCCCTCCCTTCTTGGGAACTACAAACAGATTTGAGTAGAACCCCTGGAAATGTTCCAATTCCGGAACAGGCACAATCACCCCACGATTCAGCAGGTCCCTTACTGCCCCCAAGAGGGCCTCCCGGCGAACCGGGGAAACGGGTATGCTGGAGGGGAAGAATCTGTTCTGCGGCCAAGAGAGGAAATCTATTTTGTAGCCGCAGGAAATCAGATCGCAGACCCATTGATCGGATAGTCGGGAAGACCACCGGGCTGCAAACTCCCGAAGGCGTCCCCCCACCCAAGACATGGGTGGGGGAAAACCTTCATGCGGTAGCACCTTTGTTCGCAGGCTTGTTAGGCTTGCGGTTCTAGGGACGTTTCTGTCCTTCCGTGGTCGTCCTGTCGGACTGGGGACGTTTGGCCGAAGCTCGGGGCGGACGAAAAAGCCGTTTATGAGCGTAAAAAGAGGGCCCCTGCCTACGGCGTGGCTCCTTAGCCTTCCTGGCCTGTGGGAGTAGAGTACTCTTACCACCTGTGGCATTCTTAATAATGTCATCCAAAGAGGCTCCAAAGAGCCGGTCGCCAAGGAAGGGAAGATCCGTCAGGGCTTTCTTGGATGCCTGGTCAGCCGACCAGCATTTTAACCAAATCAAGCGCCTCAGCACCACTGCTGACACTGAAGCCCTGGATAACAGGGGGAGAGTTTTCAGGGCCGCGTCACAAACGTATTTAAGGCCTTGCACTAGTTGGTCTGCTAGTTCCACGCAGACCGGAGAAGCCTGTTGTTCACCCAATTCGCGGTGCAACAGTTTCGCCCACTCAGTTAGTGTCTGCGACACCAGTGCGGATGCCAGTACTGGTCGCACGGTTGACCCCACCACCCTAAACAAGGAACGAGCTACTGCCTCGGACTTCCTGTCCGTGGGATCCTTAAAGGCAGGAGTCCCTTCTACAGGGATCGTGGTTACTTTGTTTAACCTGGATACTGGGGGGTCCACGACCGGAGGAGCCGACCACTTTTTGAGAAGGCTCTTCTCGAAAGGGTAACATACCGCCATGTATTTGGGGACCGAAAAGGTCCGTTGCGGTCGACCCCATTCCTTGTAAATGAACTTGTCAAAATAAGTCAGATACGGGAACACCCTAGGTGAACGGGCTGGCTTATGGGACCCAAAAGGGACTGCTACCTCAGCAGAGGAATCTGCTGGCTCCTGAATCTTCAGGGTATCACGCACGGCCGTGATAAGAGCTCCAACCAGCGCTTTGTCGTGCACGGACCCGGACGGAGACTCATCCTCGCTGTCCGAAAGGTCCTGGTCAGCGTCCTCTGACATGACAGAGCAAGGGCCACCTGCCTCAGCGGGTCCCGAGTCTGCGTCAGAACTCTCCCCAGAGGACGGGGGGGGGGGGGGCATGGGCCGCTTTTTAGCACCTTTGCGCCCACGCACCGCCTCCATCTTGGCAACAAACGAATTGAGGACTGCCGACAAGGTGTCCAAGGGTACTGCGCAGTCCGCAGGCGACCCGGTTGCAATTGCCTGGATTTCGGGGGAAGAAACCGCAGTTTCTGAAGTCATGCTGACCCTACCCTGTCTGCCACCCAAAGGGGACTTAGGACAGTGACAGTCCCACCCTCCTTACTGCTGCCGGCTGAGGGGCCCTTTCACCACCACCCTGAAGAGTTATGCGCTATTCAGCAGGTAGTGCCTGTAGTCCCTGTTAGCTCCCAGGTGCAGAGGAAACAGCTCTGTGTCGGTGAAGCAGCTGCTAGTGGCACTGAAACCATCCTGTAGTGTGCTCAGGCTCAAAGAAAATGGCCGCCGGGCGTCCTGTCCAAGGACCTAAAGCCCAGGGAAAATGGCCGCCAGAACACAGGAGCACATGCTGCTGCTAGAGCACAGTGAAAAAACGTGTTTCAGGCTTCTGGAAAATGGCCGCTGACAAAAACACAGGGAAAATGGCCGCCGAAGCCCATGCCCACACCCAAGATGGCCGCCGAATGTGAAACCATGAGGAGACAAACACTTCACAGGCACCTCCAGGGACATGGAAAACAGGAACCAGGACACAACCAGCGCTAAAAACCCCCAGGTGAGAGCCATGCACAGACACAAACACCCCATAGCAGCATACAGGGAGGGAGAGGGGGGCAGGGAGAGAGGAGAGGGGGGAGAGAGGGCCCCCGAATCGACCTCCCAGGGAATGCCCAGCTGCTCAGCCCCACCGAGGCAGGGAGAGCTGTACTTACCAGTCCTGAAGAGCTGGGAGACATTCCATTGCAGATCTACACTCTGATCGGTACAGACGTAGCTGCTGGCCTCGGCAAACTGTGACTCAGACATCAGTAGCCCAGTCATATGTATGCCCCGGAGCATAAAAGCTCACCGACCACCTCTGGAGCTGAGGTTTCGTCGTGGCCTGGCGAGCCGTAGCTGCGACCTGCACACGCTCGATGGCCGGACTGTGGAGACTACAAGGATAAGGGTATCCAGCCTGTCACCCAGCCGGCTGTTGATAGTAGATCATAGGATCTATCATCTTGCGCAAAAACCAAGCTTCTGCGGAAAAATAGACGGACCGATGGGCCCGCCAGGGTTCCTAGGTCTTTTCTCCTTACTAGGCAAAAAAAACTGATAGCTGCAGGGCAGGCTGGGGGGTTGTTACCCAAGGGACCGCCCCCTGGGCGGAACTGGAAAGTTCTGTGTGTTACATAACAAGTAATGCCTAGTATTCTCCTAAAGGTGGCATAACAACCCAATGACTAAGAGAGGAGCTGTGTCGGTCGGTGAATATAAGAGAAATAAACATGTTATACTTGCCTGCTCTGAGAAATGGAATTTCACAGAGGGTCCCTGAACCTCCTCTTCTGGGGTCCCCTGCTGGCACGCTAGGCTTCGCCTCTTCTCGGTGTGCCACCTTAGGAAGTCACTTTGTATGGGGGCACACCTGCTCTCAGTAAAGCTTGTGAGAGCAGGGAGAAGGGAGAGAACAGATGCAGCTGGGCAGCACTGGTTCAATACAGGATTAAGGGAATGTCTTAAGGTAAACATTTTACATTTAGAACCAAAGTTTATGTAGGGAAGGAGCAGGTTAGAATTCAGATAGGTGCAAATATGGGTACTTTATCCTTCACACCTTGGGGTACATGCAGGAAGGAGAGACCCTCTACTCAGGGCATTTCATCCTTGCATTGCACCTGTGCACCAATCCATCTTACTCCATTTTGTTAGTGTTGGGAGATCTGGAAACCCCTGTTGCTTACCAAAGTGTGATGCAGACTCCTTGATATGCTCGGGTCTGTACTAAGAAGTTTGTCAGAGCTACCAATTGTAATCAAATCTATAGTGCAAGTTGGAATTTGCTTAGTGATAAAAGAAGCAGAGCAAAGGGGAGTGGGGGCTTATACAACCCATGTTTTAAAAAGGTTACCAACCCATTGCACATGCAATGAGCTCTATGGAATCTGGCCACAATTGATGACTGAGAACTCGTATATGATAGCATTAGCAGTTCACACAATGGTTTTCTTGCTGCCTGGAACTGGTCATGGATCAACATGAAAATGTATGTTTGTACGGTGATCAGTAGTGAGAAGGATCGTTCCACTAGACTGAGCATACATGGCTAGCCACAATCAAGTGTCTGTAGGCACTTTAAGTTGAATGCTTCAGATCTATGGCATTGCTTAAATCTGCATGTCTAAAAATTCAAAGTGAGTGGTGTTATGAAAAATGTCCAACTTTGCTCAGTTTTCAGTGATCTACATAAAATATCTTATATAAACATTCAATCTTTAATCAAGTACTTTAAAGTGTCTCCATTCTCTGAGTTATTCATTTATGTCTCCTAAAACATATTATTACAATGTATAACAATCAAAAACAGGTGGGGAAATATAAACAAATGGCAAACCAGCTAGACCTCGTTTTCAGCTGCTAAGCGCATAAATGAGCAATACGGTCTATAAATGTATCTCAGCGAGCAAACTTGTTTCTGATCGGTCCAGCCAAAGTCAATAATCTTTGCAAGACAAATTGTTTCAGTTGGCAAGCCGTAATAAAGAGCAATTGGATCATTAATTATAATAACTTAAAGTTCCAAATTAGAAGCAAGGGGATGCACTTACAGCCATGCCCACTGTCCAGTAAACACAGTCTGTTCTCCGATGGGCTTTAGAAGGTTCTGTTAACTAGCTGTGCGCCACTTCTACAACTCAGGGTGCAACCTTAAAAGGGAAACTATAGTCTTCGTAGTTTGAGTTCTTAATAAAAAAAATGATATGCTTCTTTTGTCTATTTACAGTGCATCCGGAAAGTATTCACAGTGCTTCACTTTTTCCACATTTTGTTATGTTACAGCCTTATTCCAAAATTGATTAAATTCATTACTTTCCTCAAAATTCTACGAACCATACCCCATAGAAACAATGTGAAAAAAAGTTTGTTTAAAATTTTTGCAAATTTATTAAATATAAAAAAATGAAACAAAAATCACATGATCATAAGTATTTACAGCCCTTGCCATGACACTTAAAATTGAGCTCAGATGCATCCGGTTTCCACTGATCATCCTTGAGATGATTCTACAACTTGATTGGTTGGAGTCCACATGTGGTAAATTCAGTTGATTGGACATGATTTGAAAAGGCACACACCCATCTATATAAGGTCCCAGAGGTAACAGTGCATGTCAGAGCACAAACCAAGCCATGAAGTTCAAGGAATGATCTGTAGACCTCCGAGACAGGATTGTATTGAGGCACAGATCTGGGGAAGGGTAAATAAAAATGTCTGCAGCATTGAAGGTCCCAATGAGCACAGTGGCCTCCATCATCCGTAGGTGGAAGAAGTTTGGAACCACCAGGACTCTTCCTAGAGCGGGCCATCCGACCAAACTGAGCGATCGGGGAGAAGGGCCTTAGTCAGGGAGGCGGCCAAGAACCCGATCGTCACTCCGACAGAGCTCCAGTATTTCTCTGTGGAGAGAGGAGAACCTTCCAAAAGAACAACCATCTCTGCAGCACTCCACCAATCAGGCCTGTAAAGTGGCCAGACAGAAGTCACTCCTCAGTAAATGGCACAAGACAACCCATCTGGAGTTTGCCAAAAGGAACCTGAAGGACTCTCAGACAATGAGAAACAAAATTCTCTGGTCTGATGAAACAAAGATTGAACTCTTTGGCCTGAACAGCAAGCGTCATGTCTGGAGGAAACCAGGCACCGCTAATCACCTGGCCAATACCATCCCTACAGTGAAGCATGGTGGTGGCAGCATCATGCTGTGGGGATATTTTTCAGCAGCAGGAACTGGGAGACCAGTCAGGATTGCGAGAAAGATGAATTCAGCAATGTACAGAGACATCCTTGATGAAAACCTTCTCCAGAGCTCTCTGGACCTCAGACTGGGGTGAATGTTTATCCTCCAACAGGACAACGACCCTAAGCACACAGCCAAGATAATAAAGGAGTGGCTACAGGACAACTCTGTGAATGTCCTTGAGTGGCCCAGCCAGAGCCCAGACTTGAACCCGACTTGACACTCCCCATCCAACCTGATGGAGCTTGATAGGTCCTGTAAAAGAAGATACTGCTCAAAAATAGGTGTGCCAAGCTTGTAGCATCATAATCAAAAAAGACTTGAGGCTGTAATTGGTGCCAAAGATACTTCAACAAAGTAATGAGCAAAGGCTGTGAATACTTATGTACATGTATTTTTTTTTTCATTTTTTTTTTTATAAATATGCAAAGATTTCAAACAAACTTCTTTCACATTGTCATTATGGGGTACTGTTGGTAACATTTTGAGGAAAATAACAAATTTAATCCATTTTAAGTAAACAGATCACTTAATAGCAGCATCACAATTAATTTATACTAACCTTCTGCGCACTTAAAGTTTAAAGTTGCAGTTTAAAGCCCTGCGTACAGCCCATGCCCATAATTCAAGCACAAAACTGCAAAAAATGCAGCTTTTTTTTCATAGCCCTGAGCACAGGTGTATTGTTTTATATGGGCGCATGCACACAAAGGTCAGTAAAAAATATGTGCCATGTTCAGATCAGCAAAATCACAATAGAAAAATCAGCTTCCACAGTCCTGTATACAGAATGCATTTTATGTTGTTTGCATGTAAATAATTAGGCAAACGTTTATATGCATACAGTGCAAACGTACCCTATTGGCCAGCTCGAGGACATGGCTCCCTCTGCTCAGCTGCTCACACCTCCCTCTTCTAGACGGGCGCAATCTCGGGGGTCAGGCACATCCCCATCCCACCCACCCAAGCAGCAGCCTGCAGGACTCAGAAGAGAGGCTGGGGGAAGTACAGGGGGTGGACAGTGCAGTCCTGATGTGCCTGGGAGGTAATTCATGCTGAGAATGGCTGAGTTGTCCCAACCGTGGCTCTGGTTACCTGGGGCGTGCTCGCCCATAGCACTTGCCATACCTGGGATATGCCACTGCATGCATCCTAGGCACAAAGGATACTATGCAGTAGGAGGAGCAGCCTCCTTCCTAGCAACCGAGGACACTGAGTAGAGGGGACTGCTTGGGTTCTAGCAAAATGGGATGCTAGACAGCAGGATCTGCCAGGGTCTCAGCAGCTAAGGATGCTAGGAGGCAGGAGGCGCTATCACCATAGCAACCCAGGGCTCTAGTGGCCCTGGGTAGCAGGAGACACCTTTGTTATAGCAACCTAGGACACTAGGCAGCAGGAGCCGCCTGCATCCTGCCAAGCAAGATCTTTTGTAAAATGATATTCTATGTGCATATACCTGCTCATCTGCACTGCTATTAACTTAGGCTTTTCCAGGTTCCCTTTAAAGCAACCCCGTCACCACTGGAAAAAAAAAAAAAAAGAAGAAAACTAAAAGCACCCTGTAAAAGAATAAGGTTTATAGTTACCTTTCTGGCAAGCGGTTTGAAAGCTATATTTTCTAGAAGAGATATGGATGCCGCTATGTTACACTTTTTTGGTGTGCGTTGGGTATAGTGTCCGTTGGGCACTGTGGTTATTTCCAACAACTCCTACATCACTACTGGACAAAGTAGTGCCATAGGATTTGGCAGGAGGCTAACTAGTGCCATGGGTTTTGGAAGGAGGGTAACCAAAGCACCCAGTAAAGGGCGCATTATCTGGCACATGTTGAAGTGTCAGATGGCAGTGGCATCTAGAGCTCCTTAAATGATCGACGATGTAACATACTCCCTACAGAAAGATATTAGAGATTGCTTTTTTTTATTTTTTTACTTTATTTCAGCAGTGACTTTAATTTAAAATATAATCAAGAGACCCTTTTTTAAATTGCATTGTAGGCATATGCATGTACATGGCCATACACTATACAATCTGATTGTACAATCTCTGTACAATTTCCTTTAGATTTATTAAATTTATTGAATAGGAGGACCCACCTATCTATCCATGTATTCTGTATCCAATCAGACAGGTCCCTTCCTTTCATCAGGGATGTCCAACCCACGACCCCAAGGAGTTTGGCATTCGGGCCCACCTGGAGAACGCTGGGGATGCCGTGATAACATAGCAGCTGTAGCAGCCTACATTGACAAGCCAGGCAAATGCATGCCTGGAGGGATGACGTGCAACATAGTTGCTGGGTGCAGGGTGTGTGTGTGTTGGCGCTAATGAGGTCAACTTAGCCTTTAAAGCACAAAGGCAGGGTGATTACTGTGAATAATAGATTTCCCTCTAGTGGATAATCTACAGATCTGTAGAAGGACCACATTAACAAAACATGAAAAAAGTGACATAAAAATAATGTTTTAATTTACGGTAAAATCTACAGTTATTAATAAAAATGTGTGCTCAATGAAAATAACTGTTTTAGCTTTCTTTTAAAGGGAAACTATGATTTAACACATGTTGTGATGTTGCACTTTTCTAAGGAGTTCCTACTGCTGTCAACCTGCTTTGTCGAATGGAAAATGTAAAGCAGAGTGAAGAAAAGAAAGCACCAACAAGTGCTTAGTATAACGTCACATTTACCTGGCTGTCATTTTTCACTTTTTAATATGCTACCTGGGTAAAGCGTCTTCATTTTTATACTAACACAATATCAGAAAAACCATCAGTCCTCTCATATGCTCCCCATACAAAGTGTTGAGGATTGAAATTTGTTTAAAAAAAAAAAAAAAGGTGTTGGTGATACGACAAACTATAAGCTTTAAAGAACCATGGTTCTCATCTACCATATTGGTTTGAAGTACCGTGTATACTCAAGTATAAATGAGTTTTTCAGCTAATTTTTTTGTGCTGAAAATGCCCCCTTTGGCTTATACTCGAGGCAAGCACTTTTCTGCAGCATTTTCCGACCCGAATTTGGGGCCCCGTATCTCGGGACCACTTGGTGATAGGAACCCCATCTGCTGGATATGCTGTAGTGATAGTTCCACTGGGTTAGCACACCAAATTTGGGGTTCATAGCACCAAGTGGCCCTGAGATACGGGGCCCCAAATTTGCTCAACTGTGTCCATCTGCAGCAATGTCATTTCGGGACCCTTTGGGTCCAGTGACCCCAAATTTTGGCTGCAGCTAGGGGGCCTTAACTACCAAGTTTGAAGTTTAGGGGACCTATGGCTGCAAATGGGCACAGTGAGGCATGCAAATGGGCACAGTGAGGCTGCAAATGGGCATTGTTGACCCTCTTTTCCACTTACAGTAGCTGCGCATTTCTCACCCTAGGCTTATACTCGAGTCAATACGTTTTCCCAGTTTTTTGTGGTAAAATTAGGTGCCTCAGCTAATATTCGGGTCGGCTTATACTCGAGTATATATGGTACTACTTGGATTGTCCACAGCCATCAATAAATATCTGACTTTAAAAATCTGAGTGACAGTTGGAAACAAATGCAGATGAGGCATTTTTCAATCGATTTACAGGCGCGCACATGAAAAACACCAATGTGAAAGGGGTCTTAGCGAAGGCTCTGGCTCATTTGGTTACCCCCCCCCCCCCCCCCCCAAATAACAGGCCTACAAGTATATATAGTCACAACAACATAAATCATACTAACATTTTTTTCTCTTGTTCCAATAGTTTTTATTAAAATTTCAAAACGGCATTCAGAACATTATGCTCAGATATTCATCAGAGGATTGTTGAAACAAGGTTGCAATATACAATATGATCAGTGGCCCTTATCAAATACATATTAACAAAACATAGTAAGAAAGGTTATATTTTGGCTAGAGAGACTTCCTTGTCCCCTGGTAGCATCCTACAAAACCATATATTCCCCCCTCTCCTCCGTCATTATGGTATAACTAAACCAACGTCTAAAAAAAATAAAGAAGAATTAAGAAGAAGAAATTAAGAATTTGAGTAGAACAAAGTGACCCCGGCCTCTCATCACAAAATAACCCAGCATTCAGGGAGCTTGGAGATAAGCAATCCAGGGATTCCACACCTTCTCAAACCTAGCTTTCTTATCTCGTCTTATACTGGCCAGTTTTTCATTGATCATAATCCAGGACACCTTGTGTTTCACCAAGGTAACGTTGATTACACGCGATTTGCATGCACGTGCTATAATTATTTTAGCCACTAGGAGAATGAAAAATATGAGAGATCATAGTCAGTAAACAACCCAGTTTTGGCTTCTCTAGGTATATTTTGTCCGTTCACTGAGTAGATCAGGTTGAATATTCTGATCCAAAAAAGACAGACCTTGGGCAAGACCACCAGACATTATGCATATCTCCTTCCTGTCCGTACCCTCAAAAGCAAAGGGGTGAAGTACTGGTGTATAGTTTTGCTAGCTTTGTAGGGACAAGGTACCAACGCACTAGCACTTTATAGTTTACCTCTACCAATGAGGTGTTAAGTATGCCTTTGTGAACCATGGTTGACCATTTTGTCCACACCTCTTCTTCCACTATTTACCCCCAGGTCCCCCAGGTTCCAAAGCCATTTGGTTGGAAGGTTTGTTACCCTGATAATTGAATAGGGTATATAACTCTGTTAGTTATCCCTCCCCGTGATTCAGGTACACAGATTTTCAAAAAAGGTCCTAGTGGTTATATCCACCTGGTCTTTCAATAAGGTTCTCATGTAATAGATAATTTTGTACAGGTGATAAGTCACTGTGGGGGGCATTTGTAAGGTTTCCTTAAAATAGTTGAGTCGTCTTATCCCCTTATTAGCTATAAAGTGCCCTACCCCCTGCCCCGGTATATATGATCAGCCCCTAACCTGTCTACCTTTAGGAGATCCCTGAAAACTCACTTATTCAGGGAAGCCTATCCCACACCCATCTAACAACTGTCCCAGAGCCACCCCCATCAAATCATTCCCTGCATCTATTCGCTTTTGCGCCACCACCCCCTCCCTTTAGAATGTAAGCTCTATGAGCAGGGCCTTCCTGTCCCTTCTGTATTGAACTGTACTGTAATTGTGCTGTCCACCCCCCCCCCCTACATTGTAAAGCGCTGCGTAAACTGTTGGTGCTGTATAAATTGTGTATAATAATAATAATAAAGTGAGCAATTCTGTAAAGACCCTTGTTGATCCACCACGTGCATTGGATGATCTGTTGGCACAGTAGGAAGTGAGGGTTATTGAAAAGTGGGGCTACTGGCAGATAGGGGGGGGTTTTAAGGGGTGTAACTTGCATGCTGTGTCCCACAGACGCAAAGAGTGGGATAAAGATGAGCTCAACACCCCCGACGCTCATTCGCAGAGAGCAAGATTAGAAGATTCAATGGAATGGTCGGACTTGCTTCTGCCTCCAATTGGACCCAGTTGGCTCTGTATCCTTTAGCAAAAATTTGGTATAATTGAACCAGTTGTGCCACCCTATAGTATTGCAAGAAATGTGGGACTCCCAGCCCACCTCGCCATTTGGACCTGTATAGGATAGAGCGGGCCACCCAGCAACCACCCTTATTCCAGATAAATTTATATATCAGGGACTGTAATTGCCGGAAGAAAACAGAAGACACTGGTATCGGAAGAGATCTAAAATAATATAGTATGCGAGTGAGAACCGTCATCTTGACGGCCACTATTCTGCCCATCCAGGAAAGATTATGGGTTTGCCAGGTCTGCAGGTCACGTTCTGTAGCGTCGTATAAAGGAGTATAGTTTGCCCGAAATAGTGTAGCAATGTCAGAGGTCAATTTAACCCCAAGATACAGTAGCTCCTGGGTACACCATTTAAAGGAGAAGGATCACTGTATAGAATTTTAGACCCCATCTGGGATGTTTATATTGAGAGCTTCAGATTTTAGCTGATTTAACTTTAATCCAGAGATGGCTCTAAAGTCGGATAGCAAGGCAAATAAATTGGGTAAGGTCGTGACAGGGTCCGAAATGAATAGCAGCATGTTGTCGGCAAATAAGCCACATTTATGTGTTTTGCCACTGCTTTCAATGCCATGAATATTGGGATAGGATCTAAAAGCTATCAGCAATGTCTCAATAGCAATTACGAAGAGGAGAGGGGAAAGAGGACACCCCTGCCTAGATCATCTCCGGATGTGCAAAGGGTCCGATGTACGACCATACCCAATAATGTTAACCGATGGAGTTGAATATAAAGCACAAGTAAGAAATTTCGGTCCACAGTTCCATTTCCTTAGGATATGAAACAGAAAAGACCAGGATAGAGAGGCAAAGGCCTTGTTCAGGTACAGTGACAAGAGCATGCCCCGCCTGACCCAATATATTGTGATATGAAGTTATTGAATTGATTTGCGTACAGTTTGGTCAGGAGTTTTAGGTATTATTGATCAGGGATATTGGGCGGTAATTGGCTACATCAGTATGGTTTCTGTCTGGCTTAGGTATTAAACATATATTAGCTTTGTTAGCGTCTGCTTTAAGGTCCACACCGTTCCGTATTGCCATAAAGAACTGGAGGAGATGGGGTGCTGAGATGCAAATGTCTTGTAATATGACGTGGAAAAGCCATCCGGCCCTGGAGTCTTAAGCCCCATACACACGCTCGGACAATCCGCGGACAAGGTCGGTCGGACTTTGTCCGACGTACTTTGTCCGATGTTGGCGTTGCGTACACACGGTCGGACTACGTTGTCGGAATATCCGGTCCGGAAGAACGTCGTGACGTAAGTCGTCGTCCACGAGATTACAAAAGGGAAGTTCAGCACCACGTCAGGCACCCGTTGGGCTCCTTCTGCTGATCCCGTGTTTATCGAGAGTTAGTGGAAGTTTGGTGACTTAAGATTCGCGCTTCTCAGTTTTCTGACTCAGATCGTTACTGCTCTTCAGTTTGTGCTTGTCGTGCGTATCTGTTTATTAGTGCGTGTAGTCAGTTCGCATTTGTTGGTCATTGCGGCCTATATCTTGATATAGGACGCTTTGATTTGCACTGCTTATTGTCTGCTCGTTGCTGGTATTCACTTCGTTCTTTCAGGCCTTGCTGTTTATCGGTGCTTTCTGTTTGTCCGTTCTGACCAGCCGACCTTTTGTGACCTTCTGAGCGATGTTTCCCGTGCGTACTCGTCGCCGAGTTCGTGCTGTACGCGGAATTGGTGTCGGGCTTTTAGCTTTGACCCAAGACCCGTCCATGAACAGAGTGATGAGGAGTATGTGGACCAAGAATTGGTTGCTTCAGCGTGACCAGTTCTCGCACATGCCTTTGCTTCGTGAGATCCGGGAGAATAATCCTGATGATTTCAGGAACTTTCTCAGGATGACGGACCCCGATTTTCACCGTCTTTTGGCTTTGCTGACCCCCTTTATCAGCCGGCAGGATACCTGCATGAGACAAGCCATTACTCCGGAGCAGAGGCTTGTTGCCACGTTGAGGTACTTGGCGACAGGGAGAAGTCTTCAGGATTTGAAGTTCTCTTCAGGTATCTCTCCCCAGGCCCTGGGAATCATTATTCCAGAGACCTGTTCTGCCATCATTCAGGTCCTGCAGGAGGACTATATTAAGGTAACATTTCTACTTTACTATTCCCTTCTATGTATGCTCTGTTTGCTAATGACTTGTATTTTTGACCTCCTTCCCTAATTACCATGATTGCAATATGTTCTAATATGCTGTGCCCCTTTTCTCCTTCATGCATTTTTCCCTTCACTTACCTCACCAGCATGCTCTTCTGCCCCAATAGACACCTATGGCCTAGTCACTTAAGCAATGTCTTTTGTCTGCTGCATAGTATTGTTTGCCCCAAAACACCCCCTAAAATATGCACAAATGTTTGCTGTGTGGTTTACTTCATGTAGAGCCCCCTTTTTTTGTTCTTTTGGTGGGGGGGGGGGGGCAAACTCATTAGGAACCCCTCCCCCAACTGCTCTGTCAGATGGTACCAATCCTTTATCTGCTGGCTTTCCCAAGGTCCATACACACTATATACCTACCTCTTTATAGTGCGCATCTTTAGGGATGAATTCAGCAAAGCATGTAGTGCAAGGGACTGCCTCCATACATTCCATTTCCTATTTTTTTGTCTTCTTTCCCTCCTATTAGCTTGCTTGGTAATTTAATAATGTCACACTGTGCCTGCCTTTTTTGGGGGGGGGGGGAAATGTTATTTGATCTTTCCTGTGGCCTGCCAATAGTGTTAAGTACAGAGGGTCTGGCCAAACTAGGCCACATTATTGAGCCATTTGCCAATCAATGAAGTGCAGAGGGTTACCTGTCCACCACCCCCCCCCCCCCCCCAAAAACCATCGTTATTGCCAATGTCCCAACAGAAGTGGGGGGATTGATGGGGGGGTGAGTAATCTGTGAAGGGGAGCCTCTACTTTTCTGTGTAAATACTTTCCAGCCTCCAATTTTATACAATGCTCTTGTTCCAAGATGTTGATTGTCTAATCTGCTTGCAATGTTTAGGTGCAAAGTGACTAATTTTTTTTTCTTGTTTCACTCCACAGTTCCCTTCCACGCCACAGGAATGGCAGACTGTGGCCTCCCACTTTGCCAGCCGTTGGGACTTTCCTAACTGCGGAGGGGCAATTGATGGGAAACACGTCCGCATCGTCCCACCGCCCAACTCGGGGTCCTACTATTATAATTATAAAGGGTTTAATAGTGTAGTGATGTTGGCGGTGGTGTCGGCAACATACGAGTTTATGTATGTGGACGTGGGGATGAACGGCCGGATATCGGATGGTGGGGCCATTACGCACACGGAGTTCTACTGGCGTCTCCAAAGTGGCAGTCTGTGCTTGCCACCTCCAGAGGAGAATGCCGAAGGACTCCCCTTCGTCTTTGTCGCAGATGAAGCGTTTGCGCTGACTCCCCATGTGATGAGGCCGTTCCCGATGAGGACCCTCACCCCGGACCAGAGGGTCTTCAACTACAGGCTGTCCAGAGCCAGAAGAGTGGTGGAGAACGCTTTTGGCATCCTGGCCAGCCGCTTCCGCCTGTTCCTGACGGCATTTAACTTGGCGGAATACAAACTGAACCACATAGTTCTTGCCTGTTGCATATTGCACAACTTCCTCAAAAGACATAACAGGAACTATGTGGTGCCCGTTGGCCCAGATGTGGAGGGCCCTCCAAATGCGGACCTCACAGCCCTTCGAGTGGCACGTCCAGGCTTGCCCCCTCTCAATGCCCGCGTGGTCCGGGACCAATATATGGAATACTTTGTGGGTAGGGGGGCCATTGCTCTGCCTGACGATGTGTGAGAGGCATTTTTTAATAAATCTGATATTTTAAACAACCTCTGATTTCTTGTCATTTCAGTCTTCTTTTTAGCTTATTTTACTTTGACATTTTTTCCCTTTGCCTTCGACAGTGGTAATGCACTTTCTGGGCAAAAGGAGGTAACAGTCTCTTCTTCCCAAAAAGATTATTCTCATGTGTGTTTGCTACCTAATCTTTGGTCTAGAGAAGGTTTGTCCTGCATAACTGACACCCAAAATACTCCTTTTCAGCACCAGGTGTGACATGTGTGTATTCTCCAAAATGCTGTGCTCCGTGTTTTCGTACAAAGCACTGTGGGTGTCATTTACATAAGTCAAATCCGCTATGCTCTACAAGTGCATTGAAAAAGTTCCCTGGGAAAGGAAATTGCAGTGCAAAGTGGATTTGCCTTTAGTAAATAACACCCATTGCCCCCCATATCCTTTACATTTTACATACATAATGCATTGTTTTATTTAAATAAGGAAGCCACACATTTTGAAAATTAAAAAAGTTTACTTGGAAAACATTCACAAGTGCGTTTACAATCTTCACGCCAAAACTGACAACATCTTGGTTATTTACAACATTATTTACAAAGATTACGCAATTTGTAAAACCAGGCATGGAGCTAAGCAGAACCTATGAAGTAGGAAAGTTCAACTTTGTAAAGTGAAGACAAGATCAGACATGACTATATGTTCAAAGTGTGTTTGATCTTGCCTTCATCACATGGGGGGGGCACCCCCGAAAAGTGGAAATTTGGAACATGCACACAATTTGGTTCTGAAAATGGTCATTAGATGGTAAAACACATGCCTAGAAGCTTCAAAAGTGCCATTTTCCATCATGGGGATGAATGGACGTTTTTTGGGGGTGCAACCCCTTCACCACAACCACTTTCGTAGTTCGTAAAGTGTTTGCACCCCCAAAAAAACGTTGCCATTCATCCACCATGATGGGAGCTAGCACATGTGGACACAATGTGTGCATGTTCCAAATTTCACACAGTTTTTAAGTTGCAAATGTGTTCAGAAGCTGGCACAAATGTGTGTAAATTACTTGGTGCTTTTTCATATTTTTCCTAAAACATCAATGATGTTCTTCAATTTTTGTTGAACATCATTGATGTTTTGCTTTATGTAATCTAGATCTCGATTGCAGACCATTATCTCTCCGATGAGTACGTGGGCACTCTCTGTGGTAAAGTGCGATTTTTCTTCCACAACATCCACGTCACCTAAAAACCACAAACAAAAAAAATGGGGTGTTGGAAATGAGGCAGCCATACATGGATTAGCTTACCAGTAGCTGTGTTCTCCCACACTCACCTGTTGTGGTGACAATTTCTCCAAGTTCGATGATCTCTCCTTCCTCCTCCTCCTCCTCTGCTTCTGCTCTTTCCCCTTTTTTGGGAGGTGTTGGTTTGGGGGTTTCCTCAGACGGCCCAAGTTTTCGCTCCCCTATGAGAATGTCCAAAAGGAAGATTTAGCAACACAAACTATTGAGGGCAGAAATAGGAAATGACAAACATTGCTTGAAAGTGACGGACACTATTTTAGTTTGGCCAGTTACAAATGTCAACTACATGAATGTAGTCACTTTGTAAAGGTGCTAAACTGACTAGCTTTTTGGTAGAAGTTTGTGTGATGGAGACCCCCCTCTAGTATCCACTGGAGCACATGTGTGGAAAAGGCTAATAAAAAGGGGGTTTGGGTGTCCCAGCACTAGTGCTCTCGAGTCCAGATGGGTAAACACCTACTGGGTGACCTCTCCTTTACATTGAATAAATTGCCTTTACATTCTGGATGACATTTCTAGGGAGAACAAACTTCCTTTCCCCCAAAAAAACACCAAACATCGTATTATAAGTGGCCGCACGATCGAGGTTGCGTACGATCGAATGGACACACACACGACCATGACAGTGGCAGAAAGATCGAGGCTGAGTACGATCGAATGCACAGACGAACATGAAAGTGGCCATTTTGGAATGTACAACTTTGTAAAAATCAAACCACATGGAGCAGTATGCAAGCAAGAAATCAAACACAAAACACAACTACTTACTTTTTTGAAGAATTCTCTTGATCTTTCTGTACTGATCGGCCTCCCTCAGTTTCAGGTCTGACCAGCGTTTCCTCAGTTGCTCCTTGGATCGTTGTACCCCAAAATGATTGTACAGCCTCCTCACAACTTTAGACATGATCTTGGCCTTGCGGACATTGGGGTTGAGGTAAGGCCCATACTTCCCATCATAGTCGCTCCTCTTTAATATGTCCACCATCTCCAACATTTCTCCAAATGACATATTGGAGGCCTTGAATTTCAGGCTCCGGGATCGGGACGTTTCTGCCTCCGGCCTTTCCTCGTCCTCCTCCTCGTTGGGGGGATATTTGGGGCGCACCTGCTGTGTCCCCGCCATGTGCTCTCCCCACTGCGCCGTAAAGAGAAGGGGTGGGGAATAGACGAGAAAGATCGTCAGGGGCGGGCGGAGTTTGACGCATGCGCACTGTATATAAAACGTCACACGCCTGTGTCGTAGCCACGATCTGGGAGACGAGGGGAGAGAAAGCTCACGCACGAGACGATCGCTACAAACGAAGGTACAATTTGACGTTGGTACATAACTAGCCTAGACTGATTAGAACTTGAGGCTTCTTTATGGAGAAGATTAGGAGTGTTTAGGCTGACATTATTTATATTGTTTTGTGTGGCGTTGTGTCTTGCAGAGGTGATGGAGGCGTTCTACAACGTGAGCTTTCTCCCACACTTCATTGATAAATACCGGCAATTCCCCCTCTTATGGCAGGCAAAACACAGGGATTATAGCAACAGACCAAAGAGGTACGCAGCCCTGCTGAAACTGGTGGCATTTGTAAAGCCTACCCTGCCCATGGCAACCGTCGCAAACTTAAAAGTGAAGATAAACAACATGAAGACTACCTATTTCCGGGAGCGCAATAAGGTCCTGAAGTCACAAGCATCTGGAGCTGCAGCAGCTGATGTCCATGTCCCCACGCTCCGGTACTATGACAGGCTCCACTTTCTCAAAGACCAGGCTACTGTCAGGAAGTCACTCTCGACTCTTCCTTGCACGCGTCCTTCCACGCACGCCACCCCTGATGAGGCTTCCGAGGACCAACCTGGGCCTTCCAGTCAGGAATATGTGCAGGTGCCCAGCTTGTTCCAGGTATAGTAGTTTTGGAACCAGTTTGTTGAATAATGAATGATGTTCAGTTAATTCAGGATCCCCAATTGCTTATTTCCTAACGTGATTGACATATCAACAGACAGTGGTGTGGGAGACATTTTTGGGAAGAATCTAAACTGCAGGGCTGAGAATTGTATGGTTTTGTATTTGAAAACATTTTGCAACAGTCACTAGATGAGAATTGTGTGTGTTTGATGAACAAATAACTGAAACTATGTCCCTTTTTCAGACACAGGAAGACCTCAGCCAGGAGGTGGCTGTGGAAGGTGGCAGTCAGGAGGAGGCAGGGGGTAGTGGCAGCCAAGAGGGGGGTAGGCGTAGGAGCCTGACTGTCTCCCAAGTCTCTCCCCTCCGCCTTCCCTACAGAAGGGCGAAAAACATGGGGGAGGTGGGAGAGTCAGCGCTCCAGCTGATAAAAGATGCCTCAGCCTCCCTCTATGCCACACCCACCTACGAGGAGGCCTTTGCCTCCTTGGTTACAAGTAAATTTACGGGTATGGAGGCGGGGCAACGCAGCATGTGTGAGGAGGTCATCCTCAAAATCCTAAATGAGGGCATGGCTGGGGAGATGACTCCCCTCACACATGTTTGCGAGAGTGACCTTGCTCCGCCTCCTCCTCCTCCTTCTGCCACCCCACCAGCACCAGCACCACGGCGTGGAAGGAAGCGTACAAGGAAGACAAGAGAGTGACAACCTGGACTCAGTCTGGTCTGAGAGAAGATGGAGCCTCTCGTAGTACCAGAGCCTGGGGACCTAGATGGCATCTGCTGCAGTTCCGGATGTTTTGGACTTCAGGACCAGATTGCGCTCCCTTATTATTTAGATAGGTAGTCTTCATGCCCCAATTGTTTAAGTCTGTAAAATGATGGTTGCCATGGGTGTCCAAGGCTTTGCAAATTCCCCAAGTTTCACCATGGCTGCGTTCCTCTTTGGTCTGTTGCTGAGACCTAAATAAAGGTTTTTTTGCTTTGAAATAATCATTGACTATTGTGTTTTACTTTTCTACAATGACAGTTTTTCTTTGAGTAGGCAGGTACATTTCACTAATCCTAGAATTAACAAGGGGCACCAACAACCAACAAACTCCTAGTAAATGTAAGCAAGAAATACAAATGTTAAGAATGTGGTTTTGCTAAGTTGAGACATACAAACCCCCTCCAAAAAAAAAAAAAAACCTCCTTCAAATATGTATTCCCCAAAAAAAAAAAATCTGGTTAAAAAAATAAGAAAGATTGTATTACGATCTGAGTAAAAATAAACATGTAGTGTATAAATGCTGCAAAGTAATAAAGAAGTAAGTTTGTGAGAAGTGCGGGTGAATAGGAGCAGCTAAAAGATGTCATTCTTGTTGCATTTTAAAGAAAAAGAGAATGCGCTGCATTAAAGACATTTTAACATTGCAGCGTGACGAATGTGCTGTGTCGATTAGGAAAGGTAGTTTTACCTGACCGAGCGCTTCCGTCACAGAATTTCTTCTGAGCATGCGTAGCACTTTGTCCGTCGGACAAGCGTACACACGCTCGGATTTGGTGTGATCGGACCGGGTTGACGGGAAATCTTTCCAGCAGGAGATAAGACTTTGTCCGACGGACAAACCGACGAACACTGTCCGATGGTGCATACACACGGTCTGATTTTTCAACAACCTTGTCCGATCGGACCAAATTGATGAAAAAGTCCGACCGTGTGTATGGGGCTTTAGAGGTCTTAGCTTGTTTGATCACCTCTAATAATTCTGCTATAGTGATCTCCTTCTCCAAAATCTCCTGATGGGAATGAGAGAGAAGGGAGAGTGAGAGTGTTAAGAAAATTGTCTATGCCTCCAGTTGATGCATTCTCCTGTTCACCATACAGCGAAGATTAATGTTCATGAAACTAATCCATTACCGTCTGTGGGCTCTGTGTCAGAGTGCCATTCACACGCCTAATCTTAGGGAGTACTGTTCTGCAAAATCTAGGCATTATATTACAGGCTAACATGGTACCTGGTTTATCCTTGAGCGTGTAAAAGGAAGTCCGAGTCCATCTAAGATTCTTTTCCGCCTAAGTCATCAGACAAAGATTCAATTTCAACCGAAATCTATTAGAATCTATTTTGTTCCTAATGTCCAAATTTGGGTTTTGTTTAGGTCGAGTCAGTAGGTCAGACAACTCCCTTTCTTTATCGCGAATAAGGGCATTTGGGTTCTTCTTAAAATGAGATGATATTTGAATTAGATAGCCCCTGATCGCAAAATATTCTTTAAGATTTTGTTATATGTCAATACAGACTGATGGATTACTCAGAAGTGATTTATTCAGTCTCCAAGGGGCAGTACCCTTGTTCACCGCTAAGGTATCACATGATGTCCAAAGAAAGGAGTGGTATGACCAGCTCACGTCCAAAAAATTGAATCTAGGGCTACATTGGAATCCCCCGCAAAAAGTACCATCCCCCTCAGGTCCGGGGACACAGCATGCAGTAGAGTTCGAAAAAAAGGAAGTTGACCTGTGTTAGGGGCATAGTAGGAGATTAATGAGATTGGAGAGCCTTCTAAAAGCCCTACTAACAGCAAGTACCATCCTTCCGGGAGGCAAATCTTCTTTTCAAGCGAGAAGGATACACGCCTAGAAAAGCAAACTGCCACACCTCCTGTTTTCCCTGGATCCTTTGCCATGTAAAAGTGTGGATAATAGTGGTGTAAACAGTTTGGGTTATAGTTTGGTAGGAAGTGTGTCTCCTGTAGGAAGAGAACATCAACATGTAAGGACTTGTAATGTTGAAAGGCCATCATCTGCTTCAATGGGGAATTCAGGCCTTTAACATTATGGGTAGCAAATTTGCTTAGTAGTAGTATCTGGAATGGTGCACAAAGACAAAAAGATCACTTACCAACTCCTGCTAGTATGACAATCAATTTTCTTGGTTCCCAGAATCGTTTAATCGACCAAGAATCGTTATCAAGGGGACCCAGCGCAAAGAGAAAGAGTTCAGGAAAAGAAAAGGAAAAATTAAGCAAAAAAATACCCCACAAAAATTTTGAAGAAAAAAAATACCAATATAAAAAATGTCCTATAAATAAGAGATCAAAGTGAATATTCAGTAGTAAGCAATTTAAACAAAACTTACACCAGACTATGGGACAAGGCTCCCACAAAAGTCACAGGTTTGGCTCTGATCCCCTCTGTAAGGGACAGAAACAAAGACAAACTGGGCACATGACTGCCACCACTGGCCCTCCCTTGCCCTGAAAAACATCAATAACATTTTGAACAATAACTGAGAATCAGAAAACCCCCAGAAACAACAATATGTATTAAACCTGAATCCCAGGGGTTTTCGTTCTCACGTTTAGCAATGAAATGTCAGGAATCATCTTAGATGTTCCATTTATGATCCCACCCTAGAATCAATGAATGGGAAAAAAGAGAAAACAAACATAGGAAAATCACTTCACAGTGTCCATTTGAACCCAAGAGCCACAGTTATCTTCATGGGGGTCTGCTTTTGAGCTGGGCTTGGCTTCTGATGGAAAGCCAAACTTGAGATATGGGACTCTGTGCGGACCTAGCGGCAGAAAATCTGGGCTGTGTGATGCGGGGGGATCCCTCCGGATCAACAGATATAAGGCCCAGTTTCTTCAACAGAGCATCACCTTCCGGGAACGTGGAGAAAAAATGCTTACGGTTGTGGTAAGTAAAGTTTAGTCGAAAAGGGAAAGCCATCATAGGCATTAGCAGTGGTTTCAAAGCTCTGCGCTTCTGGATAGTAGTCGGTGAGATGTCAGCAAAGATATGGATTTTGTGGTCCCGCAATTGCAGGTCAACTATTTCTCTACCTCTGGCCATCACTTGCTTCTTGACCGCATAATAATGAGGCTTTACGATGATGTTTCTTGTAGGCCATCATCACGGGGTGGCGGCAAAGCCCTGTGTGCCCTATCCAGTTCCAGCTAGTGAGAAGGTATGTCAGGGATGAGGTGTTGAATGAGTTCTTTAACAATTGGTTTCGGAGTCAGTAAAGGATTCAGGAATGTCACGGACTTTAAAGTTGTATCGGCAAGACCGATTTTCTAGGTCGTCGATCTTATTCAGTGCATCATCCAATATCTTGTGTAAGTCTTCAATACACTCCATATTTTGGTTGGTTCTGGCGAAAGGTGTCATCCAGGGTGGTTTCTATTGTTCCTATACGAAAGCTCTTGAAATTCGTGTTTCAGGTCAGATGTTATGCATTTGCTTGCTTGTTCAAGCCCTTGCTCTAACAGGGTGGAAAACCGTGCCAGCAAAATGGGATCTCCTGAATAAGCAGTTGTCGGCGGAGCTGCTGCTTGGGTACCAGGGAAAGATGAGGGGCCATCCTCCATGCTTCCCTGACTCAATGCAATGTCACATAATGCCCTATCCAGGTCAGATTGTGAGGAGAAAATATCTCTGTCTGGGGACATTGGAGCAGCCTGTGAGGATCTGCTGCTCAGATTCCTCTGTGAGCCATGAACAGGCAGATCCAGAAGCTGTGGTTGTGCAGCCCGTGTGTGCTTTGGAGCCACCGCCGCCATTTTGGACATGCAGGCTGTGTCCCCATAGACATCTGCGGGGGTGTTGTGGCGGCTTTCAGGCTTACTCTTATTCGGCAGCCGATTCCTGGAAGCTGCGGATGTCTAGCCGGGTATGCAGCTAATGCGGGAGGGCCGATGATTGTCACGACCAGGCTTATCTAGCCAGCGGGGAGCGGAGCTGTATGTTCCAGATGCTAGTTATCGTCCGCAGGAGGCTGTGGTGGGTTTACAGGCTTACAACGTATAACCACCAGATCTGGGTAGCAGCGGGATTCCAGGTGGGTGTGTGGCGATCGCAGGTGGAGGAGCAGAGCTGAAGTTTCACACAGCCACCATCTTCAGCCTTGTGTATGTGCCTGATATTAGCAATTTTTTTTTAAATTTACCCCAAACCATTATAGCGTCTCTTGAATAAAAAAAGGCAAACCCTGTGAATATAACTAGTCTGTGATGAAATGATGTTCACTGTGGACTGAAACCCTTTTCCACTTTGCAGAGCATGCAGTGGGTCCCCCTCCCACTCATGCTCCATTTTAGTCAGCAGCTGAATTGGTTAATATGTGCAATTAATATTTTTGCTGCAGCCAGTATGGAGAGAGACCTGGACTCTGAATGAAGTAAAATGTATGCCACAGAAATAGAAAGCCACACCTTGCCCCCCCCCCCCTCCTCCAATCTGGCAAGTCAACTATTAATGCTTTAAAATGAACTTAAAAGGATTTTTTTGGGAGGGGGGGGGTAACTTAACCACTAATAGCAGAACTTAGAAGCTCTTGCTCTTTTCTTCCTTATATCGCCCCCCCTGGCCATGTTGCCCAACTCCAGTTATGTGGGTGCCCCCTCTGTCTGCCATGACCTATAGAGCTAAAGCCACCTTGACTCACGGTTGGGGGCAGTATAAGGACGTTCAAAGCAGAAAAATACAGCAAGTGCATGCAAGTCCTATTAACAGCTCATGTAGCAAAAAACAAATGGACTTTAGTATCAGTTAAAGGCTAACTGAACTTATCTCAATAGCACTAACTGCATTCCTTGATACAAAGATGATCACGGGAGAACAATTCTAAATCTATTCATGAAATATCATAATATAAAGTAAAAATCATCTTTTATAAAGTGCTAAAATATTACACAATGCTGCTAACATATAAGTCACAAAGCAAGTAAGAATGCGAAAGTAACATTAAAAATGACTTCCATTTAAATGATATGTCAGCTTTGTAATTTGTGAAAATGCACTATATTTGTTCTTTAGGATAATAAATGTTGTATGTTCTTACTTTTCAGAACACAATTGTATACATTGTATGTGTTTTTAGTCTGTAAATGCTAGAAATAGGAACATCTATATCTCTGGGGTACAATGCCTCTCATGTTTAATGAATAGCTACTTGAGGCTTCATTCTGCCAAGGCCATTGCTGGCTGAGTATTCAATAACAATAGCAACTGGGATGTTATGCACAATATAAATAGCTAAAGGTTAGAATGCAGAAAAAGTTTAGCATCCTTCCAGTGCCCAGCCACATTGCCTTTGATTGGAAGAAGCAAATCATTATTATAAGACGTCATTGCAGGAAGACACAAATGCATATAATGGCCATGCACACACATACATAAATAAAGAAAGAATAAAGTCCGGTCCATAAACATTGGAACATCGACACAATTCTAATCTTTTTGGCTACATACACCACCACAATGGATTTGAAATGAAACTAACATGATGTGCTTTAACTGCAGATTTTCAGCTTTAATTTGAGGGCATTTACATGCAAATCAGGTGAACGTTGTCGGAATTACAACAGTTTGTATATGTGCCTCTCCAATTTTAAGGGACCAAAAGTAATGGGACAATTGGCTGCTCAGCTGTTCCATGGTCAGTTGTGTGTTAGTCCCTCATTATCCCATTTACAAGGAGCAGATAAATGCTTTTTGCATTTGGAATCTGTTGCTGTCAACTCTCAATATGAGATCCAAAGAGCTGTCACTATCAGTGAAGCAAGCCATCATTAGGCTGAAAAAACAAAACAAGAGAGAGATAGCAAAAACATTAGGTGTGGCCAAATCAACTGTTTGGAACATCCTTAAAAAGAAAGAACGCACCGGTGAGCTCAGCAACACCAAAAGACCTGGAAGACCACGGAAAACAACTGTGGTGGATGACTGAAGAATTCTTTCCCTGGTGAAGAAAACACCCTTCACAACAGTTGGCCAGATCAAGAACACTCTCAAGGATGTAGGTGTATGTGTGTCAAAGTCAACATTCATGAGAAGACTTCACCAGAGTGAATACAGAGGGTTCACCACAAGATGTAAACCACTGGAGAGCCTCAAAAACAGGAAGGCCAGATTAGAGTTTGCAAAACAACATCTAAAAAAACCTTCACAGTTCTGGAACACCATCCTATGGCCAGATGAGACCAATATCAACTTGTACCAGAGTGATGAGAAGAGAAGAGTATGGAGAAGGAAAGGAACTGCTCATGATCCAAAGCATACCACCTCATCAGTGAAGCAGTGTCATAGTGTGGGCATGTATGGCTGCCAATGTATTTATTGATGCTGTGACTGCTAACAAAAGCAGCAGGATGATTTCTGAAGTGTTTCGGGCAATATTCAGCAAAATGCTTCAGAACTCATTGGACGGCGCTTCACAGTGCAGATGGACAATAACCCGAAGCATACTGCGAAAGCAACCAAAGAGTTTTTTTAAGGGAAAGAAGTGGAATGTTATGCAATGGCTAAGTCAATCAACTGACCTGAATCTGATTGAGCATGCATTTCACTTGCTGAAGACAAAATTGAAAGGAAAATGCCCCAAGAACAAGCAGGAACTGAAGACAGTTGCAGTAGAAGCCTGGCAGAGCATCACCAGCGATGAAACCCAGCGTCTGGTGATGTCTATGCATTCCAGACTTCAGGCTGCAATTGACTACAAATGATTTCCAACCAAGTATTAAAAAGTGAAAGTTTGATGGATGCTTGTTAATCTGTCCCATTACTTTTGGTCCCTTAAAAAGTGGGAGGCACATATACAAAATGTTGTAATTCCTACACCGTTCACCTGATTTGGATGTAAATACCCTCAAGTTAAAGCACATCGTGTTTGTTTCGTTTCAAATCCATTGTGGTGGTGTATAGAGCCAATAAGATTAGAATTGTGTTGATGTTCCAATATTAATGGACCCGACTGTATATATATATATATATATATATATATATATATATATATATATATATATATATGGTATGGGTGGAGAAAGATGTTATAGTAAAAAAAATAAAAAATAAAATAAGGAGAGAGGATGCTATTGTAGAGCTACACAATTAATCGTTAAAAAGTCATGATCTCGATTCAACCCCCCTGATGATCTCTATTGCAGAGTTTGCAGATTCTTTCATATAACAAGTGGAGAGACTTATTTGCTCACTCAGCTGTCAAAACAAAACATCCAAGCAGTCTGACAAGTTTTTAACATGAAACATTGTAACCAACTCTTCCTTAATAAACTTCTGTGTGAAAAAAAAATCCAGGTAGTCTGCCAAGTTTTTAAACAACGTGTAAATGCAGGAAGTCCAACCACTTAAAGTCTAAATCTTTTTTCTGGCACTTGTTTCTCAAGTTAAAATCAATATTTTTTGCTAGAAAATTATTTGGAACCCCCAAACATTATATATATTTTAGCAGAGACCCTAGGGTATAAAATGTCAATTGCTGCAATATTTTATGTCACACTGTATTTGCCCAGCGGTCTTTCAAATGCAATTTTTTGAGGAAAAATATACTTCAATGAATAAAAAAAACGAAACATTAAAGTTAGCCCATTTTTTGTTGTTTTATTGTAAAAGATGTTACGTCGCGAGAATCGTGATCCATCTTCTAAGCAAAAAAATTTTGATTCTCATTTTAGCCAGAATCGTGCAACTCTATGCTATTGTGGGAAGGAAAGGTAGGTTCATACCTAGCAGGGTAGATAGAATTGGAACCATGGGCTCAGCCTTTAAATGAAAGAGCTGGATGGGGAAATACAGATTCATTTGCAGGGTGTCCTGAATGTAGTGGCAGCATTCACAGGTGATATGCTTTTTTTTCAAGATAAATTCATCCACGACAAAAATCATAAAAGCTTTTGTGGCATACAATAGGCTATTGAATTTGAAAATCTATTATTTATGAAAGTATGTCGCTCTGTACATCAACATTCCACACACCACAGTAACCTCCATGAAGAAAAAATTCCATTAAACATGGTCTACATCCTTGTACTTGGGGGTTAACTTCCCCCAAGACCCACATACCCTACCTAGGGTTAAACTCCCCCTTTTAGCGAAGACCATTACATCAGACCTAAAGGCATGGCAAAAAGCTTCTTTCTCCTGGAATGGCAGACTGGCGATAATAAAAATGTTCCACTTTGTGTGAGGCGTCACACAGCCTAGAAATATAAACACACACTGAAGGGTGCTAAGGGGAGGGTGACCTTAGGCATGTCACTTAGTGAAATTGGTGGATTTGAACATGGACAACAGGAATATTTTTTTTTACAATGTTTTTTCTATTTATTTATTATAGGTATGCAGCGCGGTCAATATTTATACACATATACACACACACACACACACACACACACACACACACATATATATATTTATTTGTCCATTCTCATCAGTCCCTGCCCTCAAGGAGCTTACAGTCTAAGGTCCCTAACATTTATAGTGGCAGCCACTGCATTAGGGGTGCCTCCCACTTAATCCATGCGCCCAGCCCAGAGCACTGGGCCCAGAGCCGACCTAGTTGTGTGAAAACAGCAAATATTCACTATTGTCTTCCTGCTTCTCCTCTCGGCCAATCAGGAAGCAGGTCTTAAGACCCGATTGGCAGAGAGGAGAAGTGGCCATATTGTCCGGGAGCAGAAGCAGGGGGGAAGCCGCCAGTAGGGGAGATGCAGGGGGAAGCCGCCGTAGCGGGCAGCGACCTGGATAGGATAAGTGCGGGCTGGAGGGCGAACAGGCGAGCAAAGGGGTGGGGGGATTGTTTTCCGATCGAGCGACAGGGGGTGGGGGATTGACCGACCGAATGGGGAAGTCAGTTGTTTTGCTTGTTGCCCCCCCCCAAAAAGTAGAGCACCAGCCGCCACTGCATTTATACATATACTAGGGTCATTTTAGACAGGATCCAATTATCCTACCAGCATGTCTTTCCCAGAGGAAACTTACGCAGGCACAGGAAGAACATGCAAACCAAACTCCAGGCAGATAGTTGCATGCTTGTTATTTGCACCTGTTCAAATACAGGTGGCAATGTGGTATTACTATGGAAAATACTGTCACACCGTATTGTTCTTTCCATCTCTCTGTAACTGCCAAATGTGTAACATGGTTTGAAAATGTAACATACTATCTGAAATGCCTTGCTGCTTTATAAATGGATATGTGTTCATATGTTTTTCGTGTTGCACTAAAATGTATATATCATCCATTTATCACATTTTCAAATTGGAATGCATATTAATATTAAAGAAAACTTTCCGAAAGGCATATGGGGGGCTGTCAATGTATCTGTATTTTAAAATATTACGCTGATCCTCTGGCTTCAATAGTTCAATATGTTCCAAGTCAAAGACCTAGTATAAGCAAGCATATTAGAAGAAGTCAGACAAAAGTCAGAAGCCGTTCTCTGTCAACAAGTCGACACACTGATTCTAGAAGGTGAGCATGAAAGCCAGGTAAAATAGCATACGCAAAATGAGAACTATATTATTGCAGCCACTGTGTTTCTCTTGTGAAGGTTTACTTTAAGAATGCACAAACACATGACTGGGACTGCATGAGAACTCAATGAAGGCAAAGGAGGACAGAAGCCGCACTTCACTATTATACTGTATTTCCACTTTGCCAAGCTTCATGGAAAGTATTACTAATATGTGTTTGATGTGCTGTGTAAATATAAACATTAATTACACTCCGAGATGTGTTTTATTAAGAAAAATGTGGTTTCCATTATATTTATTATTTAGTTAAAATAATGTGAGCTAAATAATATGATTTATTTATGTTTTAGCTGCTATCCAAGGAAAACATCTTCTTTGCCATTGACAAGATGCTTGCATAAACAGCAGAGACGCAATAAGAGATAGAGGAGAGGTGTAATTTTTATTTTATTTTAAAGGGAACCAGTGAGTATAAAAATATAGGAGCTGCAGACTTGTATTTAATGTCAACTTGATCCCGGATGTCCTACTAAAGTCTCTCATCTGGAACAAGTAGACAGCCAGGGAAGTAAAAATCTAAGCCTGCAAAACAAAGTTGGCAACGGCATCTATCATATTTCTGAACTCACAGGGATGGGCTCCTCCTACTTAACGAACAGCTCTTTTCTTTCAGTGCTTAGAAGCTGTTTAGCTGTCGGTTAATTACCAGCCACTCATTGTTTCCACAGTTACTCACCTGGTTACTATTAACATGCCTCATTAGTCCAGCCTACAGCTCATTTCTTCCTTGCCCTTGCATGGTCTAAGTGCATTCCTTCCTGTGTATGACTTGGCCTGGCTGACTTCCCTTCAATTCCTGTTCCTGATTTTTGCTCCTCACTAAGCTGACTTCTGGTTTTCTGATGTGGCTCATCTGATTTCCTGCTCTGGCATCCAAACCCTGGCTTCTGTTTTTGACTATGTTCCTTAGAGCCAGCCCCTTTTTGCTTTTTAAACAGCTTAGCTCATTTCCTCCTTGCCCTTGCGTGGTCTATGACCTTCAAGTGCATTCCTTCCTGTGTTCCTGTGTACGACCTGGCCAGGCTGACTTCCCTTTGATTCCTGTTCCTGATTTTTGCTCCTCACTATGCTGACTTCTGATTTCTTGACCCCGGCTCGTCTGATTACCCGCTCTGGCATCCAAACTCTGGCTTCTGTTTTTGACTACGTTCCTGAACTGTGTTAATTTTGCCATTTCATTAAAGGTGTGATTTTAACTGCACTTTATGTTTGTCTGGCTTCTGGTCAGTGCCGCCTCTCAGTGCCAATCACTGCAGAATATCAGTGCCCATCAATGCAGCATATCAATGCCCATCAGTGCAGCCTCATCAGCACACATCAGTGGAGAAAAATTATTTATTTCCAAAATTGTATACCAGAAAAGCTTTTTATTTATTCAAAATGTTCGGTCTTTTTTAATTTGTTTAGTGAAAAATAAAAAAACAAGTGGTGATTAAATACCACCAAAAGAAATCTGTCTAAAAAAAAAAAAAAAGACAAAAATGTTGTTTGGGTACAGTGTTGCATCCCGCAATTGTGATTCAAAGTGCGACAGAGCTGAAAGCAGAAAATTGGCCTGGGAAGGCAGGGGGTTAAAGTGCCCAGTTGCCAAGTGGTTAAGGACACAGTTTGAATAGACTATAATATGAAGTTTATAAATTTTTTGGTGTAATTCATTGTTTACACATATTTATAGTGAAATGATATAGTGAAATTTAATGTTTGCATGTTTGCATCAAACTTATAGTATTTATTATAATTGGTGCTGCATATTTTGTATTGTTTCACATAATGCCAGGGTGAAAAATGTCAGTCAGTCAAGTTTCCTGCATTTCAGGACAAGGGGGTTGAAGTCTACTGCTCTAAGTGTATTTTGTGCTGGTATTTTGCTCTAAGTGTATTTTGCTCTAAGTGTAATATGCGCTGGTATTTTGACAATGCAACTGACATGGAGGGTGGAGTCAGCATGTTTATAGGGTGTTGTCATTCCCATCATGGCAGCTAGTGGGGGGGGGGGCCCTTGCTGCCTGTGTATAATGTTATATTGGCCCCAATCAAATTCTACACAGGCAGAAATGGCCCCTCAGTAGATTTCATGGCGCTCCCGCTGGGATTATGCACAGCGGAACAGGAGGCCCAAGTGTCACTGGTTCCCCAAAAAAATTGTGAAAAGTGTCAGTGTCCTATTTATCACAGTGCCACTATAAGTCGCTGATCGCTGCCATTATTAGTAAAAAAAAAAAAATATTAAATTCCATAAATATATCTCATAGCTTGTAGACGCTATAACTTTTGCGCAAAGCAATCAATATACGCTTATTGGGATTTTTTTTTTAACCAAAAATATGTAGCAGAATACATATTGGCCTAAATTGATGAAGAAATTTGATATTTACATATATTATTATTGGATGCGTTTTATAGCAAATTTGTTGGCCTTTTCTTTTTCCCCGCAAAAAATAAAAAAACGCAGGTGTGATCAAATGCCACCAAAATAAAGCTCTATTTGTGGGGAAAAAATTACATACATTTTATTTAGTCACAGTGCGCACACGCATGGTTAAATAAAACCTAAGTTTTTCTTTTTTTAACTTGTAAGATTTAAGAGAAGAAAAGGGAGCCAAAATGATACTTTTCCCTTTAAAAGACATTACGTTTGATGAAATGCACAATAAAATTAAGAAAACTTTCAAATCTGCTACAGGGTGCCGTGTAATAGATCTATTAACACTTGTCCAAAAGAAAGGAAAAACAAACAGGACTGCCCCTGCACAGAGGCGCATTTTTCCCGGAGCCTTCTGTCAGGTCCCCAGAAACTACACAAGGGCGCACTCATTACCATCTGATTATATTATCAGACTGGTGACTGATGCTTGCAGTGACTGTATTGCTTCTATAGCAGGCTGAGCAGTGTAGCCTGACAGGCCAGTGACAGCAGGGGAAAATGGCAGGCAGCGTTTCCTCAGCTGCACCCTGCTCCAGACATCCCATGCTGCCATTGCTAGTCATGATCTCAGCAGGTCTCCTGTTTTTCACGGCACAGTCTGACCCCCAGCTCAGTTAGTGGCAAAGACCACTGAGGAATCTTGTAGCCTCTGACAGCTGGCTCCAGCCTGTCCACTGACTAACAGCATTTCCTGATCGCTACCCGTAAGGCAACTCTGAACACAGATTCTTCTATTAAAGAAGCATTGTTCTGCTTGCAGTCAAAAGCGACAGGAAAGAACGAGAGAGCGGGCCTTCTAAAATTAAAGGTAAAAAGTTATTTTTTTTAACTTTATAAAATAAGTAACAATTTTGCTCAGATGAATTGCATTGATGCATTTTTAAAAGTTATCTTTTACATTTTCTCAATATGTGATGAACTAGCATGAATAATTGCATCAATGTGTGTTGCAACCTTTTTCTGTGTATGGGTTTTAACCCCTTCCCGCCTGCGCCATAGCCGAAAGACGGCTATACAGTGTGGGCCTAATTTACAGGGAGGAGGTACATAGACATGGCCTGCTCTGTGATCACCGAGTCCTTCGGACTCAGTTGATCACATTTCAGGGTAAAGGGCCAATCACAGCAGCCCTTTACCATGTGATCAGCTGTGTCCAACGATAGCTCATCACGGGAGTAAACACAAGCCGGCAATCGGCTTTTCTTTCCTCAAGCTTACAGCATGAGGAGAGAAAAAGAGCCGATAACTGGATTGTGTTAAAGGGACATGGGCACTGATTATCATTGCAGTTCCAACAGTGCCCACCAGTGCTGCCAATCAGTGCCTCCTCATCGGTGTCACCTATTAGTGCTGCCCATCAGTGCCACCTATCAGTGCCCACCAGTGCCACCTATCAGAGCAGCCTCACCAGTGCCTCTTTATCAGTGCCACCCCATTGGTGCCCATTAGTGTCACCCCATCAGCGCAAATCATTGAAGGAGAAAAATCATCTGTTTGCAAAATTGTATAACAAACTATGAAAATGTATTTATTTTTTTTTTTTTCAAAATGTTCAGTCTTTTTTCGCAAAAAAAAAAAAAGAAAAAATGGTGATTAAATACCACCAAAAGAAAGCTCTATTTGTGTGAAAAAAAATTATACAAATTTCATATGGGTACAATGTTGTATGACTGCACAATTGTCATGCAAAGTGCTACAGCGCTGAAAGATGAAAGTTGGCCTGGGCAGGAGGGGGGTAAAAGTGCCCGGTAGGCAAGTGGTTAATTACATATGTACATAACACTCATGCTTGATCATTCCATCTGCAGGCCCTCCTTCTTGACTAGCAGGACTTCACAATCATTGTGATTCACTGTTTCTCCCTTTCAGGTCTGCCTTACTAAGAACAGCTATATGTCTACTGATCGTATCTCTTCAGTCTATAGGGCTCATTCATGCAGGTGCAGAGGCCTGTACAATATATATTTATGCAGGCAAGAGTAACTGGTATTCTGTGCAGCCACGGCTAGCAAGCTGTTAAAAATCAATGACAGTAGTAAGGATGAGCTCAGTCGTGTTCGCAGCTCCATGTTCCCGCGCCTGCCAGGAAGTTGACACTCTGCA